>JBAMNC010000305.1:600000-1032500 GCA_037902135.1 Cetoscarus ocellatus | reverse complement strand
ATATTATATTAATATTATAAAATTACCACATTTCCATCTATTTTAATTTATTAAGTAAATCATGCCAATAATAAGACAGAACAATGGGATCTCTTAAAACCTTAGTTAAAAAATAAAAGAAGGACAAATGAGGCATTTTACAATACTTCAAATATAATAAATTTAAACAATGTTCACAGTGATATATGTGAATGAAAACAGAGAGAATAGTGCTTCTGAAAGATTCTGGTGTACTTTCAGACTTCAGGTTTTCAGTGCCTGTCAAAGATGTCAACATTTATAGATGCTCTCACCTAACCTCACAGCTGTGAGCACAAAACACACACTGCATGAGCAAAGGACAGAACACCTGTCACAGGTAAGTCCTCTGATCATGGATTGTTAATGTTAATAGGTGAAGACACAAAACAACGCTGTGAGGTAAAGCAGATGACAAAGGCGCTTCTTGTAGTTCATTTTCGGAACATTGTAGTTCGTCATGGCTTACCTACGTCACAAGAAATCATTGTCACATAAATATGACACCAAAGTGAAAGTGCAGTCGAATTCCTCTTTTACCGTAGTTCTCCTTTCCTCTCCTCTTATTCCCCTCCTTTCCTTGACCCTGTGACGTTTTCCTTTGGGATTAAGGTAAAGTGGATAGGAATCACTTAAGAGGGACTTTTTGAACGCACTCCTAGATCTGATAAAACTGCTACTGAAGCTGTTAGCATCTATGCTAATCCCTGTACTGCAGTCACTTCCTGCTGTCATCTCCCTTGTAGCTCGTTCTTCTTCCTGCTCTAATGGATGCTGATTGGGCTGTGCCACTTTGGGATGAGCACAAATGTTGTTCGGAGCTTGGCAAGATGGATCGGTCTGATGACAGGCATTGAATCAGGCTTATCCAGCTGCTGTGCAAAGTTATCTTTGTCGAGCACTGACGAGCAAACACTTTTGTATTTCTAACAGACCCTCGCCCCCTCGCCTTTCTGCATACTCCCTTTGATGCTGATCAGAAAAGCAAGGCGACAACTGAGCTGAAATTGAGTTTGAAGCATGATTATTCATCAGCAATGAGCTCTGTATAGATTATTTACAAATGGGTGTGAATTTTGAATCACAATAAGTGGAAAATGAATAACTCCAATGGCAAATTTCCACAAGTACAGAATAGAAAAAACAGAGAGCACGGGTAATAATAGAGGAGGTAATTACAGCCTCTTTGTGGTCGGCGGGCGGGACAAAGCGGCATTGTTGCTGCAGAGATTCTTAACTAGCCGCATGTCTGCATCTGACTTGCTTAAAAGGTCAGGCCATTGTGTGAAATTAGCAAAGACAGAAAGGTCACGGAGATTGTTCCCCGGCTAATAGATAAGCCCTGAGGCCTTAATGGGTTCATGTTTTCCCTTTTTATCAAGGGAGGATAATTCACACAAGCCGGCCCTTTTGTTCCCCATCAGCCACACACACATAGATATATAAGAACAGAGAAATTACATTTAAGGTGTGAGAATCTGGGCCGGGCTGAGGACCAATAAGTCATGAATTAGAGGTGAAATGTGAATTTTTGTGCAGTGTTTTTATCACTGTGGGTGTGTCCACGCCGCTGTATCTCAAACCTTTAAACAGAGAAAGATAAAGGAGGTGTGTTCAGGACGCCGTGTTTAGCTTCGAACCAGACAGGCTGTGTCAGACTAATAAATCACCTCCTTTGTGTCCTCACAGAGAAACACAAAAGCAGATGCAGATACTTTTGGGAATCGAGGCTGAAAAAGTAAAAAGCTTTTTGTCCTCCGTTAACAGAAAACAAGATTAGAGAGGGGAGTTTTGTTGAGTCTCTTTGAACAATGTTTGAGGCAGTGAAGTTGCAAACTTCTTGCGTGTATTGCTGACTGTACCTACAGTTTAGTAAAATGTATTTCATTCTCTGGAAAAGAGAAGACTATTTGCAGAAAGCATGATCGGTTTTGTAGCGTCCGCTCCGTTTGACTAAACAGCAGATCTGGGTTTAGAGGTCACAGCAACATTATCATTTATGAGTGAGAGAAAACATGACATGTTTAAGGCCCACGGCCACATGAACGCAAAGGTGATTTAATATCATAGTTTATTCATCCAACTGCACTGTCTGGAAACCTGTTTTAAAGTTCTGGTGAATTTTTTGTGGCAATTTGTAATTAAATCATTCACATTTTTAGAGAGAAAACACATATGTCTTACTTAATTCAGCTGTTCGAAGTGTGAGCCTTCAGCTTATATCTAAAATCACTCTGAAAATAAAAGAAACACTTTGAAATGCAGCTTTGTAAAGAAATTCTTAATTAAGAGGCATGTTTATTAGTTTGAACTTAGTTAAGTGTGAGTTTTGGAGCTGCTTATAGTCACTGTCAGGGACAAACCTCTTAAATGAAACAAAGGTCTACCACTGAATGAATTGATGTTGTGTTGCCGTGACTACAAATGACTTTTTGGTTCTTAAATTTGGGTTGAAGTTTATAAAACCCACTCACAAATATGGCAGTGGACCAAGAGCAATTTAATCTAAAAAAAAAAAATAATAATAATTGTTATCATAATAAATGGAGATAGGAGGTTTGTGTCTGAATTTGAAGATATTCAAGTTTGCTGTTTTATCATGAGTGGAGTAATTTAGGTGTATTATCTGCCAAAATTATATACAATTTAAATATACAATTATTAATATATAAAAGTAATATTCTAGGCTGCAGCGAGCCACAAATCATGTCTTTGTCCTTGCTAAGGAAAATAAAACCATCCAAGTCTTAGGAAGCTAATTTAAAACAGGCAGAAGACTTTTCCTCGTGACAGAAACTTTACTAACACTCATTTAGTCATTCAGTTCACCTCATGGCAGACTTAATGGCTCCCTTGAATAATAATAATATAAAAACAGGAAGCAAAGATATTCTGAGTTGTTTTTGATGCAGATCTCTTATTTGATATGCGTGCCTTTTTTTCAGCTGGGCTTTAATGTGATTGTTACACTCTCAGATGGCAGGCAGTGTGGAAGGAAAAATCTCAAACAATTTGTGAAGTCTCAAAATGAGGAAAACATTTATTAGGCCACGTCAAAAATGCAAGCCAACTAAACATTTTCCAAAAATGTCCCCTGCAGAGGAAAAAAATGAGACATTAATCCATCATTAAAAACAATTTCTTTCCTCACAACCTCATCTCTAATGAGACACACATCAACCTGACTGCTGATTTCACACACCTTATATACTCTGACCTGCAGCTCTAATCACAGCCTCACTGACGACAGGTGTGGCTACTCTCTCACCTGCAGACAATGCAGGTGAGAGCAAAATGCAGCAATGACTATATGAAGGAAAAACACCAACTTAATCATCCTAAAACACAACACATTACCATATTCTTCCCACAAATACTGTTTCAGGTACGAGAGGACTGTGCACCTTCCTCTAGCCTTTACAATATTAGCATCCTATCGCCTCATAACAGTGATTTATTTACATTATTTTCTTAGTATCTTGATCTTGTTGTTCTTTTATTCCTGGCTAACAAAACTAGCTCTCTTGCGATATGGTTCACAGAAGAATTTTGTAAATCTGAAGAGATTTTTTATCTGTTAGAGACCCCATACATGAAGATAAAAAATCAGGCATTGAACAGTTTTGATCGTACTGTGTGTGGTGTGCTCCGATAATCTCAACACCTCACACCACACACATAACGATTCTGTCCCACCACCGATCTAGAATCTAGTCCTCCAAGACAGAACAAAAACAAGGAAGAAGAAACATAGCAATAACCATAAACGTATATATCTATGGCAACAACATGTAAGAGGACATACAAGAAGACGGACTGATGAGGGACTTGGAAGTTTTTTTGATGAAAAAATCCAGAACTAAAAAAAGGAAAGACTGTGGAAAAAATCCTGGAGACAGCGTTAACATGTGAGCTGGTCCTTCATTTCTGATGTCCACCGAAATGTATGTTTTAGGTCGGCCATGCTTGTTTTTATTTGCGCCTGCTTCTTTGTTCCTCAGTCAGCTCGCTCGTTGATTGGCTACATTCTGTTCCACGGGAGTCTTCGGCTTTCTTCACACATATGAAGATTTTTGATCATAAATATTGAACAAGTAGTAATATTTACGATTGTCCCCAATCCGTTTCAGAGCAGATAACTGGGACAAATTCACTCGTAACACATTATGTTTAGATTTTTCTAAATAACCCCCCCCCCCAAAAAAACAAAAAAAAAACAAAAAGCAAACAATTTAGTCAAGGCAACATAATGCATATGTACATTAGACAACTGCATACATACAGAGCGACTGAATGAAGCAAAGAGCTTATTTAGTCCTGCCCCTTCCTTATAAATCAGATCCATCACTGAATCAAAATCACAATTCGTTACCAGCTGTCATTGTTCATGCAATGCAATATAAATACATGGGCAATAGCCACATTTTACACACTACATTAAATCTTCATAGACAATTCTCTGAGATTACAAGCTATGAGAGCTGATGACTGAATAGCTTGGTGTGTGGTCATTTGACTTCATGTGTGGCTCTATCACAGTTTCCAAATTGGTAAAGAGTTTTAAAATCTTTATGTGTTTACCAGGCCTCAGGTCATCCTCTAGCACAACACCAAAAATAGTAAAATTTACCTAAATACTCTACAGAGGCGCTTAACAAGACGACTGTGAAAAATAGGATAGAAAGAATCTATTTTTTTGACCTAAATTAAGCCGAAATATATATTTTTGGAATACAGGAAGGAAATCCGTCTGACATTCAACCTCCAGCATACACAGATCTACTTGGGTGAGAAATGCTGAATGTAAACAACATTTTGTTTGTTTACAAAACGTCCTCGGGGCTTCTTCAACGCTCAGAGTGAAAACAACTTCCAGGACGATTAAACATGATTCCTGTGAAATATTATGCTGCTTTTGTTCATAATGAAGCACAAGGATCTCTCCTCAGGCCATTCGCCATGGTAACGACATAAACAACAAGGAAGTATGGTGCAAAAATAAACTATCAACAAAGAAAAGCAAAGGAAAAGTTTAGCATCAACATTCATGGATGCATTTATCCCATAAGTAACGCCATATTAAGTTGGAAAAAAAACACAAATTAGAGTCCTCCAGTTACACTCATCCTTCTCCTTTTACTCCATTTCATGTGCCCGTCATTGTGGTAAAAGGATCCCAATGTTTCACCTCCCCTGTGTGCTATCCATCTAAAAACCCTGTAGCCGAGACGACAGGCTGCGGTTCCTCTTGAAAATGGACCCCTGTCAGCTGTTAAAGCAGTATCTGATTCTGACTCAGGCTTTCAGCACCTATTTGGGGAAAAAGAAACAATGGCTTTCAGAGAGGACATCATTTTTTTGCTGCTGTAAAAGAACCAAAAGTTCACCTCTTCAGTATCGAGCAGGGCTGCTGGCAGTGCAGTTTGCAGCAGAAAATGGCTGCTAGATCCATTTGGGTTTCATACAATGTGCAGTTCGCTCGGTAGTGAAAGAAAATCCAGGTGACCTTTTGGATTTCTCACTTACTGCTGTAGAAAATGAAATGGCTCAACTATAATAGAAATAAATGTTTAGATCTGTTGGCGTAACATCTAAAGCATTCACATTCTGACTACCGGTACATAGAGTTAATTAGAAATAATTAATGAAATGAAGGATTTTAAAAAGTTAAACGAGTGTTTGATGTTCAGAACATAATTTTAAATTCACATCAGTAAAGAAAAGTGATTCTCATTTTTGTTTTTGTGTGAATCAAATGAAAGAAGAGATTTCTCATTATTGTCTTTTTATGAATAAAATGAAAGCAGATTTAAATATCTTTGCCGTAATTAATCATTAAAGTAAGGGCTGCACAACAAACCAGGATTAATCAGTATACAGTGTTAAAATTTCACCGTAATTTACAGGCTAATAATTGCTGTGATTTCACATTAAAGTATTGATAATCCAAGGAAGTTGTGGTTTTAGATAAACCTTGACACATAATTACTGTAAAGTTACAGTAAAATGTTGTAAAATGAAATTCAACTGTTGTAAATTCAGTATTTGCAAGTAATTTACAGTATAATACTGTGGTTTTACAACACTATTTTAATTTTTCAGTGCTCTGTTATCACTGTCAAACTACAGTAAATTGTTGTAAAATGCTGGCATGTTGTTGTGAATTTACAATAATTTACTGTAATTTTACAGCAGCAATCTGAACATTCATTACTGTGAAATCCCAGTATTCTATTGTGAAATTATCTGTAATTCAGAAGCCAGTGATTCATGTTTTCAGTGTCTACACTTCTCAGCTTACCTTGCATTGCAGTTGGATCCACCTGATTCAGTGTATGTCATCAGAGCTCATCCTGTATATTAAAAAGATCTGTGATGAACACAAGGAAATGGGATTTTAGTGTCTCCTTTTGCAACATAAATTCATCTGATATTGCCACTCTTTTGAATTTTAAAGCATTACTGTGTCACTGCAAAGAAAACAAACATCAATTACACTGCAGGTCAAAGTTATCAACAATATCTGGACAACAAGACTGGATCAAAGAAGTTTTCGGTTTTTTTTGTTCTCATCTCCACTAAAAAATCTGACCACAAACATTAATAAACGTCATTTTATCTTGCTATGTGTAAAAGTTGATTCATGATCCAACAATCAAAATTTAATTTTTTATGACCATTTATAACAATAACACTGAAGTTTATGAAGCACAGTAGAAACATTTCTTTGGTAGATTATTAGAGACTTTAGTTTTGGTGTTAAATTGATAAAATAGTTATTAGAATTCTAAATTTGATGAGGCAAACTTAAATGATTATCATATTAGTCATTACTCTAGTCTATCTTTATTAGAGATATTGTATCACTGTTGTATTTGTCACAAAGTCTGCAATATTAATCTCATAAAAACTTCCAAAACATGTCATAGTTATTTATTGCACGAGCATCTTTTAAAAAATCATTTCAAGTGGTTAAAGATATAATTTTATTCTTAAGTGTCCTTTAAATTTTAATTTAAGGATGAAATTTCACAGATGCAAAGACAGAAACTCAAAAATATAGCTTAATAAGGATCCTTTGTCTTCCAAAAATATATCGAAAAATGATCAAGATGATTGTGAAACCCAGATCATGCCTCTGACTTTAACCATGACCCCTTAAATACAATATCTTCTCAAGGTGTAATGAATGCTGGGCTTTGCCAAAGCACTTTCACATACTTTGAAAAACGCTGCTCAGAGTGAAAGGAGGCATTCAAAGCTGGAGTGGTGTCCTCATTTTCCATCACTGTGACTAAGCTGAGCAGTATCCAGCAGCTGTCTTGCTGTGGTAGCTTAAAAATGGTGCAGGACTATCAGGTAAAATGTGTGATATTATAGAAATAATGTATTAATTTCTGACCTCAATCATGTTTCAATAAATGTATCAACACTGACAGCAACAGTTCTGGTTCAGTCTCTGTTGTAAATGTAAAATATGTGCTAATTCCCCCCCGTAATAACTCATTCTCATAAGCCCCCATCAGCTGCAGCATCAAACACTGAGGTGTGATATAAAAATTTGAACCAGATTCTTTTTTAATCTGCTCAGCGGAGATGCAGCCTGTGATGAATAATGCCACAACTCCTCTGAGACAATGACAGCCGCCGCGGTGGTTTGACTGGGATGTGGGGCAACTTCTGACTCACAGCTGGAAGGCCTACATTGAAATGGAGCTCATTTGCATGAACCGTGCTTCACGAAAAGTGTTTACTTTGGAGCACTGCCTCAGAAGGGCAAGAGTAATATTTCTGCATGAATGTGGGGGACTCAGAAGAGCTGTTGACTTCGTATTGGAGCAGCTGGAGTGTTTTCTTCATCAGTGTTTTATGCTTTAGATAAATGTTCAAGTGGAGAGTTAAAGACGTGAGCGTTCAGCCTCCTAACAGAGAATAATGGAAGCTTAAATGAAGATGAACTCATGTGTTTCTACTCTAAATCTTGGCTCATTGTGCCCTACTTCATTGTCTTTAATAAGCGGCGGTGAGCAGCTGAGCAGCTCCTCAGGGTGCCCTCGCCCTCTGCGTTACACAGGAGACCCACAGCAGGAGGGGGGGCCGGAAACTTCCTGGAAAATAAGAGCAGAGTGTGCATGGTCTCCAGGGGGGGTTATATAATGGATGAGTTAAATTAGAGACGCACCATTCAAATCTGATTTTAATGAATGCCACGGATAGATGGGTGCTTGACTTTTGCCACGAGTAATATCTCCTGATTAGCTGGCATTGGTGGTTTAACATTTTACCAGAAGCAATCAGAGATTTATTGAGCTAGAAGAGCACCAACCTCTGCCCAGGCATTTTCAACAAAATCCACCAAATTCTAATCAATTTATTTCTGTGCCATGAACAACATTTCTTGAAAATGTCATGAAAATCTGTTGCGACCTTATTGAGTTATTACTGAAAATGTGGAAAACTGCCCTTTCTTGCACTGTCAAGAAATCTTTCAAAAAGATTGCATCCAGGTTCAGATCACCACCAACATTTAATCACGTCCAGAAATCCTTTAAAAAGATCCTGGATCTGCCTCGGGTTTAAAATCTGTTGAGACTTCATCTAGTTATTAGCAAAAATATAGAAAACTGTCTTATCTCACATTGTCAAGAATTCCATAAAAAAAAATCCTGGATCTGTATCGAAGTTTGGATCACCATCAAAATCTAATGAATTCTTCCTCATGCCATGCCCAATATTCCCTGAAAATGTTATTAAAAATCCATTAAGAACTTTTTGATTTATTTGGGGGGGGAGGACAACTGCACTATCTTGCCCTGTGAAGAAATCCTTTTGAAATTCCTGGGTCTGCAAATGATTTTGGATCACAACCAAAATCTGATCACTTCTTCCTTGTGCCTGAACAAATATTCACTAAAAAATGTCATTAATTCTGTTCAGAACTAATTGAGTTATTTGCGAAAATGTGGATAACTGCTCTTTCTCACATAGTCAATGATTTTATTTCAAGGAATTCCATTAAAAAAAACTCCTTGATTTGCATCTGGGTTCATATCCCCATCCAAATCCAATAATTCTCCCTTGTGCCATGACCAACATTTCCTGGAAATGTTATAAAATCTGTAAAAAAATTATTGAGTTAAAAGTCAAAATGTGAAAATCTGCTCTTTCTCACATTGTCAAGAAATCTTTATAAAGATCCTGGACTTGCATCCAGGTTGGACTCACCATCAAAATCCAAGAATGTCTTCCTTGTGTCTTCACCATTATTTCCTGAAAGCGTCATGAGCATCCATTGAGACTTTATTGAGTTATTCACAAAAATGTGGAAAACTGCTCTCACACTGTAAAGAAATCCTTTAAAAGGATCATGGATCCCCATTGAGGTTTCAGGTCACCACCAACAAATAATGACATTTTCTTATACCATAACTAACATTCCTGAAAATGTTATGAAAATTCATTGAAAACTTATTGAGTTACTATCTCGCACTGTCAAGATTTTTCCTTAAAGATCTTGGATCCGCTTTCAGATTTGGGTCCCCATCAATATCTGATGACGTCTTCCTTGTGCCATGACCAAATTTCCTATAAATGTCATTAAAATTGATTGACACTTCATCTAGTTATCAGTGAAAATGCGAAAACTGTCCTATCTCAAGTTTCTAAGAATTCCATTTAAAAAATTGCCGGATCAGCATCAGAGTTTAGATCACTGTCAAAATCTAATGAATTCTTCCTTTTAGTTACTTCTAGTTACTCTTAGTTTTCACAGACTAAGTACCCCTGATCCAGTCTTATTCTTAGTCTGAGACACTCTGTTGGAGCTCCTGCCCCCCTAAGGACCTCTCCCCAATGTGTACCCAGTCCACACTGACTAGTCAACTGATCTGCACTGTCGTGATTGGTCAGGTCAGCGCTGTATTGTGCCGTGTTGTCAAAGACTCTGCATTTACTATAACGTCTCTGCTCTGCACTGGACTTGCTACCAGTGTTTCCAGATTTTTCGACTGAAATAAGCAAACACGTTTATAAAAACAAGCCCAAAACAAGCAACCTCCAGCTATTTTTTTTTTCTAATGGGATATATATGTATTTTTTTAAAAGAGAAATGTACAAATAACACATTTTGATTTGAATCTAAATTACTTTTCAGATTCAGAGTGACATTTTTTTCTTATTTGTCTCTTAACTTACATATTCAAACATCCCTTTGTTTGGAGGTGGAACATCCTTTTCTTCATACAGAAGTGAAGGGAGGGACTACTGTTATTTATAACTCTGCTATCACTAAAAAGTAAACTATCAATATTTACAAGAAACTTTTTGAAAAAAGAAGCCCAAAGTCACTTATAATAAGCAGACCTGGCAACTTTGCTTGCCACCTCGAACTAATGGACCTAAAAGGATACGCCAACTCTTTTTTTCTTTTCATGTCTTGCCTCACTCCTGAGTCCATTACAAGCAGCTAGAGACCATTCTTTCAACTGTGCATGCAGTAACAAGGAAGAAACGGAAGAAACAAGGAGGAAAGCTCAACCATTGCTAATTACCTTAGCTTAAACACTGTAAGTCAATGGGTAGTGTTAGCATGCCTTAGCCTACAGTAACCAGATAAGCTCTTCAGTAACTCTAAACGGTCCTGTGCGCTTGATGTGACTTGTTTTTTATGCCGTTATGTTACGTTATTTTTTGTCTATCATTGTACTGTCATTGTATTATCTGCTTCTACTCGTAAACTCCACTTGTACACGAACGTCACATCTCTAGCGCAACCACAGCAGAAGTTGGTTTAACAAAACAAAACCTCTGTTTATGAGGAAAAGATAATGTGATGATAGTAGAAGTAAACGTAACGTAACGCTGTAAAAAAATGAGTCACAACAACCACTGAGGTGTTTATTTGATGACTGTAGGCAGAGGCAGGCTAATGTTACCCACTGACTCCCGGTGTTTAAGCTAAGCCAATTAGGCGAGCTTTGCCTGTCTCTTTTTTGTTACTGCACACACAGTCAAAGGAATGGTGTCTATCTGCTTGTCATGGACTCAGGAGTGAGGCAAGACACGAAAAGAAAAAAGAAAGTTGGCGAATCCCTTTCAGGTAGACTTCAAAATAGTCAACTTAAAGAAAAAGATGATTATATGCCACTGATGCACCCATGACTTGATTCTGCTGCCTCCAAGACACCATAAGAACTGCTTTACCTCTTTAATCAGCCGAATGGTTCAGAAAGACTTCATAATTGCTCATCAGATATGATTTTAAAAAGGCTGCTAACGATAAAGTGCAGAAAACCTTTATGATAATCAGTTTGAGCTTCATTTTTTAGCAGATTTATTCCCCTGGCACACACCTATGGAACACTGTCCTGTCGTAAAGGTGAGATTTTGTACCTATAATGAAGGCGGGCTGTAAAAATGAGCAAAGATGTCAGCACAGGTCCCTTAAGGAAGTACTTAAACACACGTAAACATACACTTCACAGAGCTTCATCAGTCAACCCCGCCCTGCTCTCTCTCCCTCTGCATACACATGTCGATGCTCTGGAAGCTGCTCCTCAGCTCTTTTCAGCTTCTTTAATTAAACCAACCTTCACTCCTCCAATTTCTCCCCATTACGGAGCTGTAAATCCAGAGAGCAGCTCCGACTAACAGCAATTTACCCGCATCATGATGCAACCGGCTTATTGGCCCGGCAGCCTAATCAGCCCTCATGAATAAATCAGGGGGTCGGTGGGGGGGAGAAGCGTAAGCATGTTACTGACTGTATGTGTTGGTAGATGCATGACATTTACTTTCATGCTTTGTTTTCTGTGTTGAGGATTTACATATGAGCTTATGTACATGAGGACGTATGTTAAGGGAGTCATGTAAGGCCAGCAGATGGAGGATTAGAGTATCAAACATGGAGGGAGTCATTGTTTCGCTGTCTTTGTTTAATATCTGTCAGTTTTGGCTGACATTGTTCTAGATGTTCTACTCACTGAGACACAGACAGAGAGGATGACAGTCTGTTTCTGGAGGGGGGAGGAGGTCACGACTGATGTCAGGGTGTCCAAGATGGTTTGTGGAGTTTGCCCAAGAAGGATCTTTTCATATTCATCACTCCTATTAGCAATGATGGGCTAGCTACTTTTCTATTATGATTGCACAGCTGCTAATTTGAGAATGGAAATCAGAGAAAGCCTTTCGTTCATTTCTTTCATTGTAAAGTATTGCTGACTGAAGGTAGCTGGTTTGATCTCCATGTTGGTCAAGACCTTCCAGTGTGGAGTTTCCATGTTCTCCCCGTGCATGCGTTGGTTCTCTCCGGGCACCCCCGCTTCCTCCCACTGACCAAAAACATGCGTATTAGGTTGGTGACTCCAGATTGCACTTAGGTGTGAGTGTGAATGCTTGTCCCTCCATGTGGCCCTGCGATCAGCTGATGACTGGTTTAGGGTGTACCCCACCTCTCGCTGCAGCCCACATGGGACCCCAAAAGTGATAAATGATAAAGTTGATGGATGAATAAAAAATAGGCAATTTTCCTATGCACACATCCAGCCTGTAACAGTTTATCTTTGTTTTACTGTGACTGTACATGTTCATGTTTGTGACATTGTCCTGTTTTTATCAATCAATCAATGTCTTTTTTGTACAGCGCCAATCCATAACAAGTGTTATCTCAAGACACTTCACAATCGAGCAGGCTGAAGCCAAACTCTTCAATTTATGGATACACATATATACATATATACATATATACATATATACACATACTGTATATACATATACACATATCCAAAACCCAACATGAATCCATCATGGTGGCAAGAAAAAAACTCTGTTAAGCAACAGGAAATCTTGAATGTGGATCCCAGTCTAATGATGAACATTCATCCACACTACGCTGTGTTGGGTGTGTGGGCGAAGGAAGGTGGACTAATGGCCCTTTTCCATCAGCCCTACTCTACTCGGCTCGGCTTTCCCCGACTCTACCCGGCTCTACTCTATTCGCTTTGGGCTGCTTTTCCACCAGCCCGGTCCCCTACCCAGCGGGGGCGGGGTCGCCGTGAAACAGCTGGGCGACACTGCGTTCATGTCGTTTTGAGCGCCACACAACAACCAAAACAGTGGAGGACATTAGAGGCAATAGTATACTTGCTGCTCGGTCTGTGTTTCTTGTTACAAAGAGGAACGCAGCAGAAGGCTGCAGGCGGCGAGAAGAAATACCCTTGAGAAGTACAGGAGAGTTTTGGACGCTATACAACAGTTTGAAGCCGAGGACGAGAGCAATCGGGCTGCAAAGAAAAGACGTATGAGGGTAAGCTAATGGAAGCTACCGCTAACTTGTTAGCTAGCTCGTAATGATAAAGTCCCGTGTTTAACATTGTGCTGGCAGCAAGTTATTGCCATAAAGTAACAAAGCGTATGTACTGCAGTCCTGTTTTGGACGTCGCGCTCATGACCCATCGGTGACGACATTCTCTGACCAATCAGTACCCGGCAGTCGGTCAACGTCACCTTTTAGTGTCGACTCAGCTCGCTTAGAACCAGAGCAGAGCAGGTACTAAAAACTGGTTTGTTTTAGGAGGTACTGTGCTGGTGGAAACGCAACGCAAACCGGGTAGAGCCGAGTAGAGTAGGGCCAAGGCGGGCTGGTGGAAAAGGGCCATAAGTGGACTAAGTAAGTAAGAACTAAAGCTAGTGACAGATCCATGGGCCAATCATCGACCTGTCTTCATTATATTTGTCTCAGCTGAATATAAATTTATCTTGTTTTCAGGTGGATCCTCATGTCTGTATGATTGTAGTGATAGTTTCTATAGAAGTATAATTAATAATATTCATGAAAAGAGTAGTAATCTAATATTTACATTAACATCTACAATGATTATAAGGTAGATGACTGATGTTGAATAATACAACAGCATCAAAATGAGAATTTATAAGTGAGAATTCATACATCTGTAACTTTGTTTTTATGTTTTTCTTTCATGTTTGGGGCTTGTAATATCTGAGTTTTTTCCCTAGTTGTAAGTCAATAAATAAATAAATAAATATGATTATCAAAATCTCCCTGACAAATAAGGTAAGCGTGTTCATTTTTTTCAGTATGTGGCAATGGTGTGACCTGATTGGTTCCTTGTCTTGGATTTTAATTGCTTGGTTGTATTTATCATTAGATGAAAGGTAAGATAGTATTGTGTTTTTGGTGTTAAGTGTGAGACATGAGTTCTCAAACCAGGCTGCGATGGACTTTAAATGATAAGACAGCTGATCAGAGGCAGGTGAAGCTGACTTCCCAGATAAATACAAGACTGTATCGTCTGCATACATCAACACCTGCTCCTACACACCTGTTGCCTGTATGTAGACATCATGACTGAAATGTGAAAACTGTTACCCTGTTACTCAGCCTGCGGTGATATTTCAGCAGACCTACAGCTGGAGGCTTATTTCTCTTTAATGATGCTACTACATCTTTTAAAAGACTCAACTGGCAGCTGATAGATCCAGCTTCAGATTATTAAAAGGTTCACCTTCATACTTAAGTGGCCTTTTGTACGAGGTAAATTTATAACCAGTCTGCTGATTATATACGGCGTGAGGTGGCCACTGTGCTCGAATAAATCCAAGCAGTCCAGCGTCTATAATTCCTTTGCACTATCTCGCTGTTTTCCAGTGTTTTTCTGCGCCTGCTTTTGCCAAGAACGATAAATTGGCCTAAGCTGCAGCAGTCTGAGTTGTTTTAATAAGAGATGATGTATTAGGAGCTTAAAGAAATGCGCCTCGACTACAGAATATCAGAAGATATCAAACCATCTCTTCTATCAGCTGGGCTCTCGAGGATCCAGGCAGTGTTTCTTTTATAGGAATAATGCAGTGATGTGCAGAATACATACAGCAGCAGATCTCCAGCAGGGTGGGTGTGTGTAGGTGCATTATAAAGCTGTCTCATCTCTTTCCTTATCTTAAATGCACTTCTGAAAGGAGCTTTTTACATTTAGCCTCCAGGTGTTATCTTACATCTCTTAAAGGGAGATATACACACTGATTTATTCATACACACACATCTCCAGGGTTAAAACACGGCACATATACACATCTTAAACCTGACAGCCAGGCCGTGCATAAAGCATAGCGTCTCTGAATATTTGGACTCCAGGGTGCACCATGGGAAATATGATGTATGGCAGCAGTCAGCATCCATGAAGGGAAGTGTGATCGATGGCGGCGATGACAGTGGCCACGCCTTTTTGGTTTTTCGCCCAGGAACAACAAAAAAAGTGTGATGATGAACGATTTTACTTCAGGGAAGTTGATGAGGCCCTGCAACCAAAACATTATGCAGTGAAAAACAGATTATTTATGGTACACAGACGCATTTAAAGGCTGTTATGCTACAATATGCATTTATATTTTACAACCATATCCATAAAGTAGAGATCATGAAGTGGCTGCTCTGGTGCCACAACCGGCCCCTCACAGCTCTCCATAGGTACTCTCAAATCCAGAATATTGTGAGGGTAAAACAACTTGATGGGTTTTCTGTCAAGTAAAATCCTTCAAACTATAAAAGCATCCCCCAAAACAGGGGTGATTGCGTTGGTTTATTAGGCATGCCAAATATAAAACATGAAAACAAGTCTATTGAAGTCAAACCAGGTGATAGAAAACATGTGAGCCCAGATCGAAGTAGCTGGAATATCTCAACTGCACCATGTGGCTGGCAGGAGGATGGGTGATAGGGACTGATCTTACTTTTAAAGGCTACAATTCATATAATGTGGGAAACAAAACAAATGTATTAAAAATCCATTGAGAACATTGTTTAAGTCTGTTTCAAAATCTAGCCTCTATAAAGATATGTTAAAGGGATGTGGTGGAAAATTGTCGCACAATGTCTTGTCGGTATCACTATTAATCAACAGGTTTTACTTTACTCATACTTTTGATATTTTTCTCTTTCTTTATGTACTTTCAGTAATGGAATGTTGAATGTTGGTGTGTTGGTCATTTTAGTAACTTAATTATCTTTCTTTTTTTAGCATTAGCTGGTAGTATTATACAGTATCATACAAATACAGCCTATGTAACATTGTTGATATTACCAGGCACATATTTTTGTCGTATGTTGAATTTTGTATTAGTCAAGGACAGTTTGCCTTATATACTGGGCCTATACTACACCTAAGCCTTTTATACTTATTTCTATATCATCCATAATAATATTCCTATATTTACATTTTACAATGTTTATTCTCTTGGATATTTAGTCACACATACACATCATACGCCAGCATTTAATGTTATTGAGAGGTCCTTACTGAATGTAGAAATGGGTTCAGAATGTATTGATTATTCAGGGTCTTACAATAGTCAGAAATGACCGCAGAATGTATGTTTCAAGATTGTTTTAATAATATATCATAATCTCACAATGTAGTTAGAAGTATCACACAAAATATTACGCCTGTAAAGGCCTTTGGTCATATTAAGGTAAATTTTTATATATGTGAGTAAATATAAGGATCTCACCAACGTAATTAAAGTTTATTTTCTACACCATAGAGCCTTGATACATATCTAATAGTGTCCATGGTTCAAAGTTGCAAATATTAAACAAAGGCCAAGTGTTCAAAGAAAGAACATAATGTACAGGACAACCCCACAGCGTACAGATCACTCAGGAGGAAAGCACGACCATATTTGGAGCTAAGTGGGAAGCCATCTTGGAGCATGTCAGCCATTTTGACTAAACCAAAGAATTGTAAAGAAATATGCCTGATTGTGCCGTATAGCAAAAGATAAATAAATTCTGGACTCCATGGGATTGTATAAAGGCCTATGGGAGGGAAAATTACACAATTATGATCAAGAAATAAAGAAAGTGAAAGTTGAAATGAAATGGGGAGGGACCCTTCTGGAACCTTCGGGAAGACGGGAGGAGTCCCACCCATCAGGTTATATAACATACATACGATAACTCAAGCTTCAGTTGTTTTGGGGTGTCGCGACAAAAAGCAGCCCCCGTTTGTTATTGTTCACCTTGTGACCATAATGAACAAGTGTCTTGAAAGTGGACTTTGCCTGCGTTCGTGCTTCCTTGAAGAGCGAGAGCACAAATTTTTACATCTGTTTTTTATCTTAGCTGCCATTCCTGCGCAGAAGTTACGAGCCAGCTCATTCAGTATTTACTGAGAAAATGAGACACTACAGGGATACCCCAACTTGTTTTTGTTTTTGTGTCTTGCGTCACTCACGAGCCCATGACAAGCAGATAGACACCATTCTTTAGACTGTATGTGCAGTAACAAGGAAGAGACGGGCAAAGCTCGCCCACTGCTGATTAGCTTAGCTCAAACACTTGGGGTCAACGGGTAGTGTTAGCCCGCCTCTGCCTACAGTCATCAGATAGACTCTGCAGCAACTCTAAATGGTCTTGTGTGCTTGTTGTGACTCATTTTTTTTTTACCTCGATGTGTTACGTTATCTATTATTAGACTAAGATTAGCATTTTATGTAATTCTATGATTTTTTTCCCATAGCAAAACATTGTACATTTTAATATTATACATTTTAGAAACCTATTAATGTCTTTTGATGTGCATTACTTTAGTGAACAGCAAGCAAAAAAGCAGATGAAACATGAACCAAAACCACAAAAAAATGACCTTCCTCTCTGATCAATATGTCTAAAGTTACATGGAAGAGCCTTGATGCTTCCTCTACACTGCGTGATAGCAGAGCAGCACAAAAATAATCAATGTGTAAAATTGGTCTCCTGGTAGTTCACGTTTGAGGAAGTGTGGGCCTCATGTTTCTAATGCAGTTTTTCCCTGCTGGGCTGTTTTTTATTGACTCTGTTTTGCCTGCAGGCTTGAAGCAATAAAGAAAACTTTACCTCCAATTCCAGTCTGATTTGATGTGTTTGCCCTTTAATCCATGAAAGGTTCATAGTAAATATTGTCAAAAAAAAAAGGAGAAAAGCTCACACAGGGCTGACATTTACAAGCACTTTAAGAAAGGATGTTTAGTTTAGTGGTGAATGTTTGATTTCATAAAGAAGATGAATCCCAGGCCTTTTAGCAAATGGAGAATTTCTGGAGTTAAACACAAATCTATGTTTCATTAAATGAAGCATAAATTCATCATGTTTAAAGACGTTTTCCAGCCTGACACCTCCCCAACTCTGAACAAGTGAGCTCAGTGTCGAAGCAAATGTTCTGCCTGAAGCAAAAGAAATCCAGAAACCTGCGGGCGCACTGTCACGGAGGACACGAGGGGAGGATAGGCCGCAGCAGCAGCTGCTTCTGTATAATGCAGGACGGATGGATAACAGGGGACCTATCAGCCCTACAGTTTGAGCACCACCCTGAGTACATGTGACGGGCTTTGTGTGTTTATTTCCCCCAGACATCCAATTCTGCGGCTGCTTCCTGCTGCAGCTTGTAAAGTGCTAAAAAGAGGAGTGGGGCACAAACAGGAGCAGGTGTTATAACATAAAACTCGTCCCTGCTGATTCTGCTTTAGTTGGTCTGTAAAATCCTCTTGAAGGAAAAAAAACAAACACAAAGTCCTTATTCGAGGAAGTGTTCAAGTTGGAGATGATACAGATGTGATCTCAAGAAAATTTAATAATTAATAAAGATATCAAATATCAAGGCAGCACGAGAAAATAGTTCATCTTAAGTAAATACTCAATCAGCAGTTCTGATGCATTCATAATTGATTCATGGATCATTTACAAACTAAGTCAAACATACTTTATCAATGCAGTAGTAAAACATTACCTTACTACTAATAAACCATCATAACCACCAATCTTCTTCAACATTTAAATCAAATGGTTCAGCATTTATGAATTTAATTAATTCAGAGTTAATGTTCGGTCAGTGAAGGGTGAAGTTTTAGGCATAATTAAAGCTTAAGTATTTGTAAAATTTGTAAAATTTTGTATTTTTAATTTTAGCAGATTTGCAAGATTTTGCAAGTCTTTGTAAAATTGACATTTTGCCTTATTGATTAGATTAGAGCTGCTAATCATGGGGTAGATCCCAGTACTTAGAAAACATGATGCATGGTCCAGGACATCAATTATATCACATTGCAGCAAAACTCATTTATACAGTATGCTACTCACTCAGCCTGCATAACAAAATTACTCCTTCTATGACAAACAGTTAATGTTGGAGACAATTCAGATGTGCTCTTAGAAAATTTAATAATAAATATAGATATCAAATATCAAGGTAGCACGAGAAATTAGTTCAGCTTCAGTAAATAATCAATCAGCAGTTTTGATGCATTTGTTACTGAATATGGATCATTTATAGACAAAGTTAAGCATACCTTATCAATGCAGTAGAAAAGCATTAGCTAACTATTAATAAACCATTCAGAACCACTTATCATCTGCAGAACAATTTGGTCATGTTGCACATTTATTTACTTAATTTAGGGTTTGGTCAGTGAAGGTACTAAGCATTATTAAAGCTTAAGCTTTACTGTGTCTTAAAAAAAAGCTTGTCAGATTTAATGATCTGATTTAATGATAACGATTTTAGGATAAAGCATTTCATAGCTGTTAAGTAAGACACGATTTAGTTAAAAATGGATTATTGATTGGATTGGGGGGTAATCACAGGGTAACTAACAATACTTCGAAAGCAGGAAACATGGTCAGGACATGAATTCTATCATTATTATTCATATTCTAATTATGTGTTGATGTTTTTGCACCAATTTATGAAGTCAAAATCCATGTATGAGCAAATGTACTTAGCAATAAATCCTAATTCTGATTCTGATCACATCACAGCAATACTCATATTTATACCGTATGCTGCACACTTAGAGCGCCTGACAGAACAAGACTTGTCTTTTGCTAAATCCAGAACAATTTACAAAATAAAACCAGAAAAACGACAAATTTCATGGTAAATCTGGTAACATAACAGATAATCTTTCCTGGTTTACTCTCACAGAGACATAAATTAAAGGTGAACTCTTTTTCTCACATTTCACCACACTTCTAAATGAACAGCAGAAACTTTTCACAGAAAAAGGACGCTGAAGCAGCCTTCTTCAGCATCAATTTAAACGAAAATAACAGACATTAAAACAACGTAAAATACATTTATTTGGATTGTCATGATTTTTGTATAAATAAGATGGGAACAACTGCTGTAGACTGAAAAAACTCACATCTTAGCAAGTTTATTTGTCTTATTTCAAGTCAAAAATAACCACAATACTTACTAAAATGTCATATTCATTTGACAAGTTCAGATGGATATCTTATTACAAGGATTAAAACACACAAAAAAGCAATGAATAACTTTTAATTATGAGAAAATATCTGCCAATAAACAAAGTAAAATGTAACTCCTTGAGGGTCTTAAAATCAGGCACAGAAACTTCTTAAGATAACACATCTCATTTCCAAGACATTGCACATGTAAAATCTGTCTTGCCACATTGGCAGATGTTTTAACTCATTACAAGCAATTAAGGGTTTATTTTTGTTTTTAAATGCTGAAATAAGATGTGTAGCTGGACATGTCAGGCAATTTTGGCTTTCAAGAAGCCTTGTGAAATTTTTAAAGTGAAATTGGATGAATAAACTTCCTTTGATTTAAGTTTTTGCAGTGTACTTTATTAAAATGCTCTCAACCACAAAACAAGACATAAAAAAACAAAGTACAAAAATTCTGAATGTGTAATTATGTGTGAAGGAATGCGATTTATTTTGCATAAATTATAAATACACTGCTGAAGTAACTTATAAGACCGACTGTCATGAAAATGAGGAACATAAATATTTTGGAAATCTTTCAAAAACGTGTTTAAAATTGAAAAATGCTGTAGTAGGCCATCTATATATATATATATAGATAGATGGCCTACTACAGCTGGATATATTAAAGACTGCCTATGACATGAAGCTCAATTAAAAAGTTGATCCTTCTGTAATAGAGTGTTGTTTTAATTTTGAAAGTGTTGGTCCCACACAGAGTTAACCTGACAGAAAATCAAACCTTTGGGGATGTAACCATTCGTGATTGACATGTCATATCAATGGAGTATCACATCATTTGTTTGAGCTTTTTGTGGAAAAAGCAGCTTTAGAGGCTTTAAACAGACGTCCATGAACATTTGTCCCTCTTTTGTTCATTTGTGTTGTCCACCTCATCTTTCCACAGTATGCCACGCACACTTACTGTGCCTGACAAAACGAAATTAACCACAGGCAGGCTCGACCCTGAGATAACAAGAAAGCAGGAAGCATAAGTGTCCAACTCAAATGAATATTTAAAGCCTAATCTGACAAATAATGTCTGATGAGCTTGTTCACGTCCACATTTGTCTGTTACCACAGAGAGAAAGCCAGTCACATCATGTTATCCTAAAATCATCTGTGCTCACGTCCGGCCTGACTTGCAAGTCATGAGCTATTTCAGGCGGAAGCTTTGTCAGCACTCCTGCGCCTAAAACGCTCCCTGATGAGCCCGGGTTATGCTGCTGATGCCCATCTTCACTGAAAATAACTATCCAATTTAATAATTCTGCCGCTCCGCTAAGGGCCACCTAAATTATTCACTGCCTCTTTCACAACACATTTTCATATCAGCTTAAGTAGCATGGAAATATAATGAGATTGTGTACAGATACAGCATTCTGAATCGGACAGCTGGTCCCTGACAGCGCTCGGGCAGGGAGGCATTATGGGAGATTCATACGGTGTGAGTGTGCTTCAAGACGGACCATTAGCCATGAAAGTTTCGACCCCGGTGTTTTTGCTTGCATGGCATATGTGCCCCTTTGTATGGACTGATAATGTGGTGATCTACAGGATGTAGTTTCCTCTATGAGGGGTTGAACACCTTATGGAGTAGTTTATTAATGAGCTTTGGGAAGCTGTTGGAGCAAATAAATGACAATTATTTCCAGAAATCCAACATTTTTATCCAACTAAAAATTAATTTTTGTCATTATCAACACATCACTGAGTTTGTGGAGCACATACATATTTTACTGTAGTCTTCTCAATGAAAATATAGATCATTTTAAACAGTTTATCTCCGAACATGTTAGAAAATATCACAAAAAACATACAAAAACTAGAAAAGCACTCAGAGAGCGCAGACCTCCGCCAAGCAGCTCAGTTCCACCCATAAATTGGGATTTCCACCCAACATTATAGGCCTGTATTTATTTTATACTCACATTGTGGAATGAAAAATATCAATCTTCAAGAAGTGTGATTATTGTTGATATAAATATTATCCAATAGAGTGACCTAGTTAGTAGTGGGTCTTGTAACTTGTTGACTGAACCAATGTGCTGCTGCTCGAACAGATGTTGGTGTTGTGCACTCCGCGATGCTTCCAGTGGGCGATGTTGAGGGCCTGTCAGTTGGAGCAAAACCACAGCGCTTCGGTGCACGGCGAGTTTGCTCTATGTGGACTTTGGGGGTTAGGTTTTTACACTCACACACACACACACAGACTTCTGCTGTGACGGACTGTTTCCGTGTTGACATTATCAGCAGCCCTGTTTCAAGTGACTGAGAGGCACGGCTGCCGCTTATGTTTCTATAACGTTAATTGGCTCACAGTGATGTTACTAGTACTTGTGAGATGTGGAGGACTGGGATGTTTATAACAATTTCAGGAGAGTCTGCTGCCTTAATTTATCTTAGAAACCAAGGCTCCAGGAACAGCGTCGGGCTTTCTCCATTGACAAAACTTTTCTTCCTCTCCGCTCTGTCTGTGAGCAGAACTGCATGCACAGCTTTCACTGCTGATTGGCTGTTCGCCGTGCCGTGACTCTGTGTGTAACCAAAGCGTGTAACCAATCGGATGGTGCTGTGGGTGGGACAAAATACGGCCCAGTGTTAACATCTGGGATTTCAAAATAAATTTCAATGTTTATTTGTGACATCAATCTGGATTGGATCAGCACCAAAATGCTATGCCTTCTTCCTTGGACCAAACTCCACCTCTGGTAAAATTTTCATGTAAATCCATTCAGTAGTTTTTGTGTAATCTTGCTAACAGACAAACAAACAGACCCCAGCGAAAACATAACCTTGTGGTGGACCCACTTATGAGAGACATTCACCAAAGAGGACTTTTGCCTTTAAGAGCGGGAGTGAGCTTACTGTTTCCATTTCCGGGTCAAGGGGGTATTCAGTTTACCGGTACACCGCATGAATACAGTAGTGTCTGTATGCTCTGTAAAGTGGAGAGAAATAACTAAACTGCCTCGACTCACTCACGTCCCTGTCTCGTTGTTTCTACTCTACAACCTCCTTGGTGGAGGTAACAACACTGGATAAACTCAATTTAGTTCCAGTGTGCTTCCTGTAACAGCACCGACATAACTTACATTAAAACTAAAGTTAGCATTAGCATTCATATAAGAGTTAAAGGCCAACATTTTTTCTTTTTGTGTCTTGCCTCACTCCGAGTCCATGACAAGCAGATAGACACCTCCCAACACCCATTCACTCTCTGCTGGTTCAGACTTTCGATGTCAGTTGTCCATCAGTATCAACTAACACTTTCACACCCTTTTATGCCCATTTCCACACCAAAACACATCACCACGTGACAGCCCGTGCTTGGCTTGAACCTGCAACCTTCTGATTACCAATAAGATACCGACCAAGCTCACTATCAGACTGCACCTCCAATGCCCTTGTAGGCTGGATAAATGTTTAATTTTTTAACTCCTTTCATTTGGAACAGACTTCTGTCTTTTAAAATTGGCTTTCTAAGACTGGGTTGGTAATATTTTTTCTGATCAAAAATAAATTATTTGTGGCTTACTAAGCCTAATAACTCTGGAAAATCGTTGGCCACATTTATTAATGGTCTGTAGAGCAAGCTGAGCAAAACCTGGACATTTTGGGGAATTTTATAAAATCCCCCCGGACATAAATTTTTTTACCAAAAAGGAGGACATGTCCAGGCAAAAGAGGTTGTGTGTACTGCAGCTTAAGCCACATCAGAAGTTAGTATGTTAGTATGCCTCTAATTAGCATGCCAGTCAGCATGCTAGTTAGTGAATGTATTGATTTGAGCTCCAGTATTACCCTCCCTTGTAGGATATCAGCATTTCCTACAAGAGCCCATCATCTCTTCATTCTTTTTCTAGCACTTCTAAATGTCCTTGTACTTGATTTGTTTTTATGTTTGTAGAAATGTAAAGATTACACAGATATAAAGAGAATTATCTCCTTCAGTAAACAACACGCCAGCTTTACAATGCAGTAAGAAGTGAAGGATGCCCTCATATGATCATCTGTCAGTGTCTTATCCATAAACAGACAAACCTGCCTCATGTTTTACCTTCTGTGTGCGAGAACAATTCAGATGAGACTCAGCAGTGATCCAAAAATCTGCTCGTCCTAATCCTCCGCTCTGTGCCGCTCCTGTTGTTCTATTGTGTTCGGGAGCACACCTGTTACACAATGCAAGACTCACTCCTGCTCTGTAAACTGTTTTCTGTAAGAATAACAAAAATCCTTTGTTCCCTTTATGCTCTCTCTTCTTTGGCAACAGAATCAAACACTATAATAAAGCAGGAACAAATAGAAGTTTGTAAGAGTAAGTTAAAACAGAATCTGAGGTCCTGACTCCATTATGTGTAAATCAGCTGATACATAAAACTGCATTGCAGAGCAAGGACTTTAATGGTGCATAATGCTTTTACACTTACACCACAGCCTGATATAAAAAATTTAGTTCAGCTCAACTGCAGTGATATAGTGAGCTCTTCCTTTGAGTGCTCAGTCACAACAAAAAGAAATCAAATACAAGGGTATTACTGTTGACCTCTCTGAAGTGGTGTCAGACCTTTTCTGGTGTAGATACAGAACCTGAAACACATTTTATAACACTTTTTGAGGCAGATAATAATGACTTTGAAGGGTCCTTTATGAGGCTGTTGAACTGAAAGGATATTTTAGTACATTTATTGTTGATAATAAATTCATCACTTTACCAGCTTGAGAAAAAAAAAAACAGTTTTATTATTTTGACTTAATTTAACTTTGCACATTCACATTAGGGCTTTAATGGCTTAGAGTTTAATTCAGCCATCATTAACATTTCTCTCCACCAAATAAAGGTTTGTCTATTGAAAAAAGACATTGAAGTCTCAAATCAGACCATATGGAAAAAAACACCTTTAAAAGTGAAAGGATAAAACTTAGTATAGTAAGATACATTAGCAGTGATTAGTGAGAGAATATCCTAGTTTATATGTGACCCTTAAAGTGTTTCAGTGATTATTGGTAATGATTATCAGTCAATCTTTATTTGTATAGTGCTAGTTCGTAACAAGTGTTATTTCAAGGCATTTGAAGCCATACTCTTCATTTTATAGATGCACATAGATAATAACAATAACAATAATAATAATAATAATAATAATAATAATAATAATAATAATAACAATAATAATAATAATAATAATAACAATAATAATAATAATAATAATAATAATAATAACTTTATTTTTATAGCACTTTTAAGAAACAATGGTTTACAAAGTGCTTTGACAAACACTCAAGAACATACAGACAACAAGAGCGTCAGCACAAAGAAATAAAAACAAAAACTTCAGTTTAAATCAAGGCACTCTTAAGGGGCGTTCACACCAAATGCGACTTTGGCGACCAAGGTCGCGTCGCAAACCCATGTCCTGTCGCCTGTTCATAGCTCATTTTGTCACCGTCGCCGTTGCTCAGTGACGTCACGCCTGCTCGAGTTTCACCCCACTATCATATCATATATCATATAATAGGACGTATTAGCTGACATTATTTGAACTTTATCCTTTTCACTCACCCACCAACCACAAAACACTGCAGCTGATGGCCCTGCAGCAGCATCTTCTGTGAGTTCAATGTGGTCCGTCTAGGCGGAACTAATGTTCTCACTAACTAATGTTCCCGACACGGACATAGATTGTCACTCTGTGGACTGGAATAAAAACAGTCTGTCACAGGTGTGGTCAGGCACCCACACAACGCTGATTGGCTCTCATGGAGCGACATCGCCTGAAAAGTTGAAATATTTCAACTTTGGCAACAGAGCACGGCGACCTGCTCCGCGTCCAAAGCCACCCCAGAGTTCCCATCTGCAGCAACAGGGGCGATTAAGTCGCCCAGAACGTGTCCGTCGCATCGCGTGAGATCTGGTCGCGTGTGGTCGTGGCTGATCGTGGCTGTACATTGAGTCTGCATGGAGAGTGGCCGCCGAGGTTGCTAGAGTCGCGTTCGGTGTGAACGCACCTTTACAGAAAGACACACAAGGCATACAAGAAGCTAGCAAGAAAAGCTAACAGGAGAGCAACTGGCGCTTCTGGAGTCAAGTGACTCAAGGCATATATATAAACATTTTACATGTCTATATATGGATATAAACATTTAAAATACACACATATATACACATCCATGCATCCAGAGATGTATCCATCCAGGCAAAGAACAAGAGACTTAAAAAAAGAATTTATGATTGTGACAAACCCATGAACAGCCAGCTCAGAAGTCTTTCCACATCATATTCATCTCTGCTGAATCTAGATCTATTTGAAGTTATTCACAGTCCAGGGCCATGTTTTCAACAGCTCTGCATGCTTTGTACAGCTCTGCATTAGGCTTGCCACACCTACCAAAGCCACTGGCACTGTTAACATGGGGAGAGGGAGAAGTCCTGATGTGAGACTTAGTTGTCTTGTGCATAGAAGTCCTCTTTCACACAGAGGAAACATATCAAACATGCTAAAGAACATATTAGGCCAAAAAAAACATGAAATTACCTCTTTGAATATTCAGAAAAGAAGAAACATAGTAGTTAAAAATAAATGACTGAAACTGTAATTTTTCTGTTTTCAAGTCATCCAAATATCTGAGGAAAACCCATAATGCAATAGGGCAAGTATCACTACATCAGAGGCTGTGATATGAGCTCTGTGTAGCTCATCAAATCAGTCAAATATCATTACCATCAGATCCTGACTCTGAACAGAGAAAAGACTGTTTCTACCTTTTAGCGTTACTAGAATGGATAACACTTTAACCCTCACAGGCTCTGCCTTCAGGCTCCACCTCGACCTCCAACACCAGTTATCTCAGTGCAGTTGATGTGAAACTGTGAGGTTGGAAGGTTAAGACATCGTCATTACATTAAGCTGCTCTCGTGTTCAGCCCGTTTAGGCATGTAGGCGGCATATTTAACGTCCTCGGCAGAGCTGGCTCCCGTCCTCTCTCAGTCTTTCACTGGGGTAGAGTGTTACAGGGATGAATTGGACTGAAATATGAAGTTGCCCCTTCATGGCTGTGAAGGTGAAAGAAGGCTGAGCAAACGCCTGTGGATAAAGATTCAGAAGGAGAAGGGGGGAAAGCATCAGCAGAGTGAGAGAGATGGCCGGAGCGAGACAGAGAGGAGAGAAAGAGGAATACAAAGAGAGCAAAGTCAGAGCGCGGCAGCTGACAGATACGGCGAAGACGGGATACAGCCACTGCCTCCATTATCGTCTGACACATTTCTTACACTTTTTTGAAATTTAGGGAATTAATTTCAAACTGCTTCCCTGTGGGGCCTCGCTAAATGGAGCCTGAGCTGCAGAAGAAGAAGAGAGGCGATTTCTCTTCCCTAACATCCATGTCTAACTGTGGAGGAAAGCAATCACCCTCTCTGTAGTGCCGAGCAGCACCGGGGAGTAAAAGCTTTCATTAAAGGCCAGTTCAGCAATCACTGCAGCCATTATTGCTCGGTTAGTTAACCTTTTCATTTGTGAAGTGAAAGTTTTCGGCCTTTAATGTCCCTAGTTTGTTAAATTTGTAACATAAGGAAAAGGGTGTGAAGTAAAAGGACAAGGGGAAGATTAAAGCTTGTTAGTCTCATTAAGAAACACCTTTAATTACCACACTCTCATCAGAATCATTTGATAATGCTGCAGATTTATCCTCAAAGTCCAAAGCTGAACGCTTATAGCTGCATGGTCTCTTCAACACACAAATGTGGGCCACGTATGAAGTATTCAAATCACCTTGAAAGATGGCACTCATTGATTAATATGCCTTCCTGTTTTCTCTTCAAAGTCTGGGTCCCTGACTGTCAGACTTAAATCACAAAGTGACAGTGAAATAGGGATGAAAGTATGGATTTCAAGTATCCTAGTTTCGATAACTTTACAAGAACTCTTTTGGTATTGATTACTCCCCTTAAAAACCAAATGAGTACTCTAACAAATGTTCATCTGTGGATTTCTGTGGACTATTTTCAGTCTTTCTCTCTTTCTTTGTGTCCAGACAGCACCACTTTCCATGTCATGTGACTGTGAAGCCCAATCAGATGTGTCAAACAGCACTCAGCTGCACATGCAAGCTTTCACACAGAAACATAATACAGTTTTGTGGCAAACTAAAGTAGCAATGACAAAAGATCTAACCTTGCTGCGTAAATGGATCAGCCTGATTCAGTGTCTGTATTCGTGATCCATCTTGCCAAGTTCCAGTCTACAACGATTCAGAGACGTCAGCAGGAAGTGACTGCTCGTATCTAGATTAGCATGGATGCTAACAGCTTCAGTAGCAGTTTTGTCAGAACTGGACCCCATTTCTTTATTAAATTGAACAAACATTGAAAGCATTTTTTGGCAGAAAAGGCATTTTATCTCTAGTTTTGACATGTTTTTCTGAGAGCTTGTATTAAGAAGTGGCTCATGTTCTGTCCTTTACACCACAGCAGTAGCACCTGCTTGCTATCAGATCGGCCTGTAATGGATGTAATTGACAGAACAATCATCAATCACCTGCTGGATATGCTTTGAAAGTCTCTTCCAAAACCAGATACCCCACATTTATTGAAGAGTGATGATATTAAATATGAAATCTATTTCATGGAAATAATCACTTTTTTTTTTTGAGGCTCCAGGATAATAAATTTAGAAGAAGTAGAAAACATATATTTCCCCCCCAAAAAATCTATCTATCTAAACTTATAACTTATATATATATGTATATATATATATATATATGTGTGTGTGTGTGTGTGTGTGTGTGTGTGTATATAAATGTATATTTTGTTTTTTCTTTGTATTTTTATGTGACAACACCCCATGCTCTGTTCTAATTCGTGTAATTGATGTAATAATATGATGTGTATTGATATTGTATAAAATATGGAAAAAAATAAAGAAAGCTTCTTCCCATTACCAAAACACTCTTTATGGACTAGTGAAATATAAATTGAACGGTCCATGTGGCATGGCAGGTCAGGAAAGAACGCAAAATTTTATGGATTGCTACTCCAAAAATATCTTAAAGTCAGGCTTCAATAACCTTGACTTGATTGTATTTATTTTAACTATTTAAAAAGCCTACATTATTACAGTAGTTTCATTTGTATTTTTATATATGAAATAAATATCAAGTCATCCAAAAAACATGTCATTTAAGCCTTTTGATGTGGAACACCTGCCTAATTTATTTTCTTCGGACTAATACTTTATTTTCTTTGGACTAATACTTCAAAACTAAACTCACTTTAAGGTCTGATGGTGAAGAGTCTGGACTACATGTTTCCTGTATGTGCTTTTAGTCAAAACGAATATCGATTTGCATTGGTATCAGAATTAGATTAATTACCGCAAAAAGTATTGGTATTGTATCAATATAAAAAAAAAAGTCTGGTTTCCCATCACTGCAGCGAAAGGAGGGGTCATGCCTATCCAATCTCTCACACATGAATGTGGCTGATAATCAGAATCAGAATCAGAATCATCTTTCTGATTCTGATTCTGATTATAAGTATGATTGCAGTGTGATGACAACTTTATGAATGTTTTAATCCCAATGTGATGTTTTAGGTGTGTGGAGATGAAGCATTTCTTTACAAATATGACTGATACCTTGAAGTGAAGCCTCTGCATCACCAAGAAATGTCTAAATATTCTGGGCAAAGATAAGTGCACAGAAAGCAGCTCATTTAGAGCAAAAACAGCAAATAACCTTTGACCATTTGAATCATTTATTCTGTGCAATCCCTGCATAAAATTACACAAAACAGTCAGCTCAGCAGTGAGTGTTTTAGATCGATGAGACATGATAGGAATGAGAAAATAAGAAAACACTATTAAAGGGATACTTTAGTTTTTTGTTTTTTTTTTTAAGTGGGGTTGCTTGAGGCCTATGACACTAATAAATAAAACTGCCAATAAAGCAACTTGCTGACTCTCCCCCTGAGGACTGCTAGCTGGGTATGGGTGTTAGCTGATACATAACAATCAAAAGCCTCATAGTCACCCCACTTTAAGGGTGAAACTACACAAACCTATGTTGGCTTGACTAGACACTACCACAAAATTCTTTGCAACTTTTCACCTTTCCTCAACAAAGAACCTGTGTTTGGGACTATTTTGTGATGCAACATGTTGGCTATGTATCCTTCCATTAGCAATGTGCTAACGTTAGCTATAACAAACACTGACTTCACTAAAACTGACCTAAAAATGAGCGGTTTTGAATCAAGTGATGTCAGGTTGAGGATATCTTGATGCACCGGAGTAAACAGAGGAAGAACTTTTGCAGATGGAGTTATGGGGAGAAAGTAGGATGGAAAAACTGTTGTGGAAACTGAGGAGCAGAGATCACCCATTGCTGTCAGTAGTGGGATTAGTAACAATGCATCTCCTTCCAGCATGTCTATCCCTATTCTCTGCTCCACTTTCCTTCTCCGTTCATCACCTCAATCCCATAAAGTAAAGGCATTAAAAGTTAACACATAACATGAGATTTCAGGAGTTTGTCTGTATTAAATTTAGCAAAAATGAAATTTGTACCATAATAACTATCTTTGTTTTAGCCTTATGTAACAGCATGTAGTGAACTAGTCAGTGAAGTAAATGAAATGATGAAAATTACTTTTTTTTGTGAGAAATTGTTTTTTTTTTTCATGATTAACTGGGTTACTTTCACAGAGAAAGCAACAAAACTGGAACATTTGAGAAACATTTTCTCAGATTTTTTGCATGTTTTTAAATGTACAAAAAAGAATCACAGATTAAGCACCCAATCAAAGTAAAAACATGTCTCACATTGTGCCCACTTTTCAATTAGTCCAGTCCTGCCCCTCTATTATGCTCCCTTAACTCGAAGCCTGAACACAATGAATGAAACTGCTGAGGTCGTCGGTGAGAATTCATCATTTGTAATTGTTTAAATATTGAAATCAGGAAGAGAAATTTCTTGGCTTTAAGTCTTAAATGGGCATTCACTGAACTGCAGCTTCTTCATCTCTGAATCACTCTTTTTTCATCACTACTCCGGAGGTTGCTGCTTGGCTTTGAACTGCAGGATGTTGTTTGTTGCATCACAAGTGGATGAAAATACTGTCTAGATTTCAGATTTTCTGCTAAATGTATCTTTAATAAAATGGCTTTATATGCTGTGCAAGACTCAATCAGAGAGATCCACAAAAGCTTTGAGGTCAGTGTGAAACCTTTTAACCGTGAGCTCTGTTGATAAATCCATGACCGAGCTCCCAAAAGATCAAATATTTACATGCTTTTTTTAATCTGTGGTTTGTGATATCATCCTGATTTTTTTTTTTTTTACCCTGACTGACTTGCCTAATCGTACATATTTCTATTATCCACATATCTTCAATGTATGACAGTTTTAATTTAACCATTACAGAATAAAAGCACATAAAAATAATCTTCTTTGTCTTGTTGAGATTAACCCCCTATTCCAAAGAAAAGAGGCATATCATCTCACGATGTTTATAATGTTGAATGAAGCAGACCTTTATGGGTTTGTCTTTGTTTGGAAGCTCAGACTTTTGTCGATCTACAGAGGGCTCCAGGTCAGACATAACCCCTTCAGGTTGTTTTTTAATTCAGCCTTCAATTTCAGTTATTTTTCCAAGCTTTTACTCTGTAAATCCACAGTAATGAATCCTTGATTACTTGGTAATTTCCCAAATTTTTGCAATAAAAATTATTGGAAATGTTGTCTCCATGTTGAATTTCAAAGACAGTATCAACAATTTCGAATCACATTGTAGACCAATCGATGCTCTCAATACTTAATCTCTTGTTTCTTAGTAGCATCAATTGGTTGCAGCCAAAGCTTAAGAAAAGACAAGATGGGGACTTAAAAAGAATAGAAAAATTGTCCTCCAAAATAATGGGCAAAAAAGAAAATAAGTTTATGCTGTTTATTATCCATATGTGCATACTTTATAAATATGTTTTACACAAAAGCTTTATGGCCTTTGGGAATGAAATTGGGGGTTGGTTTGTGAAGTAGCTGTAAAAAAATTTTATTGGTGGTAAATATTCTAAAAATTTACACCTTTGGGAGGCAAGAGGGCATACAGAGGTTTATTTATTTTGCATCAGTGACCCAGAGTTGAGGGCAGAGGAAAAAGGTCCACAGTTGGGAAAAGGAAGTGTGTCCCCTGCAGGATGCCTCGGTACGTCCACCAGTCCACGCCCTGGAAAAAAGGGGACTGTAAAGTTATGAATCTATGCCACAGAGAATTAGGGCAGTGGGTCTCCAGCCTGGTTACAGCAAGGCGTACCTTATTAAGTGGCCACATTGAGCACATGATACAGACATGGTCATCAGTTGTTTATGTTTATCTGAGGATGACTAATTATTTTTTTTTTTAAAAATATTACTTTCAAGTTCATCAATCCCACATGTTGTCAGGCCATTGCAGGTCACTTCAGGTAGTTGTATAGAGTCTGAGCTCCCTGGTGCCCTTCAGTCATATTTAGAGACATGTTTTGCAAAAGTGATCATGGCATCACTATCTGTGAGCATTTCTGTTCTGCATTTGTTGTTTTATTTTCCACAAAGCTCTGTTAACTAAAATTACTTGCCTGGATCTGTAAATGGAGGTTATTGAAAGGTTAATTGCCTGAATAGCTCAAATTTCATGACACATTAACGGCCTTCATCTTTTACCTGAACGAGAAAAATGAAATGTGCCGCTCTCGACAACATTACCATAAATTAATTACTTTTTTGTGTGGATTGCCTGTCGACAGCTCCCTAAACCCCCCTGCCTCACTTTTTAAGAGCCCCCGTGGTGAAGTATCTTGTTTACAGCCATTTTCACACACAGTCGTCTGCCACACACCACACAAGAGACTCTTTTGTCTTTGCCAAAATGAAGTGCGATGCAGCAAACATCTTCAGCTACAGTTGGCTATCTGCGTCCGTGGTCGGCTGCAGATGAAGCTCTTTATTTCTCCTCAGCTCCCTCCCCGCTGTTCTATCAGTCCTCTCTCTCCCCCTCTCTCTGTGACTCTGCCTCTCTCTGAGGCCGACTCTCATTGAGCATGGAGAACAGAGAGGTGTTTGTTTCTCGTTAGCTGTCGGCTCCGTCCTCCCGGGGGACTCAGCTGTTTTGTAGTGAAGCGGGACCCATGATTGGAGTTGGCATGGCGGTGTTGCCAGGGGCACAGTGCCTCGAGCTTCACAGGGCCGGGGTTGACGCTGAAAGAAGTGACGGTGGCCAGAAAAAGCTCAGAGTTTTCACCTCTAAGCCCCTCTGGCAGTTAACTAAATAATTACCTCTTGTTAAGAGTGAATGAGGAGCTATTTTGGATCTCTTTATTGTATATAAACATCATAGAAGACATGCTTCTCTACCCTACAAGACTATGTCATACAAGGTGTGATATTTTTAAAGCAGATGACTTCTCCCTCAGCTGGTTCGCTCCCTCTTCAGCCTCCTTTGTCTCCTCTCCCCCCAGGGGTGAGCTGTTGCATGACAGCGGTACTGTGCACCCACAGCAACAAACCCACCAACTCAATTATTTAACACCGCAGTTTGACAAAGCTGGAAATAGAGCATGCAAAAAGGTCCAGAAACATCCAAAATGCATTTGTAGGAAAAGTGGGAATATACCATGGCTTATGTAACATTCATCAACAAAGGGAACTTTTCCTACTTTACTTCTCCTGTGTATGTAACCAGGTGAAGTTTTGTGAAAGCCTCACTGTGTAGTTTGTTCTCCCATCTAGTGGTGAATCTGTATTTTGCATTCAAGTGAATGGTGCTCTCTAGCGCCTCCCTTTTTCAAATGTGTATTACGACTGCTGAACTCTACGGTAGCTGGTACGTGCCTAAAAGCTATGTCTTCTCTTTTATTGCTTTTTTGCCCAAGAGGATTCTTTCTCCTGTGGCATAAGTATGATCTTGCTTTATGAACTCAAGTGCAGTGCAGGCTTTCAAATTTGGCAGAGCAGTGACAAGCACGTCTCGTTGTGCTCCTTCTCCGTTTCAGTCACGCTGGCCCTGAGAGAAAACGCATTTAGCCTTTGCCAGTAAGACTATGTAGTGCTTTATGTCCCTCTCTGCTGTTCATAGTTTTTATAGACTGGAAGGACAGGGCTTACCCACTCTATGTAAACACAGATAAGAAATTCTTCGCTCATGAGGACAAGTCAGATTGTTGTTTTTAGCTCATACATTACTTAAAACACTACACATTGTCCCTTTAAAGAGGCCATATTATGCTTTCATTAGTTTATTATGCCTTTTGGCAGGTCCTTTGTGTGATACAGTAAGTCAGTGCACAAAGCAAAAATCTGTGGCATAGGGTCTTCCCCCCTCTTCTCCTGTTTACAGCACCAGTAGCTGCCTAAAAAAGCTCATGGGTGAACTCCAGAAATAGAGCATCTAAATGACTCTGAATCCTAAAATCTAATTTCACAATATCAATCAATCAATCTGTTCGTATAGCCCCAGTTCATTACAAGTGTTACCTCAAGGCTCTTAACAATAGAAAAGTTTGTTGATCCCTCTGAACTTAACATCAGGGTCCGTAATGATGAGGGAATGGGCTAAAGGAATGGCCACATAATTGTAATTGTGGTAATTCAAGCTTCGTGAGTCGACAGCAGCAGGCAGTCTACACCAAGGATGATAGAGCCCCATTAGTCCCTAACCTGGTCCCCCTCATCCACTAAGGGCATACAGATGAAGCCACTCAAAAGTTTCCCATGTTCCCTGATAGAGACTTGGCTGATCCATGGCAGATCCATGATGGGGTCTACCCTCCCTGACATAAACTGTAAACTTGAGGCCATGCTTGTTGGAATTTGTGGAGTCCAGTTTTGATTTGGCAGCTACTGTGATAACTGGGGGAAGGTTGAGCCCCTGTGTTCTTGGGAGGGGTTTTCTAGTGACTGGTAACTGACTGGTAACCGGCTGGAAGCTGGCAGGCAGCAGGCTGGGAGGGGAAAATTGAAGCGGTTGGATCTGTAATTCCTTTACACTTCAGCCCATTTTAACTGCATTTTCGAAAAAATTTATAATTGGAGTTCATTTTGCACAGCAGTTAATCTTCTTCTTCTTCTTCTTTTTGTGTAGGTCCCGGGGGCCTTGACTCTGCCTAGGAACATCTAGGGAGGGCTCAGAGGAAAAAGGTAAGAACCACTGCTGTAACTGATCACAGACTTTGTGAATATCTGGTTTCCCTCTTCACAGAGGAAATGGTCAGCATTTAATCATTGAGGACAACTTGTTTCTTTTATTAAAGCAGGCCTGTTTTAGTAGTTTTCTCTGCTAAACTGATGGTACAGTTTTATAACAATTATGGTTGTTTCATTGCCAATGTAAGTGCAAGTTATATTATATATTATTTATTTATTTCCTCTTTCATTTTTTCCTTTATTGCAAATGATACTTGTGTGGCCTAAAAATATACAGGGTATGAAAGGTGACTTATTGGGGGCATGATGCCATAGAAACTATCACATTTAAAATACATATTTAACAGTTAAGCCATGAAAGACTACTAATCTCTGATCCCAAAGGAGGTCAAACAGTAACAGGAATAAGAATAAGTTTACAAACCCACAAATGTAGGGAAATGAATTAACTCAGACTATTTAATAAGAGAGGTAAAAGTGTGCATGAACTTTGCAGATGTATTTCTCACGTGTAGCTCACAATTTTAGTTTTAAGTCCGTCTTTGACGGACACTGCGGTCACTGGGGTCAAGATTAAGCCCCCTGAACAGTTTTTACAAGCCCCTCTGAGGAAGCTGTGAAGGGAAGTCACTGCCACAACCTTTGACTGTGTTGCACAGTAGAAATCATTGCTTTAAAGAAATTTGGTTATAAAACAGATGGAGCTTCAAATATGTTAAAGAATAGTTTTTAGTTATATAACAAATTCAATTAAAGGAAATCAGACATGTCATTTGAAGCAACAGTCTGACACTGTAGAGGCAGTTTTTGTCTTTACATCAGCTCTACATGGAATTGCACATATTCACTGAAAAAAAGAACAAACTTTTCATAAAAGTGTGTTTTTGACATGAGATTATGTCAGTATTTGCAGTTTCTTATGATGGACAGGGCGATACTTGTAGACTGGTTGTGTATCGCTCTCATAAAAATTAAAGAAAAGGCAAATTTTCATTTGTTTTCAAGAGTTTGGGAAATTCCAGGCCCTGCTGAAAGCAGGAGGGGGTTTAATTAAATTACTTATCAACACAAAGTACTTAAAATGACCTTCATTAATTCAGGAAGACAGTAAAAAATCAACAGGCCTTGTTGTTACCCCAGCGCAGTGTTTTTGGCATGAAATGCAGGTGTTATCTCTAATTTCCGCCTGACGATAGTATCATTTATCTGCCGCACACTCACACTGTTGAACTACCAAAAGATCTCCTGTTTGCACCAAGAAATGTGTTTGTCTGAAAATGAGGAGTGCTCAGGTTCTATAAACCTCTTTCTGCCTGCTCGCAGAGTGCTTCTGCAATTCTGAGGACACATAGATTGGCACACATCTACAAAATCAGAACACACTTTACTGACCTTGTTTCACTCACAGAATGCACATCAGTACACCTCTACCATTAACTATCAGAGCATTTGTTGAGAAAATCAGTTAAAAATCCAAAACAAGACAGAGAGCTGAGACAGTGTGCTTTTTTACCAGCTCTCCTCGGTGCACGAAATAATGTGTGCAATAGAGAATACAGCCAAGGATTCCTCCAGGAAAACAAGACAATAAATCCATTAAAGCCCACAGTTATTTGATGCACAGTAAACAGATCAATCATAAACATAAATGCACTGAAGATTTTAATAATAAATGAGGTTTCTTCATACAGAAGTTTCTATCTTTTACTTCTGATCGTTTCTTATGCTCTGTATGCTTCAATAAAAAATTAAAAAAATAGAATTTGAGCATTAACATATGTCATACAGTGTTCTTTGTTCTTTGAGTGTAGTGGCATATTAAAAGGAAAGGAATTAAAGGGACAATGTGTAGCGTTTTAAGTAATGTATGAGCTAAAAACATTCATAAATATGTCCTCATTTGTGTCAAATTGCCTCTGCCAACAATCTGACTTGTCTTCCTGAGCGAAGAATTTCTTATCTGTATTTACATAGGACGGGTAAGTCCTGTAGAGGCTTCCATGTCCTTCTGGTCTATAAAAAGTATGAACAGCCAAGAGGGACATAAAGCACGTGGTACTACTGGCTAAGGCTAAACCTGTTTTCGCTCAGAGCCAGCGTGACTGAAACGGAGAAGGAGCACAGCGAGATGCGCTTGTCACTGCCCCGGCAAATTTGAAAGACTGCACTGCACTTTCATTCATACTGCTCTATCATGCAGAGGAGACATATCAAACAGGATTATACATTGGCACCAGGGGTGGCCAATCAACATCCAATCAAGCTCCTGCCCTGCGCAGCGCCAACGCCAACGGGGTGTGTCCAGGGCATTTTGCAAGTTTTGTGCATGGCGCAGTCCGTCGCAGCGGGGCGCACCCACGCCTCTGTCCTTCCCACTGGCGCAAGTGGCAGAGAGGGAGGAGGGAAGGCGATAGTGGGTTTAACACAGCCAAGTGTAATCTTCACCAATCAAATGAACCCCTCTCCTCGCATTTAAATGCGCCGCAGACAAGGCGCAGTGACAATTTTACCTCGGTGGCGAAGGAGATCAGAGCCGCTGTCACTTTTACAGCAACTGAGAGAGCGCAGGGGCCACCGTGGACCACCTTGCGGAACAGATGTAATGTGTTCCTGTGTCATAAATATGAGTACAAAATTAAGTGATAATTACATTTAAACACAGCAGCAGGCTAATCCATTCGTCATGCTTGTGATCCACCTGCATTCTGTCATCGCCAAGTAGCAGAACCTTTGGTGAATACTCTCTCCCGATATCTCCTCCTCATCCTCCTTGCAAAATTGTACTCCAGCTTTTTAGATCACATTAAGAATAAAGATTAAAACAGAGAAATATGGGCAATCACAGGTAAATCCTTAAGACACCGAGTGACTTACATTTATTCAGCGAGCGTCTCTCTCTTTTTTCTTTTCTATTGAATTTCATGAGATGAGAGTAGCCGGATACTTCGTATCAGATGATGTGGCTGTTTGTGGTTGGCTGAGAGATGTGAACTCATTAATTTGCGTCACGTTTCCAGCTGCCGTCATGTTGAGTTTCCATTATGACAAACGTCTCTGATCTGACATCAAATGTGACGGGACAATTAATATAGATACAAATGTATGTGCTGGGTCAGATGGTTACATTAAATACTGGTTGCTGTGATTGTTTATTGCATTGAAATGTGCCTGACACTCTGGATACCTGCCTGTGAGGTTTTGGTGACGTGTGCGCACTGTGCGCCTGTCAGCTAAATTACCACTGCACTGGGTGCGCTTCGCCTGCACCGAGAATAGACCAGATTGGAGCTGGCAAGCTTTCAGCGCACCTTCCGTGCATTTTTTTGGCACGAAATTGTCACTGCGCCAGGCAGAATCTATCGACATCTCCCCCTGGTGCACCGTCACACCCATCTCAGCGCAGCCGGTCTACCAAATGTGCTAAATTGGCTGCGCACGGCGGTGGGCCAGACGAAATTACCACTGCGCAGGGTGCGCCAGGCTGCGCCACCCTGCGCCACCCTGCACTGCACCAGGAAATTAGGGCCCAAAGTGTGAAGACTTTATGTTGCATGTCTTCAGGATAGAAAACAGGCCTCTACCGTACGTCTGCTCTCCTCAGTAAATGGTGAGCAGACTTTACTTCAGACTTGCTGCACCACAGGTGTAAGCTGGCGTGATAATGGAGCAGACACAACACTGTGTGAGTCCAACATTTCAAAGAGGGTCACAGATGGACTGGCTGAGCTCTTACCCTGGAGGATGTTTCCCTGTTCTTCCCACCCCTCCGGTCTCTTTAATCCACACACACGCTGCAGTAAACATAGGAGGATTGGGATCTAAAGATTTGCATCGCATGATGGTTTTAAACAATTAAACCAAACTGGATCATTCTTTAAGGGTTTCCCAGGTATGAGAAGCAGTTTGGAACACAAACAATAACAAACACAAAGCTTGGTAGAAATTGTATTTTTGTAGTGGCCAGATACAGAGCTGGCAAACATTTAGTTAAATAATTACACATAATGCACCTAAAACTCCCAGAAATATTTACGGTAACATACCCTTGAATTCCTCAACTAACTTGTTAATGATTGTCCCTCATAGTAGTTAGTGGTCCTACATTCTACAACAGAGTGGAGTTGAAAATTCTGTCAGTTCACAGAAAAATGTGCTCTGCCTCTTAAAATAGTATGTTTCTTACTTCCTGGGGTTTATGATGTCATAGCTGTATGGTCTCAGCCCATGGAAGGTCGTTTGGGCATAAAATTGAAATCCATGATATCAAACTTAGTTCAGGTCTACAAGTAATCAAATTAGAGTACATGTACTAAGTTTTGGTCAACAAGTGCACGAGTACTAGTACTGTCCTTAGTACTACTAATAAACTAGTGGACAGAAAAATTGTCACTAATAATTCTCGTAAGTAAAGCAAATTCAGGCTTCCCACTAGCTTTGGAAAATATTACAACCAATCAGGGTGCTGGATCTGGTTATAATCCCTCCAACTTCATTTGCATTAGGTTGACTAGTACAATTAGCGAATCTTTTGGCTTTACGAGTGCTACTAGTAGATTAAAACCAGTCTACTAGTACTACTAGTTAGATAATTTGAGTTTACAAGTAGTAAACAAAAATTTTGTTTTACTCAAGATTTATGGCGCACTAGTCTGTGAGTAGACCTTTTTAGTAAAGTAAAATCATCTACTAGGAGACAATTTTCTGTTACTAGGACAGGGTTATTCAAAAAGAATGAACTGATTTCATGACGCATTGCTTCATTTCTCAAGCATTGTCATGGAGTGAGTCAGTGACAGATTGAAAGAGGAGTTTTCCAAGTTCTGAATGGCTGCCACAAGGGCGATAAGCGAGCAGCGGTCAACTCAATGGATCGTGATATGCTGATATGCGTCTGGGAGGAATTCCCTTATCGCATTGATGTTTCCCGTGCTGCAGGTGGTGGCCACATTGAACACTTGTAAGACAGGAAATAAAGGCTGATTGTGAGTAGAATACTTGTGACTTGGCTGGAGTTTTCTATTGCTTTAAATTAATAAAATATTGCATAATGAAATTGGTTCATTCTTTTTGAATAACCTGTACTACTAGTAAAGCTTTGAGCTTTGATTAGAAACATTTTTTAAGCCTACTAGTAGTACTACTGAACATTTTTTGGTCTACTAGTGGTGACATTTTTCTTCACTAGTAAAGTCCACTTGTGCACTAGTTGACCAAAGTTGAGTACATGTACTCCAAATTTGAGTGATAGTAGAGCTGAACTACAGTTGATATCACCGATATCAATATCATCAATTTTATGCCCAACCAGCTTTCCATATCCACCTACATGTGTGTTTTCTGCTCATCATAGGCAGACGCTATGATTTTGCCTTGAGGTCTGTAACCCCCCCCAACATTATTTGAAAAGCCAATCAGCGCAGAACTCATCGTTATAGTCTCCCTGTCCCCTCAGGTGCAAGTGTTTCCAAAGAGGAGGGGAAAAGAGCTGCATCTGATCCTCTACAGAGATTAAATTTTTCTTTCCAGGTGAAAGTTTGTTGGACCAAAAGCTGTCAAGCCATGTTTACTGTGACAGAGGACACATTATTGCTCAGACTAGTCAAAAAGAAATCAATCAAATCAAGCCTGACTTATGTCCCAATAAACATGGCTGGGCTGCTTTTGGTCCAAAAATCTTTCACCTAGACCAAGTCTTTTAAGTGTATTCTCAGGAGAATTTGAACGTAAGGTGCCATCTACACCATTTCTGGTGTGTTTGACCATCTACATGAAGTCTACATGGAAAAATACAAAGAGAAACCAGACGAGTAATATCATAAAGGAGTTTTATTGCTTTGTAGATTTAATGGCACTTCCACTGAAAGGAATGAAGCTTTCAGTTTGCAAGATTTCAGAAAACAGGACTTGCTTTGTACAGAGAATGCAGAGAAGAGTGAACACTTTCCTGCCTACCTACACTTTCCTGGTTTAAAGAATCTGACAGATAACCTTGAATGCAGCATCTGTGCTCTGAAAGAGGGGAGGAAATTGAACGCTGCTCTTGAAATTCCAAATTCCACATACAGCCATTCTGTTCACATTTACTGTAAACCCTACGCACAGAGGTCAGGTGCACTGTGCTCATATATCTCTGAAAGGTTCCACCTACATCCAAACACATCTTTTCCCTTCAGTCCCCCTACGCTGTATGATGAAACGTTTTTTAAAAAGCAGCTCTTTTCTCCAAACCCTCTGACCTTCCTTTCCTTTGCAACACACCTGTGCTCGCAGAGGGCAGAGTACCAGCACAGCTCTTTCTCTATTGAGCACACACTTTTGAGAGCTTCTTTCCCGGGAGTGGAATCCTAAGTGAGAGAAAGCAGAAAGGTAGTGTTCGGCTTGAATGTAACTGGCTGTTCTGTTGTTTGCATGAATGTCAGAAGGAGAGAATGGAAGAGAATTGGGATGAGAGGTCGTGGGACAAAAGGCAGGAGAAGTGGTCCAGCGTTGGGCTGGCCTGGCTACACACCAGGTGAAGCATCATGGCCACAGCCACTGTGAAAACCCTGCAGCAAATAAAGCAGGGTTCACAAATAAATATTATAGGACTGTTTTTGTCCCGACTTTCCCCCTTCCCAACCAAGGACCACAAACACCAGATTATCTTATGTTTTATAAGATTATCCTATAAGTTTATCTTGTGGTCGGAGGTGTGTTTAGAATGAATTTGTCCTGATAATCAACTACAAAATGGGTCGAGGCCGACAATCATAAATATTAAACTTGTTCACTATTTATGACCAAAAATCTCCATGTGTGTGAAGAAAGCCTGTGCCTCCCGAGTCATGACTCCGTGAATTGTGATCTGGAACAGAATGTAGCCAATCAAGAAGCAAGCTGACTGAGGAACAGGGAAGTAATAAAATAAAACAAAGTATAGTCGACCTGAAACATAAAGTTTGGTGGACCTCAGAAATGGAGGACCAGCTCACATGTTCATGCTGTCTCCAGGATTTTTTTCCACAGTCTTCTCTTTTTTTTAGTTCTGGAGTTTTCCATCAAAATTAGTCCCAAGACCACCATCAATCCCTCTTCTCATATGTCCTCTTCCATGTTGTGTGTTGTGTTGTTTAGTTGTTGTTAGATTATGTCTGATCACATGAGATTTCTGTCTTGGAGGACTATTCAAGTCAAGTCAGGTCAAGTCAAAATTTAGACTTTAGAGCACATTTAGATAACAACCTCGGTTGACCAAAGTGCTGTACAGGAGTACAAAACAACGACTAGATTCTAGATCGGTGGTGGGACGGAATAGTTACGTGTGGTGTGCTGTGTTGAGATTTTCGGAGCACACCACACACACAATACGATCAAAACTGTTAAATACCTGACTTTTTATCTTCATGTGTGGGGTCTCTAACAGATAAAAAAAACAGTCTTCAGATGTCGAAAATCCTTATGTGTGTACCCCGCTTAATAGACCCTAAGCATAAGAATGTCCTTGGCCTTGACTATTGTCTCTCAAGTCTAAAAGACAAAATAAGTTAAAGGGATAGTTCTGGATTTTTGAAGATTTTTTTTTTTTTGGGATATATAAGGAACATGGCATGACCCTGAACGTAAACCACAGTCCCAAAGCTCAGTTCTCTATCACTGCAGAAAAAGCTGGCACACAAGGTAATGCTATACATTGCTGCAGATGGGGCCACTGTCTCTGAGTCATTTAGAGTGTGGGGTCATCACACACTTCACTTTCTTTTCCACGTATAAAACAGCTTTGTGTCTGCACTATTTTGCGACATAGCACAGCCCACGTGTCCCTCCTCCAGTAGCACCAACCAGCTTGCCTCACAAGAGGAAACAGCCAAATGGGATGCATGGATGATTTTGCAGCAGATATGATGGCTGTTTACTTTGGATACTTTGGAATACTTGTTTTAGCTGGAGGTCACAGGAGAAACAACATGTCTGACCTGAAATATCTCAACTATGGGAATCAGAAAAAACATGTTACTTGCTGATTTAGGTGAATAAATGTTGTCAAACTGGATGAAATAAGAGTGTGATGATGATGTTTCAGGATCAGAGGATACTATCATCTTTTATATGTGTAATCAGCAGCTCTCTTCATGCAGAGCCTCATTGTTATTATAGACATTTATACTTGAACGGACCAGATGTTTTTTCGGTTGTTCTCATGCTTTCAAAAGAAAAGCATTTCTCCATTTTACTATTGTAAAAATAGTTCCAGAAGTCTCTGTTATCATTGACAGAACTTTGTTATCCTAATGTTTAGCGGCGAGTTTGTGGACATGTAGTATTTTTTAGCAGCTTCTTTGGATTATTTCAGACTTGAACAACGGAGACATCAGTTTAAACTCACATCTTTACTGTTGACACGACAGTTAAAACAGAGATATAATGGCTGCAGCCCTGGATCAGGCTGATCTGTGTCGATATGTTCCAGCACATAGTCTAGTCAAAGCTTGAAGACACATAGCGATGTTCTGCTGCGTAACTCACTTCATAGAGTTGTTTACAGGCATCAAACATACAGAGGAGGGGCACGCTGGAACTACACACTGAACATGAGGTGGACGCTGCGTTGTTCTGCGTGAATGTGTGTGTGATCTACAGGGAAGTCTCTACCATGCTGCTTAAATTCACCAGTCACAGCAACTGTAAGGACAAACAGTCTCTGGTTAGGATGCATATACCCACATGCTAATAACATATGTCTATTTTTAGCCAATTATGATAATTGTATTTTTTTAAAAAGACGGTTATCGTCCATACTGGTTTATTGCGACAGCCCTAATGAGTAAAGTACTTTGCATTTTACATTTAGGAAAAGCTACAGTGGGTGGCACAGAAGTGCAGCTGGTAGTTCACACGCCTCACAGTAAGAAGGTTGCTGGTTCAATCCCTGGGTCGGTCAAGACCTCTCTGTGTGGAATTTGGATGTTCTTTCTGTGCATGTGTGGGTTCTTTTGAGGGACTTAAGCTTCCTTGCACAGACCAAAAAACATGTTGATTGGTGACTCCAACTGCCCTAAGGTATGAGTATGAGCATGAATGATTGTCTGTCTCTCTATGTGGCCCTGTGATTGGCTGGTGACTGGTTCAGGGTGTACCCTGCCTCTTGCCTAATGCCAGCTTTGATAGGCTCCAGCCCTGTGATCCCAAAAGGGATAAGCTGTATTGATAATTGATGGATGGATGGAGAAAAGCTGCACTGGTAATATAAAATGTCTGTTCATCTGGCCAGAAATCTTGATCAGAGCCAGACTCAAGCTGAATAGCCATCTGAAGCTGTGTTGGGGTGAGCGAGGATAGAGATAAACGCTGGAAGAGAGAGAGGCGGACAAAGAAGGGGAACAGAAATTAAAATTTTACGATAATAAATTTTAGGCTGCCCAGATAATGAATTTTTGCTAATCATATTTGTCACTGGTGATCACAAAAGTAGTTATTATGGTAGTATTAGGAATAACAGCCATAGAGAGTTATTAAGAGGGGCAGGACTTAAAAAAAAAAAAAAAAAAAAACTTGAGGGCGAATGAAAGCCTTGTCAAAATTACTGGGAAAAGCAAGATTACTCAAAAACTGCTGAACAGATTTTGTTGAAATTTTCAGGAGATGCTGGTAATGGCCCAACTTAAACATGATTAGATTTTGGTGATGATCCAGATAACGGTCATTGGCAAATGAGCATTTTTGCTCAATTACTGTCTAACTAATAATGATGTCAACATGATTCTGAGTGCTAAGTGTGGGTTTTCAGGGTCAATGAATCATGTTATGACGGTAACTTTATCATGAACTATTGCTTATAGATGTAACAGCAATATGTGAGCTACCTTGACGGGGGTTTGTGCTCTCTGAGTGCTTTCTAATTATGAAATGGGGTGGACAGATGTTGCTGGAATCATTTAGTGTGTGCACAGATTGTGTTAAAAATGACTGATCCTCTTCTTATGTCTGTGGTTTCATCACCTGGTGTGTGGATCAGGCCTTATTCAAGAGGGTCACAGAAGTCTTTGTTCCTGGAGAGCAGAAACCAGCTCTTTGGAGGCAGAGATACATCATCAGTTGGCTCCAAAAGCAGGTCAAGGTCATGGTTTAACTCATGTTGGGATACTGTTATAGCTGGTGCCTCTGAAAAATGATTTCTTTGAGTTATAGTCTTATTTCCTTGAAGGAGAGCACAATTTACTGAGAAAAACCAGTACACAAATCCAGCTTATACATTCACAAAAGGAGAAGAAGGTCGTAAAAGTCAAACACTGATGGACGATCTCTTCCAGCAGTCTTTCATTGCTTCTTTTTGGAGTCTGTTTGTTCCCTGAAATGAAAGGCTGAACTTTATTGTTGCCCGAGCATCATGGGAGAAAACTTCATTTCAGAGGAACACAAGATTAAATGGTTTTTTGATGTTTGTTTTCAAGCAGCGAGTCTGCATCCCATCCCAAAGCTATTAGCCTGGATCAAGAAACGGACCGAAATAGCACGATTCAGGGCCAGCCAGCCTCATCAAGGCATGGCTCATATGAAGACATTTGTTTGTTGACAGTTTAAGTAGGATACATTCTTCTGTAGATTTCTTTTGGGGTATTTATCCTGCTAAATAGTACAATGAACATGGGGTTGCAAGTAACAAAATATGAGCACAACTGTGTAAAAATAGGAGGCCTAGTGAGTCAGCCTGGGCTGACAAGGAGTTTTGTTTTTTTATGTTGTAATAACACATCATGGAGTGCAGGTTTAATTAAAGAGAGTATTAAATTTAGACAAAGGGAAACTATGAAGCTGAAACAAAAGTGGGTCCCTCTCCATTTTGTTATCTCTTCTTTTGTTTTGGTTGAGAGCACCCTGGCTGGAGATTTTCACCTACTGGGTTTTAATAAACACGTTAAAGGCAAGCAAATCTCACAGAAAGACAAGTTGGAGTCAAGAAAACAGAACAAAAATGAATGATTTAAAACGGATTTTTGGAGCATCTAAATGATTAATATCTCTTTACATGCCATGTAAAGGGTGGCACGGTGGTGCAGCAGGTAGTGCAGGTGCCTCACAGCAAGAAGGTTGATGGTTTGACCCCCAGGCCTCCTCTCACAGACCAAAGTCATGCTCATTGGGTTAACCAGTGACTCCAAATTGCCCTCAGGTATCAGTGTTAATTTTGTTGACTAATTATTTTTGTCCGTTTTTGTCGACAACATTTTTTCCCCTGATGAAAACTAGACAGTAATGAATAAAAACAAGTTCACATGGACAAAAACTAAAACTAAATAAATTAACTGACATTTTCATCAACAAATAAAAACTAGACTAAAATGTTTGATTGAGACTTAATCCAATCAGACCTAATTTCATCATGTAGAACGTAGGGACAAGTTAGGAAAATATCCAATCACAGCTACTTTGCTTGTGTGGAAAGGTTGGATGAGTTGAGAGGGACATCCAATCACAGCCGCCTTAGCTTGGTGGTGGTGGGATAAGTTGTGGAGCGATCCAATCAGAGCTGCTGTCTTTATGAATTGATATATTCATGTAGAGCAGGTTTGTTGTCAGTTCTGGTATTGTAACTGAGATGCTCTGCCAGGTAGCTTAAATAAAGGTGACTGCATTTCACACTAAAGTTCAATTTGTTTCTGTTCATTTATGCATTCACACTTTACTGGCATTCAGTAAAGGGTTATTAGATGTTTCATTTTATCCAAGAGTAAAACATGACTTCAGAAATTCAAGGAAACATAAAACATGCCTTAAACTTTACACTTCATATTTTAGTCAACTAAATTTACAGTAGATCCCGTCGACTAAAATGTTGTTAAACTTCATCAACCACAACTAGACTTAAATTAAAACAATTTAGATGACCAAAGTATGACTAAGACTAAAAGATATTTTAGAAAAAGACTAAGTAAAACTCAATTAAAAAGTGCTGTCAACATGAACACTCTTCGTCATGAGTGTGAGCCTGAATGGTTGTCTGTCTGGAGACTGGTTCAGGGTGTAACTCGCCCCTCGCCCAATATCAGCTGGGATAGCCCCTGAGACCTCGAAAGGGATAAGCTGTATAGATAAAAGATGGATGCCTGTCAGAGATGCATGCAGCTTTGGCTCTTCAATAAGTTGGAATATTTGACCCCTTTTTCCATTTCATTTAACTGACCTGCTTTCCCTCATGTCAGATACTACATCTTTAACACTGGAAACTTTTTATGTGAGGCTCTTATTGAGCTCTGTGCAGCCCGATCTATTTCCCCATCTCATCCCTTCTCAGTTCAGCTCAGCTCGGTGTTATTAGAGTGGAATGAAAGCCCATGCACACAGCCACTTTACAACCATAAAACTTGGATCGAATGATTCGTCAAATGGCTTTGGCAATTGAACAGAGCCTGGGGGGAATTTGGGGCGTTTGCATTGAGGGAAAAAAAAGGCAACTCTTACAAAAACACACCTCTTAAAGCTGCGTAAATCTGAGACCTGGGGAAAATAAAAATGATCAATCTCTCCTTCCTCTTGTCTGTGGTGCAGAAAAAAACAGCCTCTCTGATTTCTGATCAGTCCCCAAGAGCAACCATGCAATATCTCTCTTTCTGAAGGGTGCTGAAAGGAAAACGGTGTTTTTAAAAACTTTCTGCTGCAGTGGGAGACCAGAGAGCAAAGAGCGCGCACCCTCCGCACATCCAAATCAAGGAAAGACTCCTGCTGCCCTGACAGGTCGTACGAGTAACTCACAGAGCACAGAAATAATTGACTTTCCCAAAGAAACATTTCCAGCCTCAGATGTTCACTGTAGGAGCAGGGGAGCCATGTATGGAGGTCTGTGTGCTTGAAACATCCCGAGCAGAGTATTGTTTTATCGATCCACAAATTGTAACCGCAGAAGAAAAGCCAATAGATGTGTTATTGATAGAAAAATAGGAGTGTGACTGTGTGTGCTCTGGATGGACTGTACATGCTAAAGAAGCAGGCACAGAGGAGGATAAATGAGTCTCTTTGGGCAGAGTTTTGGGGCGGGAAGGCGGGGTTGCACGAGTTTGTATGTATAACTGGGAACTATTTATCATGACACTTTTTTAAATGTCACTGTATTCACTACAAGCCAACTATTAGCCACATACTTTCTGCTTTGTAGCCATTAGTTACAGACAAAAAGGTCCCCATTGTGCCCCCGAAATGATGGAAACTAATGAGCGAATGTTTTACTTCTTTATCTTCAGTGTAGAAAATAAAGTACACCATGAGAAACGAAGGTTTAGGACAGGGAAGCAACAGCGGCTTTGTTTTTGTGTGTTCCTGACATGCTGTGGACGCTTTTTGATGGCGCGGCTACAACAAAGATAGTAAGAGGAGTAAGATGACTCACTCCTCTGAATAATTCACTCCCGAAAATGAGCTAATGTTAAACTAAAAACATGGGATGATGTAATTTAAGGACTATCAGACAATGAAAATGTCCATTTATGTCATTGAATCCCTAGTTTTTACTGCCGTTTGTAAAGACTCGTCCTACACTGAGGATAAGTTTGCCAGATGTAAGCATTAAATTGCTGTGATCCACCAAATAAACATCAAAACTGATATCTGTTCACTCTTCATTAAAGGGATACACCAACTTTTTTTTTTGTTTGTTTTGGTGTCTTGGTTCACTCCTGAGTCCATGACAAGCAGATAGACACCATTCTTTCAACTGTGGGTGCAGTAATATGAAAGAGACAGACAAAGCTCGGCCACCGCTAATTAGCTTAGCCCAAACAATGGGTAGCATTGGCCTGCCTCTGCCTACAGTCATCAGATAAACTCTTTTGCTTTGTTTTGATGATCGACTTTTCAGCACGGTTTGCGCATGCGCCCTGCAGTTAAGTTTCATGTATTTCTTTCGAAAATTACATAAAGTGCTAATCTATTTGTAAAAATAAACAACACAACAAAAAACAATAAAAGTAACAACGACCACACGGGACCATTCAGAGTTGCTGAAGAGTTTATCTGATGAGTGTAGGCAGAAGCAGGCTCATGCTACCCATTGACTCCCAGTGTTTGAGCTAAACTTATTTGTGGTGGGCAAGCTCGGCCCGTCTCGTCCTTGTTACTGCATCCACAGTTGAAAGAATGGTGTCTATCTGCTTGTCATGGACTCAGGAGTGAACCAAGACACCAAAACAAACAAACAAAAAACGTTGGTGTATCCCTTTAATATTCAGTGACTGGATACCCCAAAGAGTTGAACCCCCTGACCCCGAAGACAAAAAAACCCAAACATGTCTATATATACAGTTAGTCTTCTTTCAAGTGTGAGTGAATGCATCTCCCGTTATAGTGATGTTCATGGGGGTCTTGTGGTTTTGGGATGTATATAAATTAACTTTGGCACATTGCTCATTTATAATTTATGACATCTTTTCAGCTTTCTGTCATCTCTCTGTTCTGTGAAATACAAAGACCTGTCCTATATCTGCAGTCTTTTTCATCTTTCTCAGATCATTCTTTAAATTTACCATGCAGGACGTGAAATTCCTCTCTGTCAGAGTCGATCTCTGACAATGTAAGACTGAATGAAGATTATCTTCTTACCATTAACTTAATGAGACCCCCGACCGTCTGCTGCATTTCAAATCCAGTCTTTGAACTTTTCATAATTTTAATTTGTCAAATCAAGATCTCTGTGCGGGTTTCAGAGCATCTGTGGGTTCACTTAATTTTCTGTGAGTTCATCGTTGTGCTGAGAGATAAAAGGCACATTATGACGTTAAACCTCCCTGCTTATGGAATGAAAAGTTGTTCTTGCTCGTGTTATGTCACCTGGGTCCTTGAGAAGTTTGAGTAAAGTAAAGTGAGGGCAGTCTCAGGAGGGCATTAGAGGACCTGCAGTCTTCTATACTTCTATACTTCATTCTTTAGCACCTAATGATGCCAGTATGGAAAGCTGTTTGGGAATAAAATTGATATTGGTGATATCAACCATAGTTCAGCTCTACTAGTACTCAAATTTGGAGTACAGGTACTCAATTTTGGTCAACTAGAGTGCGAGTAGACTTTATTAGTAAAGCAAAAAGTGTCACAATTACTACCATTAGAGTGTTTTGAGTCTACAAGTACTACTAGTACTACTAGTAGACTTAACAATGTTCACTGTAACTACTAGTAAGCCTTATATGCTGAAAAGGAGGCAGGGAAAAGCAAATTCAGGCTTCCCACTAGCTTTTGGAAATATTACAACCAATCAGGATTTGGTTATAATCCCTCCTACTTCATTTGTGTATTCCACTAGAACTACTAGTGAATCTTGTAGCTTTACCAATACTACTAGTAGACAAAACCAGTCTACTAGTACTACCAGTGAGATATTTTTGAGTTCACTATCAGTACTAGTAAACAAAATTTTGTTTTCCTAATAAAGATTTTCGGCACACTGCTGCATGAGTCGACCTTACTAGTAACACAAAATCGTCTACCAGTAGACATTTTTTTTATTACTAGTACTACTAGCAGACAAAAATAGTCTACTAGTACTACTAGTGAGATAATTTTGAGTTTACTAGCAGTACTAGTAAACAAAATTTTGTTTTCCTAATAAAGGTTTTGGGCACACTACTGCAGACCTAATAGACCTTACTAGTAACGCAAAATCGTCAACTAGTAGACAATATTGTATTACCAGAAGACTTAAAAAATGTTCCTAATAAAAACTCAAAGCTTAACTAGTAGTACTAGTAACACAAAATTGTTGGCTAGACTATAAGACTAGTTGATGATTTTGCTTTACAAGTAAAGTCAACTCGTGCACTAGTGCAACAAAAATCTTGACTAGAAAAAACTTTTTTGTTTACTAGTACAACAAGTACACATTTTTATAAAATATCTCCCTAGAATTACTAGTTGACTGTTTTTAGTCTACTAGCAGTACCAGTAAAGCTTGAAGATTCACTCGTTGTACTAGTAACCCTAATGCAAATAAAGTAGGAGGGATTATAACCAAATCCAGCAACCTGATCGGTTGTAATATTTTTGAAAGCCAATGGGAAGCCTGAATTTGCTTTTCCTCACCCCCTTATTAGCATACAAGGCTTACTAGTATTACTAGTGAACATTTTTAAGTCTTCTAGTAGCACTAATGGACCCAAAACAGTCTACTAGTAGTACTAGTGACACTTGTTGCTTCACTAGTAAAGTCTACTTGTGCACTAGTAAACCAAAATTGAGTACCTCTACTCCAAATATGAGTACTAGTATAGCTTAACTATGGTTGATATTAACAATATCAAATTCATGCTCAAATGGCTTTTCATATGCCAGAAGTTTCTTGTTTGTTTGTTTGCTTGTTTTGTTCTAGATCAGGGGTCTGCAACCTTTCCAATCAAGAGAGCCATTTTGCCCGCCACGCCCACCAAAAAAAATCTGTCTGGAGCCACTAAACACATCTGAACCTTAAAATGACGACAGCAGCAGCACCTGCTGACTCTCCATTATTATAATGACATCAGATCTATAAGCTGACTGATTTATCACTTAACATGACTGCTCTATAATGGGTCATGTGCTTTTGTTGCTTCACCTTTTCATTGTTGTTATACTATATTATATTGCAATGATTAAATTAGAGCTAAAATGACAACAATGGCGTGTTTCCTTTGATTATCAAGCTTGTCAACAAAAATAACCGTCAATTAATATTAGCCCGTGTTATCACTGTTGTTACTTTTTTTGCTGTTGTTGTTACTCCGTTTTTTTCCACAGGAACAGGTTTTACTTGCAGTGAAGAAATCACAAATATTTATTTGACATCATCAGGTGAGACAGGGGTCAGAGAGTCTTCCCTGATGTTTTCAATTCTGATCATTTTTTATGAACAATTTTATAATAATCACGAGGTAGTCTTGTGATCTTTGAGGTGCTTTTGGAAATCTCATCAGTGTTTTAGAAGCTTATCCCACATAATTAATCAATTTTTAGTTTCATGTCAATCTTGATGTCTTGTAAAAACTGTAAAGTGAACATGTAACACAGCAACTCACACACCTGAGTTTGTAGTTACTGAATGAGAGAGAGTATAAGGGGGGAGAGACTGACTGCTGTCACATCGCAGACATGGTAGTAAAAAAAACGTCCTCTTGATATCTTCGTGTAAAAATCCCCCACTTCAAAAACGAGGTCACAGTTGCGCTGAATTTATCGTCTCCCCGTTGCTCTCTTTTACGGAGCTTTATCGCCGACACGCCTCCGTTTTAAAAGTTTGAATCCCTTGACAGCAGCAGCCGATGTTTGAAAAGTAAGGAAGTTCATCAAAACATCTGCATAAGTTTAATACAGCATCACGGGTGAGCTCACAGCTAAAGATGCACCAGCGTCCTGCTCTCCCTCCGAGCTGCTGCAGGTCACACAGAGGTCACGAGGGGCGCACACATGACGCAAAGGTGACGATGTAAAAAAACAAGAAATAATCATTTAATGAAAAAAACGCACATTGTTTGCAGACAGTGCTAAAACATGCAGAAATAACATCAATTAATTAGAGTTTAATGCAAGACAAAGAATGAGTTATTTGCTCTTCTGTCCTCTGAGTCCAAAGAGCCACTGGCGAAAGGCAAAAGGGCCACGTGCGGCTCCCGAGCCGCGGGTTGCCGACCCCTGGACTAGATGAACTCAAAAAGAGCCAAAACATCCTTTAAAAGCTCATGTGGTGTAACCTGTTATATCAAAACCTGACCTTCCTCCAAACAGTAGAGGAACCATTTTGCTCCAATCCAAGAGCATATTTAGATCTAAATACACCAATTTTATCTTTTGTGAAACTTAAGAGCCTTTCCAGCATTTTCAGCTCAACCTTTCTTCTGCTTGTTACGAATAGAAAATAAGTCAGCAAAAGGGCATGATGTATTTGACAAATGGGCTTCATTATTGGAGCAAACATGATCAAGACTTCTGAAGGTCCTTTCGTATAAATGTGCTCAGAAAAAAACTAGTTTGACCTTGTTGTTCTGCCGCTCTTGAAAGTTAAAAGATTAAAAATACAAATGGAGAAAACAGTCACAAACAAAAGTTACAAAAGAAGAGAGGGAAAACATCAGAGCTTTCTGAGCCCCTTTGACACCACCGAGAGAAATATTAGATGTAATAGAGCATCTGAGTGAACTCTGATTTCTACAGAGCAAAAAACAGCACAACAGTTTTAATATGCACTTTTAAATTGTGAAAATAAGGCCAAGAGATCCTTCAGGGTGAGGAAATCAAAGAGTGCCAACTAAGTCCAACACTAGTTTTCATTTACTTATTAATAAAGTAAAGGCTCCTGACACTTCACAAAGGTTCACAGAAAACAACACAGTTACTGGATAATAAATGTCTTACTTACCGTTATTAATGATAATTAAATGATGGCAAATCTACGCTCAATTGGCTGTCATTTCCATTATGAGTGAGTCATTTAAGTCTTCTTGACCAATGCAGCAACTGGCAAAGTTACCAGGCAGCATATGAGTCATTAACTGCTGGTCATTAAAAAAAGGTATGTGTAAGTACCTGCTGGAAAGGCATAAGTTAACGTGAATTATTTAAGTAGATTTATTGGGTATTAATGTTTGATTTGGCAGTAACAAATGATAAAAAGGATCAAATTATAGGTACACTATATGAAGTATAAAGATTTAAAGTTCTTAAAGAATTTGTTGGACCACCACCCAAGAGAAGTTTTATGCCACAAGGGCCCTAAATTAACAGTATTGGTAATTGCCAAAATAATCTTTATGTTTTAGTCATGGGTAATACACCAGTATGTCAAGTGAGTGAATTAAAATGATATTTAAATGCTAAAATATAATCATTTTTGTTATCTATGAATTTTCAAATTTACTGTTCTACCAAAAAACAGAGAAAAACGGTCAAGCACAGTAGTGTTTCTTGATTAAGATGTGAAAATTGTAGTTGTTTACTTGCATTTCTGAACAAAATAAATATGCTTTAGTCGTTGAATTTTGTGGATTAATTTCTGACTTCTCAGAGAAGCCCAGTAAGACGGCTCAAATTTAAGTATAAACAGGTAAATTCAGTTTGAAATTCCTCATTCATGTTTGCCAAATAAACAAATTGTGGATATATTTTAAACAAAATGACATTAAATGTACAATGTCTGTGTGCAACAGTAAATACACCAGGGACATGATGAATCATTTGTCAATACAGCAGCAGCCATCAGTAGAGCCATCTGTGCGATGTTATTCATACAAAGAGCTTGTGAAAGCCTACTTTGTTTTCCCTAAAGATAATCCACAGGAATTTATGAAAAATTAGATCAATAATGAAACATGCTACACACACTTACACTGAAATACACATGCACATTCACAAACAGGTCTTGCGATCATGCATTGATGGGGAAGTAAGAGTGATGGCTTGCTGTTCCTGAAGAAGCACTTCCAAGCACTTTTTAAGGTTAAGTGCCTTGCTAAGGGTACCTCAGCAGTGCCCAGGAAGTCAGCTGGCACCTCTCCAGCTACCAAACCAACTACGAGCTTTGGTCAGGAGTTGAACTGGCCACCCTTTGATTCCCAATGCGAGTCCTCAGTTGGACAGTTGGAAATGCTGCGCAAAGCCAAGCATTTTCTTGGCTAACCAGGGGTTAGTAAGCCATTAGTTAGTTAGTCATTGGTGGCTATGCTAGCTTTTGTGCACCATAATGTAAGGTGTCACCTGAAGGCTGTCTCAGCATGCTGTAGAAAAACTGGCAACGGAGAAAAAAGAGCAGGAAGGGAGAAATAATAAGGCTTAGAGGACAGCCGTGTAATGACATTCAACCCGCCATGATAACTGCTGAGGCCCGAACATTCGTGAGACATTTACAGTCTAGATTCAATCTTAAACACAACAATCAATTCTGGGAGCACACTGAGAATATCAAACACGTCTGATGTTTACAGCTGTCCACAGGGTCCTGAACTGTCCTGTGGAGTGGGGGATTACACAGACTGCAGATATGGGCCTGCACTTACAGCACAGAGAGGCTGTCTGACTCCCATTGTTGTCCTGATTGAAATCTCAGGAGGTCGTACAAGATTAGAGCACATAATGTCAGCAGATATATCAAACGGCAGCAAATCCTGGCAGAATTTTGAAAGGTTAGAGACAGATAACAAACAAGAGGCGATCAAACTTGTGTTGTTGGTGTCACAGTTTGATGTTTTATTGTCACAGAGAAATAATCTCCCCTGCAGGCCTTGAATACATCATGCTTCATCATATGTGGCTAAACTACTGCACTTTTAAATCACCATCCAAGATATGGTTGTTTTTCATCTTTCAGAGTTGGACTTTAAGGAGCTGTTGAAGTTCGTGCAGTGCTCAGCAGCACACAAAGGACTGGAAATAATTTTCACCCCATGAACAAGACTCGCCTCCAAAAAAGGGAAAATTTGTTTGCATAAATTTTACATGGTGTAATGTTCTATTTTGAGCTCAGTCGCACCATGGAAGAACTCAGTGTTGGCCTTTTGCTGACCTTTTCTCTTCAGCCTTAATCCCTGAAAACAAAGAGTCCTTGAACAGCTGTACCTGAAGCTCTGGGAGGGGGGAGTGTTTGGATGAGTCTCTGCTCTTTGCTTGGTGCTCTATTGGCTTCTTCAGCTGAAGACCTTTAGTCGACATTAGGATGTTTTCAGGCCCGAGTGCCAGACAGCTCGTATATGAGAGTCAGCTTCTCAAAATCTGAGGCCATGGTTCTCTGCTGAAAACAATGGATTGCCCATTCGGGTGGAGAGCAAGTCTTTGCTTTAAGTGAAGGAGTTCAAGTGTCTTCGGGTTTTTTTTCCTGAGTGCGGACAGGATGGACTTGGACCTGGTTTCAAAGTCCTAAGATCTGTCTTGGCATCAATGGCTTGAGACTTGACTTGGACTTGACTTTGCTCCAATGACTTAAGACTTGAATTCGTCTTGGCACCAAAGATTTGTAGCTTGACTCGGTCTTGGAATCAAACACTTGAGACTTGTCTTTAAATCGGCTCCCATTACTTGGGAGTGTACTTGGCACCAAAGACTTGAATTTGTATTCAAAGTTTTGAAGCTTGACTTGAACTTGGCTCCAAAATCTTGAGTTTTGAGCTTGGACTGGGCTCCAGAGACTTGAGACTTGTCTTGAACATAGCTCAAACAACTTTGAACTTGACTTGGACTTGGCTTTAAAAAGTTGGACTTGACTTGGCTCCAAAGATGTAAATTTGTATTCAAAGTCTTGAAACCTGACTTGAAACTTGACTTGGAATTGGCCTCAGAGACTAAGGACTTAATTTGGACTTGGCTTCAAGGTCTACAGTCTTAAGCCTGAGCTTTGCTTCAAAGACTTGAGGCTTGCCTTGAACTTGGCTCCAAAAACTTTGAACTTGACTTGGACTTGGCTCTTAAAAGTTGGACTTGACTTGGCTCCCTGTACTTGAATTTGTGACTTGTCCACTTGTCTTAAGTCTTGTCCTTGACTTGGCCTCAAAGCCTTAAGATTTGACTTTGCTCCAAACCTGGTTGTTGTCTTCAACTTGGCCTTAAATATTCGAGACCTGAACTTGACTTGGACACGGCCTCAAAGACTTGAGACTTGACTTTGTCTGCAATCAGTGACTTATGTTCACCTCTGTTAGTCAGGTGTACTGTGCTTATGACAGACGTGTGCAAATACAAGCATCAAACAGCAAGTCTCTCTGTTTCCCCAGAGTGAGACGGACAGAGAGACGGACAGAGACCTTTATCAAACCTCAGAAATCTCCATCTGTGTCCTCTTCAGCAGCAGGAGGATTAAACTGATGCATAAAAGAACCTGAGAGCAGAAGGGGCAAACACAATAGCTGGCGTGAATGCCGGCTGCACTGTGATATGTTTCCACAAAGACAGAGAGCCGTGAATAGATGAAGGAGAACTTGCTTACATGTCAGTTTCTAAAGTGCTTTTAGGAATCAGATCAAAAAAATAAGAGAGAAGATTAAAGAGAATCTGGACGTCCCAATTTCTTCTCCCCCTCTCTCTGAGCTTTGTGTTCAGGAATCAAAACGAAAAGGTTGAACTTCCAAACTCTGCCTCTGACGTGACGTGAATGCTGTGGAGCAGACTTCCAGTGAGCCTTCATTTCTCGTGTCAATAAGAAAAAAGGTTGCAGAAGGTGCGTTCTCTCAGATACACTATTGTTGACAGGAGTTTGCCTTTGGCTGTAGTCTCTGTTGGAAAGGGGCTGCTTCAGACTGAGAAACATTTGCTGTGCATACATTTAAACAAAAATACCTATTTATCTGTGGGTAGTTTTAAGTGAGGTACACACTCATAGATTATTTGGCTGTTTTTGTCCCGACTTTCCCCCTTCCCCACCAATGATGGCAAACACCAGATTATCTTATGTTTTATAAGGTCATCCTATTCGATAATCCTGTAGTCTGAGGCGTGTTAAAATTGAATTTGTGTTACGACCAGCCTAGGGGATACTGGAGGAAACATAAAAATGACCACTCCTTTATCACTCTCAAGTTGTCACCAATGCAAAAGCACAAAAAAACACAAGATTTTTTTAGTCCAAACAATTAAATTTAATATTCTTCTTTTTTTCTTTTTACAAACTAAATCAAAATTACCTCGGAGAGAGTAAGCAAAAGAATAAAACAACAAAACACTCTTATAAATTAAACAAAAACCTTACCTAACTTCTAAAGGAAAAGAAAACGTACAAACCTAAAGTGACTCCCTAAAAAAAACAGGAGAAAACGAAAACCAAGCTTTACTCTCACCTACTTTACCAAATATTCTAAACTTAAATTCTTTCTTTCTTAACTTAAACGAAAAATACTCAGAAGTTCTCACAACCAGAGTTAACACAAGACACGATTTTTAACAAGCTGTTTGGTGGCGTCAGTTGGGAGTGAGGAAGGAGGAGGGTCGGCGTTTCCTCTCCTGCAGTCATTTTAAAACGCCGGCCATCAGCTCACAGCCAATCAGATGGCCTCACTCGCCCAAACTCCTCCAGTCAGCTTCGGGTGCGCCTGTCCGCTGCTGTCCAATCCCGACACTCCACACCTGCAGCATAAATTGGAAGGGACACAAAGGGAGGGAGGAGGAAAAGAAACAAAAACGCTCCTCTTCACAATAAACACAACAATAGCCTACAATAACTGAATGACCCACAGTCATAACATTTGTCTTGATAATCGGCTCCAAAACCGGTCAGGGTCAACAATCGTAAATATTAAACTTGTTCAATATTTTTTAACAAAAGTCTCCGTGTATGGGGAAAGCCAACGACTCCCGAGTCATGACTCCATGACTTGTGTCCTGGAGGTAAATGTAGCCAATCAAGAAGTGAGCTGACTGAGGAACAAGGAAGCAGGTGTAATAAAAGCAAACATGGCCGACCTGAAACATAAAGTCCTGTGGACCTCAGAAATAGAGGACCAGCTCACGTGTTCACACTGTCTCTGGGATTTTTTCCACAGTCTTTTCTTTTTTTTAGTTCCCGATTTTTCCATCAAAAACTGTTCTAAGACCACCATCATTCCCTCTTTTGCATGTCCTCTTCCATGTTGTGTGTTGAGTTTTCCAGTCATTGTTTCTTGTTTCTCATATGTTTCTTCTTCTTCGCTTTTGTTAGATCCCGTTTGGTCAAGCGAGATTTCTGTCTTGGAGGACTAGATTCTAGATCGTGGTGGGACAGAATTGTTACATGTGTGGTGTCTGCGGTGTTGAGATTATCGGAGCACACTACACACAGTACGATCAAAACTGTTCAATGCCTGATTTTTTATCTTCACGTGTGGGGTCTGTAACAGATAAAAACCTCTTCAGATTTAGAAAATCCTCATGTGTCGACCCCACTTTAGGAACATCATGCCCTGCTTGGGCAGCTCCGGTTTATGAATATGAGTTTCAGCTCACTTTAAGCACATTAATTGGTGCCAGATAATTACCTCCACCAAGGAGGTTATGTTTTTGGGAGGGTTTGTTTGTCTGTCTGTCTGTTAGTTAGTCAGCAACATTACTCAAAAAGTTATGGACGGATATTGATGAAATTTTCAGGGAATGTCCGGATTGGGATAAGGAACAAATGATTACATTTCGGAAGCGATTCGGATCTCCGTCTGGATCCAGGAATTTTTTAAAGGATTCTTTAACATTGGGAAATAGGGCCATTTTCAACATTTCTGCATATAACTCCACAAATAATGGTCAGGTCACTTGGGAGAAAAATACAGGACAAATTTCTAACAGGCTCTACAGTATATCAAAGACTGATCCGGAAAAAGGAATAATTCCGGATACTATGATCCAGAATATGAAAAAATAGGGGACCTTGGGATTTTCATCATAGGAAGAGAACAAATGAAGCTATAAACACACAACAAACACCATTAAATAGCCAAGGCATTGTGGAATTTGGAAGGTGCCAATGGATTTGCTGTATCTTCAAAAGCTAGGGAGCTAGATCCAGAAGAAAACCGCCATTAGGGAAAATTCGATTTTCGTGAATAACTACTGAACTAATATTGATATCATTATGAATCCAGTTTCTAATTGTATGTTTTCATGGTCAAGGAATCTAAAAATGTAGTTGTAATAAATGTCGGACGAATATTTATGGTGCAAATGACAAATAGGGGGAACTGTGGCGCTTGGCGGAGGTCTGCACTCTCCGAGTGCTTTCTAGTTTGAAATAAAAGACAAAAAACATCTTTTATATCATTTTCTAAGTAATATTGTTCATGTTTGATTCTTTCCTTTAGAGCAGCCTTTCCCAAAGTTCAGGTCCCGAGCCAAATGAGGTTATGGGATCATTTTTTTTAACCAACAGAGAAAAGGGGAAAGAAAATATACATTTGAACAAAGACAGATGTAAAAGCAGCTGTTTTAAGCAGTGATAACTTCAGCTTTCAATATGTTGGACCCCCTAGTGTCTAAACTGCCAAATTACAGCTGGTTTTGCAACGAAGGTGGGCTGGTCCCATGACATACCTGTCAAGGACCGATCAGACATAACATGGCACACTGGATGGACTGTTCAATATATTTCACTCGTCCATCTGGGGGAGAACCCATAGAAAGTGTTTGGGGAGGGCAGAACCTTTCAGAGGGTTCTGGCAGGTGACTGGATGATTGTTACGTCAATCAATTGTCTCGTGGGAGCTACTACACTAGAGAACGTGAGTCACTTCGTAAAACAAACTCTCGTCAAAACATGTCAGAAGAAAAGTGAAGATATCCTTACTATAGAGAAGTTTGTAGAGTTATTTGTTTTTCATTTGATAATGAAATGCGGTCCAGATCTGATAAAACTGCTACAGAAGCTGTTAGCATCTATGCTAATCACTATGTGAGCAGTCACTTCCTGACTGTCGTCTCCTGTTCCTGCTCTAAAGGACTATGACTGGGCCGTCCGGCTTTGGGCTGCTCACAAACGTTGTAGGTTGGAGCTTGGCAAGATGGATCCAGCCAGGCTAGGTCAGACCACCTTTATCGAAAGTGGGGAAAATTGGCTGTATCTGTATATTTCGTTAAAGCAAATAATGATTTACAAAATCTATTATAATTATGATGGTAACAATATCAGTCGAGATAATATAATATAGTTTTCAAGTTTTGGTCCTGGAGAGAGCAAACTTCTCATTTGGGTCCCGAGCTGAAAAAGATTGGGAGCCCCTGCTTCAGAATAACCCAAAAATGGACCTGCCTTTTCCGTTTGTTTAAAAGATGAATAAATGTGATTCTCATAAACATGTCACAGAAGCAGAAGTCTCTCAGATTGAGCCATTTAGTGGAGCTTCCTCAGTGCTGCTTCACTGATGTGGGTCAGTGTTAATTATGCAAGAGTAAACAGTACTTTCTAGCAAAGGCCCAACATTTGTTCTGTTATCCCTGTGAGGATTCTGTTATAACGGTTTAATCTAATCTGCTTAATTCAAATATGTTTGAAGGGTTATCGTTCATTTTAATTTGTCTGTGTACATATCAGAAAGAGATTGTCAGAGTCTTTATTATGTTGTTGAGGATTTGTGCTTTTTTGTGACTGAGACACTGAGAGCGAGCCTTCTATTGTTCATAAAGTTTTCTTTTTGGGTCTACAATCCAGTTCACTATGAATTAACACACACCTTTAGTGCTTTAAAAGAGTGTTGCCAATGGAAGCACAAGGTGCTGATGGACTTTGGTTTGGTTGATTCATTGATTGATTATTACTGATTGATACTTTTTTTCAAATTTATTTCAACGTCAAGTCTCACCGGTGTTACAGTATAACTTGTGAACATGTTAACAAATATTGGCATGTATTTTGAGAATATACTTCTTTATGTATGTTTCAGTGATCAGCTGGTAACTGTGTTTCAGTATTCATAAGAGACATCTGGTGTATATTTCCCAGGGATCAGGTAAACAGCTCAACCTCTGTATGGCAGAAAAATAACATTATCATTACTTTTACATTACCAGTGCTAATACCTTGATGTCTTGAAGCACTGAGTGCTTTTTGTTATTCCTTTGCCCCCCCCCTAATCTTACTTAAGGCTACATGTCTTCTTCTTTTCTTGTATAAAATATTTGATGCCAAAAACTGTACATAGCCCTCACAGATTGCTGTTTAAATAATTATCACTACCCTCCAACTGTCCTCAGCTCTGACAGAGGTACAGGTTTACATAAAGCCCTTAAAAGTTGATTGAACTTTACACTTTCTGTTTCCCTTTAACATTGCTGAATCAAATCACAAACAGGAAAATCAACTTAACCCTGTGACCTGCACAGAGCCCCTCAGGTGTTTCTGTTTGATGAGTACTTAAATAGCAAATCTGTTGAATGAATTAATAAAGAGCTTGAAAAATGAAAACTTTGTGTGAAAAAAATCACATTAAACACTAAATATCATCCACAAAAGTCATCTGAACACTCTCTTGTCAATGTGTATGCAAATGTAGGTATTTTCTTTCAATTTAAAGGTAACAAAAGAGCTTATGAATATCATCTGAATACCAGTTATAATCAGCTGTTGACCATTTGCAGACATGTGACTAACATGATGTCCATCAAATAAGTCTTGTTGCCTTAAGAAGACTAACAAACAGAAAATCAAGCTAAGGCCAGACTAAAATAGCCATTGCACAGTCAGACAGCATGTGGATCAGCTGGGGAGGCTCAAAAGAGGAAAAACAACCACTGCTCAGCAAAATGATCTGGCACGAGTAGACACAGCAAATAGTCTGCTGATGGAGACTTAGCTGGTTTGAATGATAAATGGCAGAAGCTGGAGGACATGAGAACATCCACGTTACCTGTGGATGCAGGTACATTTTGGGCTTATGTTGTCATATCGTCAGTGAAACGCAGGGATAAGATGTTTTGGGCAGCTGCTGATGCCACAAAGAGGGGGAGAGGAGGTGGTTTTAATGCTGCAGACGTTTTGTCTTATTTAAAGAGATATTCTACTGCACGTAGGACGCATGCCAAACTCACTAAAGTGCATTTTAAGCAAACAAAAAAAAGCATGTCATAAGCTTTTTAAACCAATTTGGGAGCAGAGACTGTCTAATTAAAATCACTAGTTTACCCCTCCATGTCACACTTATGTTATGCATCTGTGGTTTTAACCATACGACAGTCACTGTACACATGTGCTGATCTCATTTGTAAGATGAAATCCAGACTATGGACTCTGCTAAATAAAAAGAACCAATGATGAATTGTCGATCTTGGTTGTTTTAAAAAATCAGCCCATTTAATCCTGTAATTAATTTGAATTAAAGTGTGTTTGATAAAAAAAGAATCTGTACATTCTGATGAATTTTTAAAAGGCTGAGAGAGTAATTGCATAATGGCTGATGTTTCTGAGATTGTGACATTAGAGTCCACTTACCAGCAAATCCTTTTTAATTAAAGTTTTGTTTGAGCTCCAGTTTCAAGGTTTTCCTTTCAGATAAAATATTTTAATTACATCATTTAAAAAAAAAAATAGGCATTTGAATTAGTAAAAAATTGTACCAAAATGTGCAAAAAAGTGACAATCTGTGTAATTTTTACTGTATCTCATCTATATTAAGAATCAATAATGGGTAAATTGCATGTGTTGCATCATTACTATGGGAGAGCCCTGTTGTCATGTCTCATAAATGGCTCACCCAAACATCCTCAGCTCCGGGGACTTTCACTACGGCTCATAGTGGATTTTTCTTAACTGGGGTGCACTTTATGCAGCCGCTTTGTAATTTAAAATGTGTGGCAGACTTTCCACGGCGGTATGAGTGGCTGCACTGACACTTTATGTCTGCGGGACGTCGATGTATTGACTTTGCTAACCCAGATACTGGAGTAATGCTCCATTAAACTAATTGTTTGAGAAGTGGCGGGGAACTCTCAGAGGACAGACAGCACCAATTAAAAATGCACACACACACACACACACACACACATGCATTTACACTCACTGACATACTGGTATAAAGTCGATGACCGCCGGCCTTTGAGTGCGTTGTGAGTGATTTTTAAAATAGTGGTTGGAGCAGAGTGCAGATTTGTCACCTGATGCATTGATATTGATCCCATCTGTTAACCTTTACCCCTAACCACCCCTCGTTGCCAGATTTTTCTACTGAAATAAGCAACCAGGTTTACAAAAACAAACCCAAAACAAGCAACTTCCAGATATGTTTTTCCCTAATGTGATATATTAGATTTAAAAAAAAAAAAATCTACATAAAGCATGGTTTGATTTTGATCTTTATTAAATTTCAATTTCACAATGACATTTTTTTCTTATTTGGCTTTTAATGTACTTCTTTAACATCCTTTTGTTTGGAGGTGGAACATCCTTTTCTTTATACAGAAGTGAAGGGGCTACTGTTCTTTATAACTCTGTTATCACTAAACAGTCTGTCTAACCTTGATTTTTGGAACTAAGCAGACATAGTCAGGCCTTTATCTAAGTTTTTTGTTGATCCTCCACAGCTTTATTATGGTAAAAAAATGGTAAAAGCTACATTAGGAATAAATTTAATTCTGGCTATAATGATTTCTTTTGGTGGAATCATCACTTTTTGCACCTCTTTTTACAGTAAAATTTATATTTGTGTATGGAGTGGGACAAAATAGATTATAGAGTTCAATAGAGTTTACAACAATAGTAGATTCCTCCTGGGATTGAGGGCAATATTTACAAGCAACTTTCAAAAAAAAAAAGCAGACCAAAGTTGCTTATAATAAGCAGACCTGTCAACTCTGCATCCTACCTCACTGTAAAACTTAATCTTTCACAGAGGAGTCACAAAGTGAGGGTGGAAGTCCGCAGTCATACATTATGGGTGCTGGATATTAGTTACAAGTGCATAAAGTTGTTGAGTTTTACTGCAGACCAATTTTATCGTCTATAACTCACTTTGCTGCTGCAGTCTGGCTCAGTGGGGCTGCCAGCTGTAATCTTGTTCTGTGCTGTTCATTTTATTACTGGTTCTTTTTTCGTTATGAAAACTAAACCAAGCAGCAGATACAGTGTGTAAGTCTTTTTGTATTTTGTGTCCCACAGTCCAAGGAAACAGACTCTCTTGGCTGACTGGTGATGCAGAATTAATAAAAGGGTATGAGTGTGTGCTTGTGATGGGTGTCTGTCTTTTTATGTTAGCCCTGTGATTGCTTGAGTGCCAGTCCAGGGTGTAGCCCGCCTTCCCCCTATTGTCTTGGATTTAGTTTTCAAAGTGTTGGTTGGAGTTGCAAAGAAATGAGTAAACAAACAAAGGACATTTTTTTAAAATAATAACATTGCAGTGAGCTGCTAAGTATAACACTAGCACAGAAACTGCTTGTATGTTAAACATCACTGACGCTCATGGAATTCACAGCTGGGCACTCAAGTATTAAATATGTACAGACGTTTTTAATTGTACAGGTGTTTTGTCCACACAGATACAGTGTTTTGGGTGCCCATAAAAATTCACTTTGTTCAGATATTGAAAAGAAAAACAAACCAAGAAGAAAATAAATTGTATTTTCATTTTGTCTTTAAATAACCTGAAAGGTCTGAAAATGACGTGAGAGACAACAGTTTGTGTTGAAAGATAAATGCAGTCATGTGAACAACTCTTTAAGTTTTACTCAGTACCATGATGTCTGTGCTTGGCTCATCATCAGAGGAAAAAAGAAGTTTCCTCTTACAGGTATGAACTATAACATTTAGGAGATATTTGGGTGAATTTGTATTGACAAGATTGCTCGTCAATTATTGGGAGATACTCCAATAAGGGCAAAGATTGAAGCCCCTTTGTTCTTGTGAGCACTATCTCATGGGAACACCCTGCAACTGTGTGAGTGGGTGTGGTTGGAAGTTGGTTGGTTGGCTGGCTTTTGCCTGGGAGGGGAAAATTGAACCATAGACACATTTGATTGAACATTATGAGGCAGCACAATCACCTGATAAGCCATGAGACCAGCTAGATTCAACCGAAGTACCAGCTTTCCTTCAAGTTTGTCCGGAGAATCTTTGATGGTATCAAGTACTGGTATATTGTTCCCAAATTTTTAGCTTTCTATAGCTGTGTTTAATCTGAGGGCTGGTGTTGCATGGGTGGTCAGTGTGTTGGTTCTCTCTCGCCCTGGTGACCACCATGCCCAAAATGGATCTTGCTGGTCTTTGAAATTCAATCCTGTGGGCGTCCCTGGTCTATGTGATGTCCAATGCATGGGTTAAGGAGTGAACGTCTTTCTCTTTATAAACAGTGGCTTGTGCACTCCTCTGGCATGTCACCTTGTTGCTGTTATCATACTGTGCAACCACAGTAAAGAACACCTTGGGTATTATGTCTCTCAAGTGTCATCACATTAAAAGTTTGCAGAGACGATCAAAAGAAATGACAGCATGTTGCACATGAATGGTGAAATTATGTGAGAGTAACCACAGGTTGTTTAGGAAAATGCCGTTTTAACCTGCCCGAGGTACGTAATACAGGGTTTAACCTTCACACATCACTGGATTTAAAAGTTTTACGCTTGCTTGCTTGTTAAGAAAATGGTCGAGTGGATGTTAATGTGTCACAAGTGAAGGACAGAGAAGAAATTGCTCATCCGACAAAAAAAAAAAAAAAAAATGTCTATAACCAACTTTATGGATTCATATATGTGGTGCTTTCGAGCATACCTTGTTTGGCTTGATTCGTTTAGATTCGTGTGAAAGCTGTCAGATGATCTTTGGAGCAAATCAAATTAAAATGGAAAAGGGAACTGAAGTGTGTCTAAAACAGTGAAATAGCAAATGCTGCTTTTCAAAGTCTGATGACAGAAGTTGTTCTCATCTCAAAGTCAGTGAAGTGTTGTTAGAATACAGTAACTAGCAAAGCAGAACATTAAAGTCAATCAGACAAGTTTCTGCCTCATAGAATCATTTGCTATGTATTAATGTGCATCTCTGTCTCCTTTCAGTTGTATAAAATACGACTAAATTACTCCATGCTGGTTGCCTAAATGCACAAGTCTAAGCAAAATAAGTGAAAATTGATATCCATCCATCCGTTGTCTATAAGGCATCATCCCTCTCAGGGTCACATGGAGGGCGGAAGCCTATTGATCTGACATTAAGTGATAGCCAGGTGCACCCTTTAGTGGATGCCAGTCAATCACAGGGCTGGAATCTGCCCAGGAAGTCAGCTGGTACATATACTGACATAGACTTAAACCAGCCACTGTTCAGTCCCCAACCCAAGTCCTCCCAGACTGAGCTACTGGAAGCTAGAGAACCTGGAGCACAAGGGGGGGCTTTTGTGGCCCAATTGTTGAAAAACACGTGCTAAAGTGCCCTCCTGGTTGACAAAACACGCTAAACTCCAGAAGACCATTAGGACCAAGAAATACTATGAAACATTACTGTTTCAATGACATTTATGTTGGGCCCTTTTTGATCTATATAGAGCCAGGACTATATCTCTCAGAAACAGTTTGGATTATCTGGTGCTAATTTGGTGTAGCAATGCACTAGAATACAGGAAATGACATCTACTTAATTGAAAATGTTTGAAGACCCCAGACCTCCTCTGTATTTATTTATCTATTTATTTCTGTGTTCTTCACAGTCCAACATTGAATCTACACAGTTCTCGTGGATGCTGATCCTAACTACAAACTAACTTAAGTAGTTGGTCTAGTTAGTCTGTTATAAAGCTATATAATGTGCCATTTCTATAACATATAAACCTAAAGTGCCCTCGAAAACATGCAAAACTTAGATCCCTTTTCAGTGGCGAGAACACGCTGGGTTGTTTTGTTTGTCCTTGTTGCCCCGGCCTTTGAAAACTGTGCACGCCACTGACCTGGAGAAAACCAACACATGCATGTGAAGAACATGCTCCACAGAGAAGAACAAACTCCTGAACAACCAGGGTGGCAATCAAGAAACCTTCTTGCTAGGAGACATCAGCACGAACTGCTCCCTCAGTGTCCAGCCAGATTTGGTACTTTGTGAGAGGAAATGGCACAAAGTAACAAAGAGCAGCTACAAAGGTGGTCACACTTAGGTGCTTGGGTTTTAAGTAGTAATTTCATAGTCATTCTAAAAATACTATAATTTCAACAGGGATCATGAGGCCCCTTTGCCACAGAATGCATCAGCTGCCTGCATGTAACACCACTTTGACTCAAGCTTCCCAAGTTTGGTCTCTAGCTCATTGAATAAACATTTATGTCTTTCTCATATTTTCATGTCAATGTCCAAGTTTGCTTCATAGTTTGGAACCACACAAGCCCGCACCCGAATGTAATGACTTATCTTCTCCAATATCGATGCTTGTTAAAGCAGACTGACTGCAAACAGTGGGCCACAGACACTAGCAGAGTCATATTTTCACAAAATGTTTTGTTCTTTCGTCTTTGTCAGTTTGGCTCTGCAAACTCATAGTTGACAGGTCTGCTTATTATAAGCAGCATTGGGCTTCTTCTTTGAAAAGTTGTCTGTAAATATTGGCAGTTGCGGGTTGTGTTTTTTTGGGCTTGTTCCAAAACTGCAGTTGCTCATGTGGGCTTGTTGTGCGCCCAAACCCTGGAGATGCACACTCTTCTATCAATAAAAACTCAATTCAGAAGTTACACAAGCTATTTTGTCCCACTCTAAACACAAATGTAAATTTTACTGTAAAAAGAGGCAAAAATGATGTTTCCATCAAAAAGAAGTATAGCCAGAATTAAATGTATTTATAATGTAGTTGTTACTGTTTTCATCATAATAAAGTTGTAGAGGATCAACATAAAACTTAGATAAAAGCCTGACGATGTTTGTTTGGTTACAAAAATCAAGGTTAGGCAGACTGTTTAGTGATAACTTGGGGTGAACACATTCTAAAAACGCAAAAAAAGGACCTGCAGCAGCATGTGTTGCATCATGACACATGTGGCATGCACACTTAATACCTTGACAGGTAAATACATTGGAATAATGCCAGTGGTCCAGTGTAGCGCTTTATTGTAAATGTTAACCCTTTTACAACTATGATATAAATGGCCGCCTGGTCTTTTTTGACTTTAATTGTCAACAAATGTGTCAGAAAATGTCCTTTGAGTAAATTATTTTGCACCTTTTTCCAGGTAAAAATAAAACATTAAAGCAAGTATTTGTCATTATTAAGTTTTAAAATGCTTTCAACAGTGTGTAATTACAAGAACAGAAAAATAAAAAACATTTGGATTTTTCAACAGGTTCCTCTTTATAAGCAATTCTAAATGAACATGTACAATATTTTGAGAAGAAAAAACGGAAACTCAACCTATGTTGTATTATTTATTATTAGAATTATTATTTAATATTTTTAATATTATATTATTTAACTATTTATGACATCCATAAAATGCAAACTATGGTGAAAACGACAATGACAAAAAAAGATAAACAAAAATACAGCAATAGAACAGCAAGAAAACACTCTAGAATGATCCTAATGCTATTATTTATAATATTTTTACATTATTTACACAGAAAATACCAATAAATGACCCACATGTTTGTCTCTGAATCCTCTCTCTGCTCTCCAGGATCAGTCGGCATCACTTCCCATACCCCCCCCTCAGGCAATCCTTTAACGTAATGTACCATATATCATTGGAAAGCTCCACTTCTCAGTATTCTGATCCCATTGGAATTATTTGGGATAGTGTGAATACTCGAAGAGTTACGGTAGTTTGAATCTAGCTTCGTCTGTAGAACACGCTGAGCAAAACATGGAAATTTTAGGGAATTTTGTAAAATCCCCCCGGGCATAATTTTAAGACCAAAAAGGAGGACATGTCCGGGCAAAAGAGGACGTATGGTCAGCCTAGTTAACAGAGCTATAAATAACAGTAGCCTCTCCCTTCACTTCTGTATAAAGAAAAGGATTTTCCACCTCCAAACAAAAGGATGATGAGTAACTAAATTAAGAGCCAAATAAGAAAAAATGTCACTGTGAAATTGAAATGTAATGTAGATGAAAACACACTTTATGTAAATTACTCTTTAAAAAAAATAAAAAGTAATATATCACATGGAAGTAGAAGCTGGAAGTTACTTGTTTCAGGCTTGTTTTTATTGACCTGGTTGCTTATTTCAACAGAAGAATCTGGAATACTGCTCGAACTGGATTTTCAACCATTTGCTTATTAAAAGAGAACATCATCTATGGGAGGCACAAGAGCACTTGTTGTGCTTTTTGACTGTCCATTTGATGAGTGCCGAAATTCTTCATGCCACATGATAGTCCACTACTGATGGTCTATTCCTCCTGTGAGATTGAAGAGGAAGGAGACGAGATGAAAGGTTTAAGTTCAAGTTTTCCTCTCTGCTAAACAGGAAAAGAATATGCCTTTAACAGGGGAGTGGGTTAAGGCTGTGCAATGCGTTTACCCCATTACTCAAAAAGATAAGTATAGCTGTACATTTTGCAAAATACATCACACGCAAGGTAGCATAATACATGCATATATGAGATTGAGTTCATGTTGTGATGGGACATAGTGTCTTGTACAGATGTCCGTCATTCTTGTGCCAAATCAGAGTTCTGAGGTCAAAGGTCTCCATAAAGAAGTCGGTGTCTTTGAGGTGGAGGTGTTGGAGGCCTTGGTGGCAGAGTTTGGAGGTGCTGTTATTGTCAGTCCTTTGTTTTCGGGGTAGACTTCATTGATGATGGTGACTTTTGCTGCTCAGGCCTGTAAAATTATCTCAGATTTCTCCTCTGCTGTGCTCAACCCCCTATTGACAAACACTGTCATTCTAAAAAATTACTACATTTATTTGTATTTTATTACAATTTTTAAGAAAAAAGTACAGGAAGGCAAAGTCAGTATCATTTAAGCCCATTTTATCTTGACAGCCTTTCACAGATTTTGTATTACACCAGTAAATTTGCATATTTTGGCATGCCCCTCCACCCTCATATGAAAGATCAAATAAAATACAGATCTGATCATATAGTTTTTTTAGATACACTACTTTAATGAACTACGAGCAAGCTTTTTGCAGTCGTAGCTAGAAAAAAAACTTTCATCAGAAGGAAAACTTGAGCAGATCAATTATTCATATGGTGCCTGCAAGTCTAAAGTTATTTACTATGTACAAAAAATAAATAAGAACATTGACTTTATGATGCAGTCAGTCAAGATTTTGCTTTTAACATATCTCTTATGTGTAAATGCTGAGAGTTATTCACATTCTGCTCCCGATTCTCCCCACTTCAGCATTTATAATTGGCTCTTTATTTAAACAAACAGCAGAAAAGTCTGTAATACCTTTTCCAAAGTGCCTAAAACAAACTCTAAATGTGATTATACTGAACTGATACTGGATTTAACTGCTGCTGTTCATTAACTGCCTGAACTTTCTGTTTGGCTTGATACATTTCAGGGAGATTTATACAAGTATTCACGAGCGTTTATCCCCTTTACACTCATTAGACTTTGGCAGGGTCAAGTCAGTAACCAGTTGCTGGAGGAGTTATAAGGTATCACGAGCAGATAAGCCTGTTATTGAGAGCACGAAGAGAAAAATAATCCAATCAGGCTGCAGTGACTGACATTAAACCTCATGATCTTGACAAGTATTAAAATAGAGGCGCTTTCCTTCAGATGATATTTCTCACGAAGCATCACTTCTTGTACTAATTAGTTTTTCTGTTTCCCACATAGAGGTATCTACTGATGTAATTTGTTCAAAGCTCTTACACATGTTCACTTTTTTAATGCGAGCATTATATTAACCAACCTACATCGACAAACCCATATAAATACATTACACCCTTGAGGATGTTCTGTACTTGTTATTATAAATACCACGGTGCTGCATCTGTTTAATGCCCTAATCAGAGTAAACAGTAACTAACAGACCTTCCTCCAGGGCATTACTGCTTTAGTAATGCACATATTGTCCAATTACAGGGAAACTACAAACAAAATAAACAAGCTCAAAGAAAACAGTGAAATATGTTCTTCATTTAGCACTTCTATATACATTGTGGATGTTGAATGTAATATTTTAATGCTCAAGAGGCCTCATCTTCAAGAAATAGCTAATAGACTGGAGCTTCAAACAGCATTTATTAAAACAACTGAATGATAAATTGTCCCTATATTTATGAAAGATAGAGTTCCCACCACTTAAAACCAACTTTTGGAGAGGCGAATGTAGGTCTCTCTTAGGCAAAACCAAAATAGTTTTGCTTCCTTATAAACTCAGCTTTGAGAAAGAGACCACAGATTTAAATCAACTTTCCTTTACTTCATTTTACCTTTGAGAAATGTTTCCAGTCTGTTTGTTAAGATCAGGGATGGGCAACTCTGGTGACAATGAGAGCACATAAAGGGTTGGTTTGGGTGTTTTAATGTGAGGCTGCTAAAGGCCCATGGCACTAATATGAATGCCAATAAACAACTTGCAGGTGAAGCAGATGGTAACCAGTACGTAGCAGTATTAATGAAAGCCTCGTAATCAAACCACTTAGAGGTTAAAACTACTCAAAAAACTAAGTTGACTTGACAGTATGCTACTGTAAGATTCTTTACAGGGTTTAACTTTTCCTCGACAAAGCCTCAGGAGTTCCTCATATTCATGCTAATGTGATTTTGATTAATGCATTCCTACAACAAACTGCCTCGATGCAGAAGTGTAAAATAAATTGTTACCCAATAAGTCAATCATAACACTTTCCTTAAAGTGTCTAATAATAAACTGACATGAAAGTTGCCGGAGCCTTGTTTCATACTTTTAGACCAGTTAAACCTGTTTTAACAGCAGTTCAGCTAGATGCTCCTATATTAGTCAACATCATTCCTCTCCAGATTATATTCATTAAAGATATTAATTTTAATATTAGATTGATCTCTCTATCCATATTTGTTATTGATTATACGTCTAAAGTTACTATTTTTACAGCCATATAGACATGAGGACCCTCTTGAGAATCAGATGCTGCGTCTCAAGGGGCTTACCTTTAATACATTTGTATTCAACAGAGACAAAAATGGTGCTATACATATAAAAATGGATTGATTGAATCCATATTTGGCAGAGACAAATAAGATTAGGACAGATTTATGATCTGGGTATCCATGGGTTTGTTGCTATCATAAATTCTTACTTTTCTTACTCCTTGATAACTTTGACCCAAAGTACTCTGTAATTAACAGTACAGTATGTGTCATCTGAATATTTATTATTCTCAAAATAATCCAAACATTACTTTATTTAGAACCTGCTATCAAGTGTATAAGGTAAGACCAATGAGGCAAACGGGCCACTAAAAACACTGAAGTTCAAAACTTGTAATATACACTAGAACTTCAGTTAATTACTCAATCTAACACAACAAGTAGTGATAATGGGTATTAATACAATTTTATGGTGAGTCTTAGTGGAATAATCATTCAACTAACTGTGAATTTAAAGATACTCCTTCAGGTAATGATCCCAGAAAGATAACACATTACATCCACAAGGTTCAGGCGAAAAGATCATCTGTAAGTGAAGAGTGTGTCAAATCAAGCTTGGAAGGAGACCACGAGGCTGAAGCTGTTATTAAACATGTCTGTCATCAGTAGTTCCTGATAACTAGAGGAACCCTTGACTGACAGCTCAATATGTGAATCAGACTGATAAATCTGATTGAAGAGCGGAGAAGTTAAAGCACTCAGCAGTGAAGAGGGGAGGTTAAGTCCACGACAAATGGACATTTTTTTTTATAATGCTGCTGCTGCTGCAGTAGTTTCTGCTCAGCAAAATGAAGTGTTACTGCTGTGGCCTGGTGAAGCAATTACAAGACCTTCTCTGCCTTTATCGAGGAGCGCGGCTGCTGCTAACTAAATGGTTTTCTATAGGATTCCCAGGGGAAGAGATCATTAAGAAATGGCCTTCAATCCATCAGGGATGTTATGGGAGATATACTGCCTCAGCTGTGTGTGTGTGTGTGGGTGCTACTGTGTGTGTTTGCTGGTGTGTGTTTGAGGTACAAATACCCACTAAGACCCAGGAGCCTGTAGAACATCTGTTACAGATGTAAAGATTTTCTAAACACATTTTAAAGGGTAACTAAACCCCATAGGTTCAGCTTAGGTGAATCTTAAAAACAAGGCCTTCGGGGCATCAGGAAAACCATTCACTCCTTCATGCCTTCTCCATTAACCACAACAGCATTCAGTCTGTTCTGTTGGGGATTTAGTCAAGATAGATTAACAAGCCACCTGAGTGTGAAACCATTAAGGAGGAACATTAATACATCATAGATAGTGGTGATAGAATACTGATTTGTGGCTGCCAGGTATTGATATTTTTTATGCATTAGTTTCCAACATTTAATAAAGCATTTGGTTCTATAGAATTACAGTATGTTTCTTTTTAAGTCCACAATGGGGTGCTGGTGAGGTTGGCAGAGGTTCTTTGTGCAGGAGAGACCAGGTAAATTAAACATGGCAGCTCAGACGAGATAGAGCAAAGGAAATTCACTGTCTGCATTTACAGTAAATCTGTTTTGTGGACTTATTTTGGACCTTTACCAGGAAGTAAGAGATGGATGTGACATCTGTGTAGGCTCTCAGTCATCCAGGCCATGGTATTCAACGCTGATCCAAATGGCAAATATGAAGGCTTTCATCTTTGAAGAAGAAGGCTTCACAGTTCTAAGAACTGATCTAGAAGAAGCAAAAATATAAAGTTCTGTCAGCTATTAAAATGCAATTGATCTGGGTCGTCACCTAAGAGCTGTTGGCAAGGTTGTTGGTCTGACCTGGGTCACACGTTGTTTGGTCCTTCGTTCTTGAGTGGTGGTTGTGAAGACAAAAAGTGAAACATTAAGTAAATAATTGGACTACTATCCTACCTTCAATAAGTTGATGGCAGTTTCTGTGCATGTTTCTTACAAAACATGTAGATTTTTCATACTTTAATAATAAATGGTTTTGCAAGATTTGTCATGAGGGGAATAACTGAGATGCTAACAAATACACAGCGCTGTATGGTGCCACTAAATGTCTTGTAATTAACCCACGTGTAGGTCAAAACCACTCCAAAAACTATGTTGGCTTGACTAAACACTACAGTACGATTCTTTACAGCATTTAACTCTTTCTCAACAAAAGCCCATATTTAGAAAAAATGAGCGATTTTGACTTGAATAATGATAATGTGCTGTTAGCTGTGGGTGCAAGAGGATATCTTTATGAACTGGACTACACAGAGGAAGAGCTTAAGCTCATGGAGTCACAGGTAGAAGGAGGGATGGAGACGGAGGAGCAGGACAGATCACAGGTTACCTGGTGGTGCAGATGAATGAACTGTGAGCCAATGTCCACAAACTGGGGTGTCCATTGCTCTAAAACCAAGATGTTGTGTCATTACAGAGGTGAGTCCTGATGTCCATATTAAAACAAACAAAACAAAAAAAAAACAAAAAAAAAAAACAAAAACAGAAAAATCAGAATTTTGGTCATTGTTTTGCCTATATCTATCTATCTATCTATCTATCTATCTATCTATCTATCTATCTATCTATATATATATACATATATATGTGTGTGTGTATATATATATATATATATATATATACACATATATATATGTATATATGTATATATATTACACATACATATATCCAGGGAGTACAACTTATATCATTTTGTGCACGAGTGGCTGCTACCTGACTCCACTCTATAGCACTTTGACATGAACATCTGAGAGGAGTTGCTGGCGGAAGGATACGTAGCCCTTAGTCACGTCACAAAATAGTTCTGAACACAGGTTTGGTCTAGGAAGTTCAATGCTTTCAACAATCTTCCTGTAGCGTCTTGTTGAGCCAACATAGTGTTTTAAGTAGTTTTAACTTATATGTGGGTTAATTATGAGGCTGTCGGTGGCACTATACATACTGCTATGTACCAGCAAGCAGCCACTATCTGCACTCAGGGACAGAGTCACAAGTTCCTTTATTGGCAAACATATTTAATAGTGCAAACCTTCTTCAAAAAACCTGAACTATCCCTTTAATGGGTTGTCTATAAACTGCTAATAGAGAAAAGCTGTATCAGTAATAGAGCAGGTCACTGAGGATGATGCTCGTAGGGGAAATAAGTCTTCAATCATACCTTCTCTTTCAGCGTGGGCCAAGACCGTCTCTCTCACTTATTGGAAACTCAGACAAGAAAGCGGCAGGCTGCTGCTGTGTCTGTCCCAGAGGGCGACTCTGATGAATCGTACACAGATTAATCCATCCTGTAAAAGGCCTTTAGATGCTTCTTTTATTGATTCACCAGAATGCTAATCTCAGAAATTTAAATTCTGCTGCCGGTGGCGGACTGGATTCAATTTGCACGGTTTTAATAAGGTTCAAATAGAAACATGTGCTCCCCCGAGAAATTCCTTTAGATTATATTCTTTGATAACCATCCAAGGTTGTCATTTTTTTAATCATTTTGGTCCCATTATGAAAGCACCAAATGACTGCTGGGGTATACAGGGCCAATTTCAGTCATTTGTAGGATATAGACAAAGACCAGTGAGGCCATGTCCTTGTTAGCAAGCATCATAAAGTCATATCAAATATTTTTAGGCTTCTCAATGAGTTTTGATGGACAAAAGCTTAAAGACCTAAAATACACTGTATCTACTTGATCTGATCTTTACAACTGAGGGTTAAGGCCAAGTTAACACAAAAAAGTTTGTTTAAAAAAAAGTAAAGTTACAAGAATAATATCATAAAGTTACGAGAATAAAGTCAAAAAGTTACAAGAATAATCTCATGAAGTTAAGTCATAAAGTTAAGAGAATAAAACCACAAGAGTACCCATCTGCATTGACCGGGGGCCACCATATCTGCAGCGCATACCAGAAGTACACACCAGAAGTTGGTCTTCCTTGTGTATTTTATTACTTTTTTGGCACTACGATGCCACGCAGGAAGAGCAGCAGGCAGGAACACACGGTCCTGCCTGCTGCTCTTCTGATAGCCTCTACAGACTAGAATAACAAGTTTATTCTCATAAATTTATGACTTTTTTCTTGTAACTTCATCACTTTTTTCTTGTAACTTCATCACTTCATTCTCGTAACTTCATGAGATTATTCACGTAACTTTTTGACTTTATTTTTGTAATTTTTTAACTTTTTTGTTGTAATTTTATGAGTTTATTCTTTTATCTTTTTGACTTTATTCTCGTAACTTAATGACATTATTTTTGTAACTTTACTTTTTTTTTAAACGTAATTTTTATTTATTTATTTTTTTTTAAACGTTGTCCTAAACCTCTGTCGTATATCTTCACTCATAAGAGATGATAAGTTGGTTTTTTTTTAAATATATTTTGTTTTTGGCTACATGAAATGAATATATGAATGGCTCACATATGCCAGAGGATATTCATTTCAAAAAATAAAAAAATAAAAAAACAAAAACCTTGTTCTGTTAGATCCTTAAATTAGCCTCAAATGGCTACACAAAACCTGACATATTTGATCCTAATGACTAAAAGTTCACTTCAATATGTTTTTCTTAACATAAACTAATGGAGTCCTTACTGTAAAGATTTTAATTTGAACTACCAGCTTTCATTGTTTGATTTTTTTAGTTGTCCACAATATGGCACCATTTTTCCCCCATTTAAGACGTGCCTCAAAATATCATGTTTTTTTCTGTTTTCTGCAAGGGTTCCTGCAAAAGAAGCTATACATCAAAATGAATGTTGCTGCCAATTATTGACTCATCTCAGGGCCTAATGATAATAATAATAATAATAATCAACTGCTCCTTTAAATGTATTTTATGGAAATAAACATTTTTTTGTGATAAAAAACTGTGGAGTTATGTAAATATACTGATCTTTGAGGAACGTAAAACCCCTCAAAATATAATTAATATTCGGTTTGTTTATTTCAGGTTCCAGTAGTTTAAAAAGACTGACTCATTTAGAGTGGAATAAAACATTAGGAAATATTATTTTTACAGCAGTTTTTTGTAAGTTGACATTTTTTGTCATTGGGGACAGATGTGTAACAATATTAAAGGAGTTAAAAAGGGGAGGAAATAAATAGTATAGAAGTAAAAGAGGATTTCATTGTTTCTATTATCATTCAGCTCTTATCAACAATAGTGTCAACATATGCTGCCGGCTGGAGGAATGAGACGATGGCATTGAGATTGGCCTTGATTACAAATCACCACCTGAAGCCGTACAGTAACAATGAGGAGCGTCTCTCCATAGAGACGGGGTCATCACGTTCATGCCCCGTCACACTCATTCCACATGATAATGAAGCATCAGCATAATGCACGCCCTCGGTGACAGTCACAGCCCACACGGGATTCAAACAAACATTAGACTCAGCCCACACACAGCAGCCAGTAACCCGCTCTTTCTTAAACTATGAGCTGGGACCTACAATATTTCACCCTGCTACCTATGCTGGGGTTCCAGCGTGACACCAGTGGGGGATGAATAATGAGTCTGCATGGGACCCAGGGGACAGGATCATATTTTTCATTCTGGTCCAGAACAGAAGAAGTTTTAGGGGGCCTGTGAATTATGCAGCAGGTGCTCTGCTGTTTATCAGAAGCTCTCAGATATAGAGGTTATATGAGAGGATGAAGCAGGTGGGAACAAAGAGATGAATCAAGATCCAACTTGAAACCTTTTTCTTTTTTTTAATGATAAAGGAAAAAATAAAAGAAGTGAAAAGATTTTGTTCTGGGCCCACAGGAGTGAAATGAGAGGAGGATCCATTTGTTTGGCCTCATCAAACAAGAAGTAAAAACAAATAAGAAGTTTCTTGATAAAATACCAGTGTAATGAAATCAGAATGTGATGTTTACTGATGGTGACTGGACCGGCCCCGAAAGCTTACTGAGAGGACAACACACTCTGTCTGGGCACAGGAACTATTTGATGTAGAAGACACTGATTGTCTGCTCGGCTTGGGTTTATGCCTGTGTTATTACTGCAAAGCAAAGATGGACAGGGATGTCAAGCAGTGCCCAATCTGCAGTCCAATATGGACTTAAATGATAAATGGACTTGAGTTTTTTATAGTGCCTTCAAACTGCAAGTCACAACTGTGTAATGTATCACTTTTTAATGAGATGCAGTGAGCTTTTATTTTTTTTATTATCATTTTTCAATTGTTAGCATTAGCATTGTCTTCCTAACATCAGAGTAACGAGTTTTGTGACCGTTGCAGAGGCATTAATTTTAGTCCTCCTGCCCTCTAATGTGGACTTCAGCCCTGAGACTCCTTTTGTCTCTCCTCACATTATCCTCGTGTATTTTTGCAGTCCTCAGAAAATCCTAACCGCCCTTTAATGAGGCGGGCATTGTTCATGCAGGCTTATCAGGTAGTGAGTGGTGAGATACGCTGAAAGCTGACACTTAACACAGTGAACAGCGGTCTGAGAAGATCTACACTGCCCACTCTACGGGAATTTACACCTTGTTCTGTCTGCTTGTTCTGGTCTGATGGAATTCTTTTAAAAGTGCTCGGTAATGAGAGGTTTTTTAGCCAAAGTGAAAGAAAAGTTCTTGTGGTTATTTGCAAGAAGGGTCTTCAGGGATTCATGATGGTTTGGCTTTTGACACCTGTGCAAACTAAACAAAAAGAAAACAACTTTGAGACAACTAAAAAAGCAGCTTCACACTGCATGATACATTTACACATTCACACCCATTCATTTATTGATGATTTCCGAGTTCCATGTTATGAAATGGCTAGTTTGGTTTTATTATGTATGTTTTTTTTTTTGTATTTTCCTCTTTTAGACCTCTTGTGTTTCCTGCTTTACTGTCATATCCCTGTTCTTGGTTTATGTTAAGTTACCCATTTGTGCTCATGTTTTGTGTCTTGTCTCATGTTTCCTGTTTTATTTTGAAATCCCTGTCTTCCTTATGATGTTTTCCTGCCCTCCCTTCTGTGTGCCTCAGATTGTGATTCCCTCCACCTGTGTGATTGTCTCACCTGTGCTTGATGTTTCCCCAGTGTATTTAGTCTCTGTGTTCCCCTTCCTCTGTGTTGGGTCATTCGTCTTCCCAGTCTCACACTCGTGCGTCAGTCTTCAGTGTCTCAGTGTTCTTCCAGAGTTTTCTCCAGCGATCCCCCTGTGTTCCTCCTGTTTTGTAGGTAGTTCGTTTTTAGTGATTTTAATTTGTTACTTGCTTGAGTTCTTGTTTTGTGTTTGGACTTTTTGTAAAGGATTTGTTTTTGTGTTTGGACTTTGATCACTTTTAGTTTATATTAACGCAGGGCATGCTAACAATGGCTAACACAATGGCTAACAATAGCCTGGTAGATCGGCACGTTTTTTCCAACTTTGTAACTGGAACTCGGATTTCATGTAATTCCCACTCCCCTCTTCCCAGTTCTGATGTGAATGGAACGCAGCATCAATGTCAATTATCCATCAGTATCAACTAATACATTCACGCCCTTTCATTTAAATGCCACTGACACGTTTGTGGAAGCAACACATCCCCATGTCAGAGCCGGAGCTGGGCTCTAACCTGCAGCCTTCCAATTAGCAGCCAATCGCACTCTCAGACTGCACCACCGATGCCCCAACAAGCTGGAATATTTTTTTTTTTTTAACTACTTTCACGTGGAAAATACTTTTTTGTCTATTTTCAAATTGGTATTCTAAGACTGGGTGATATTTTTCCCAGCAGAGCAAACTTTCAAAACAGTGATGGCGTCTGCCTCATGAGCAGAAAACACATGTAGGTGGAGGCTGTATGGTTATGACATCATAAAACCCAGGAAGTAAAAGAAGAGTGTTTTAAGGAGCAGTTTCTTTGAGGAGGGATAGAGCATTTCTTTGTGAGCTAAGAGTTTAGTGAAAGGTATCATGTTTTAACAAATCTTTATGGATTAATTGCATAAAAAAAGCCTATTGTTTTGCAGGTCAGCCTCATTGTAGCGAAAATCTTGCCTGTTAATGTATGTTACATATAAAAAAATTTGATTTCAAATGTTTTATGAAAGAAGATGGCACAAAATGTAATGAAAAGATGCCTATTTTTAATAAGGATTCTTTCCAACATCACATAATATAACATTACTAACGGAGATAATGTTCTCTGACTCTAAGTTTTCATTTATACATGTCATTGTTCAATTAGACTGACAACAAGGTGTACCTTTCTCTTGGAATCAAAACAAAAGTCTTAAAACATCACTGCAAAGTTGGTTCTATTAAAGTTTGGACGACACTACACCATTACAGAATTGCAACTGCAGATCCAAAACATACAAAATTTCTCGAAAACACTTCATTTCATGATTGGTTTAAGAAATTGCAAGGAGTATCGTCGACCTGAATTATTTAATGGATTAGCATTAACTTTAAGATCCATTGAGACATTTCAGAGATATGCAGTAAGTAAACAAATTGAGTGCTACAGCCTGGGGGCGCTGGTGATCCCATGGATTTGGGAGAGTTAAACTAAAATTAAACTGAAATAACTTAATTATTGACAAGATAAGCAATGTAAGAAATTATCTCAAGCCCTGCTTCGAAATGTATTTCTAAAATGAATTTACCCATGATGTTTTTCACTGTCTGCTCTGTCTTTGCTCTGCAGTGCCCTTTAACCCTTTCCATAAGCAGAACACTGTAACTATTACGGCCCATGTAATTAAATGAAAGGAAGCAGCATGGCCAGGCAGTGATATGATATGTGATTAACCTTCTCCGTATTAGCACATCACTTCATAGGTCAAGCAAAGAAACTTCTGTATGATTAACTTCTGGCTGGGCAGCTGTGTGGGCGAGCGCTGAATGAGCATAAACATGACAGTTTGAGAACGAACTCACTCGCCTCCGCGGCTGCCAGGCGGCCTGTGGCTCTCCACCTGCCCGCTTACCACTTATCCAAGATGGATGACTTCTGGGCGGTCATTACTTACCTCGCGAAATGGCCTTAAAAGGGATGGCGTAGCCTTTGTCAGCGCAAATGTGACCTAACACCATTAGGTAGGCCACGCTTAAAAACAGATCTATTATACATAAGAGAATGTCAGTGAACATTAACCGTACGGTCCAGCAGCAAATAAAACAGGCTCCTGTAATGAGATAAAAGCATGGAAAGATCAGAATGCAAATTAATTATGTTGTGCAGTAAAGCAAAAGATAAAGTATTTGACTCATAGCGGCAGTAAAATATGCAACTGAGGTCTTTGGACAGGAGGTTAAAACATGTCTGTCTCAAATATGTCCACAGTGGTGGACAATAAGAGGGTAAATTTACCCAATCACTGTGCTAATTTAAGTTTTGGAAAAGTATGTACTTCAGTTTTACTGTCAGAGGAAACTTTTTCCTTCACTCCACAACTTTTGAGGGTGGAGACTTCACTATTGTTGTTCTGAAGTCGGCAGATTTTGAGTCTTCTTTTCTGAATTCCAGTCTGGAAGTCAACAAACTTGTTTTTTTGCAGATATGCTTGTTGTTTGTCCAAACATTATTCTTTTACTTTGACTTTTTAAATTTCATAGTAAATGCAGAGCAAACCTCACCCATATTTAAATTACTGCTATAGATAAGGGCTTATGATATGTTGGAGGTTTTTGAAAAATTGAGTTTAGTTGTTTTAAGTGTTGACTCTTTTCACTGCGCATATGATTTTCATAGCACATCAGAGAAACAAACAGCAGATCTTTGGACCATCTTTACTAGGGATGGGCAACTGTGGTTACCATGAGGGCCACATTGCATTATTCTCAGTTTCACAGGACTAAATTGTTAAAAAAAAAATAAAGAATATTTATCAATTGTCAAAAATACCTGTAATTAATTAGAGCAAAAAAGATTTGTATATTTGCATCTTTTAACAGAATTTCCTTTTATTTTATATGTTTTAAAATCAGCCAGCAAAGCTACAACTTAATAGACCACAGAACTGATCCCAAACAAAAGTAACATTTGTATTGTTATATGATAAATGTTTTTTGGTATTGGACTCAAATTTTGAGCAGGAATGAGGAATTTCAACCTGAATCCACTTTTTTTATAACTAAATTTGAGGCAGCTCACTGGGCATCTCTGAGAAGGCAGAGATTAATCAATGAGAACATTGAACCTCTAAAATTAATTTTCTCTTCAGGAATCAATCCAATCCACTTTATTTGTGTAGCACATTTAAACAACAAAAGCGTCTCCAAAGTGCTGTACATAGAATCAATAAAACAAACATTTCCATATAACAATAACCAATAAATAATCAAATAAGTGCATAAATCTAAAACGATGCTATAAATAAAATGATAAAATCAAGCAGATAAACATAGTAAAATAAATAAAAGATGTAGTAAAACAAGTAAAAGACACAGGACCACAAAACTCAAAAATTAAAACGCAAGGGAATAAAAATGGGTCTTAAAACGAGACTTAAAACACTCCACCATGGGGGCTGTTCGGACATGGAGGGTGAGGTTGTTCCAAAGTCTGGGGCCTACCACAGAGAAAGCCCTGTCCCCCCTGGTTTTAAGTCTTGCCCTAGGCACCATGAGCTGGAGCTGGCCCTCGGACCTCAAATCACGCACTGGAGTATAGATTTGGATGTGGTGTACTGTGGGGCCAGTCCATTCAAAGCTTTAAAAACAAACAAAATCTTAAAATCAATACGAAGATTAACAGGGAGCCAGTGCAACGACGCGAGGATAGAGGTAATGTGTTCCTGCTTTTTGGCCCCTGTTAAAAGCTGTGCCGCAGCGTTCTGGACTAACTGCAGACGAGAGAGGGCTCTGTGGCTGACACCAGAGTAAAGTGCGTTGCAGTAGTCCAGTCGACTTGAAATAAAAGCATGCACGATCTGTTCAAACAGGGTAAAAGATAAAAACGGTTTCACTTTTGATAAAAGATGATAAAAACACGATTTTAAAACGCTGTTAATGTGTTTATCAAATTTAAAATAACTGTCCGTGGTGATGCCAAAGCTGGTGACTTTAGGAAGCTCATACTCTGTGAGGGGTCCCAGGTCGAAGAGGGCACTGCCAAACACCATAACCTCTGTTTTTTCCCCGTTGAGTTTTAAAAAACCAAGCTAACCAAGCCTTGACATCACATAGACAGTCAAATAGGGGTGTCAGGGGGCAGTGGCTGTTCTTAGAGATTGGCAGGAATGCAAGTTAATAACTATGATTTGGCATCTTAATCAAGAGAGATAACTGGTATAGATAATAGATGGATGGATGGATGTTTAAAGTTATTATGACCTCAAATCATTTAAGAACTTTTTTTTTTTTTCAAATTTGGCATAAATCTGTACTTGAACATTAAAAGGATCTGGTAATAAGGTGGAGGTCAAAACTTTCTGTACGCGTAGACTTGGTTAAAAAATTTGCATGGACCTAAATCACTTTGGAAACAGGATTTTAATCGCCATGCTTTCATTCTGGACCCACTACTGTGCTTTTACTGTCTGGTTATTGCATTCCTCACAGAGCTATACAGCAGCCTGGAAGTGGGTCCCATTTGACGAGGAATTAGATAATTACAGTTCCTAAACTAGAAAACACTCAGAGAGTGCAAACCTCCACCAAGGTAGCTCACATTTTGCTGTTACATCTATAAGCAAAAGTTCCATGATAAAGTTACTATCATAATATGATTCATTGACCCAGAAAACCCACACCTAGCACTCAAAATCATGTTGATATCATTATTAGTGAGAGAGTTATTGAGCAAAAACGATCATTCACCAATGACGGTTATCTGGATCACCACGAAAATCTAATTGTTTTTAAGCTGGGCCATTACCAACATCTCCTGAAAATTTCAGCAAACTCCATCCTGTAGTTTTTGCGTAATGTTACTAACAAACAAACAAACACATGCCGACAAAAACAGAACCTCCATAGCAGAGGTAAGATCAATGAGATTCTGCAACTCATCATCAATCAAAGTCCTGCCAAAGACTGATGAATAACATTAAGCCATTAAGTCATGTGTAAATCAGTACCAAGGGTCTTATGGAACCATTAAACCAGTTAGCATAACTGTCTGAGTGTCCTGGTTCATGTCAAAGGTATAATCTAAAGGAACAGTTGGCCCTTAATTGAGCTGGCTTTAGCACTAATGGCCAATAAGATCAGCGCCAGGCAGGCCATATGTGGGCTAATGGGCCAACCATGCTTTATAAATGAGACCAGAGATAGAGGTGTTAAAGGTTCCCACTTGCCAAATCTCAGCTATGAACATAAATGAACCCGGCAATGCACGTGCGCTGATTCTCATTCAAAACACACTCTGTATTAGTGCTGCATCTAATTTTTTATGTAGAGCGATCACTTTGGACCGCTGTGACCAGGCGCTGGACACATGGACCTGATACTGATGTGAATAAGAATGAGGGGCTGAGAATGAGGAGGGGATTTGCATGGTTACTGGAAACGTGACTATATGCGAGAAAGTCTGGTTTATGATGGTCGTATCCAGCTGAGGGATTTAGCTGAGGCAGGTCATTTAGTCAAGTGTTTCACCTATGCACAAGTGAACAATACTCATTATTATCGTGATATTTCTCACATGTTTTGCTACCTTGGACTTCGTAGGCACTTCACCCAAGACTAAGACATCATACTTTGATGTATTATTGCTCATGCCTGCTTACTCTTGGACTAAATAAAGGTACTTGACAATTATAGGATGGTTTTGGTTTAAATTTTCAACATTTTTCTTTAGTCTGACAAGTTTTTTCTCATGACTTAGATGAAAATGAGGTCCTCCCTTGAGGAGGTACTCATTTTAGGCTTCCAGTGGGAAATACACTTGTCAACAAAGAACACAGCTTCATTACTTAAGTGCTGAAACTCCTGAATCAAATATTTCATCCTAACAGAAAGCTCAGATTAATACATCTATCAATTATCTATCCCAGCTGACATTTGCTGAGGGGTGGGGTACACCCCTACCCAGTTACCAGCCGATCACAGGGCCACAAATTGCCCTCATACCTAAGGGCAACTAGAAGTCACCAATCAACCTAATGCGTGTGTTTTTGGTCAGTGGGAGGAAGTTGGATTGCCTTGAGAGAACCCACGCATTCTCTTTGAGAACATGCAAACTCCACGCAATGATGATGTCAATAAACTATATCGCATTTTAGCCAATAATTACAGCAGAGATGCATTTTTGAGCCACTAAAGTAACAGAAAGTCTCACTAAGAAACAGAAAAGCAAGCACAGACCAGACTAAAATGGCCGCTGTACAGCAGTTGGACAGTGTGTGGATCAGTTGTTCACAGGGATGCTCAAAAGAGGAAAACAACCACTGCTCAGTGACTTTATTTAGTGATCTGTACAGGTTTTATGACTGCCGTTTGTTTTGGATACATGAGGAGACTTGTATGAACAGAGTGCAGCTAGGACAATCCTCTAATGACAAAGACTTAGCAGGTTTGAATGATAAATGACAGCATTCTCAATGGGAGCTGGAAGACATGAGAACATCCAAGTCACCTGTGGATGTAGGTGAATAATATTTGGGGCATATTTTGTCAAATTTGGTAAAATACCGAGTTGACTTTGTAAAAACACTTCAGGATGTTTCTGGATCAGAGGACAGCAGCGGCTGATGTGTGTAAATCTGAAGTCTTTGGCACTGGTCATGCAGATGCTCCTTGCTGTAATGAACATTTATACTTGTACAGACATAAATCAAGTTTTTCAAACTCTAAAGACAAACCAGAAGAGCTGAATGAAAGTTTATCTTCAGAGTAAGTATTTGGCTTACACTGATTGTTTATTGTTTAAAGACACAGCCATGTTTAAATGATAACTTTTCTTGATGATGGCTAGCATTAGCGTTAGCCCACAAAGTGTTTCTGTTGCATTTGATAGTTTCAGCTTCATTTAATGACTTGCAGATATATAAAACTGACACTTAAATCCTTGTTAGAATGGTCTGCTACACAGCAGTAGATAATCATGGTTGGATATGTAGATTGAAGTTCACCAACTTTATCTATTTAGCGTAAACATCCAACAAGTTATACCATATTTGCCGTCCAGCTGAAATGGTTAAAGTGTGACATTACATGTAAATGGTCATTGTAAGCGTTTTTCTTGCACATAATAGCACTTTAAACATGTTAAACTAACTCACATTAAGAACAGGTGTTACACCTAAGGTTAATCTTTAACTCTTCACAAAAACACAGCAATGAAGCTCCAATCTGATGCTCTAAGATGTGCCAATCAGGAAGCTTTTGCACATCTGCAAGCAGTGAATGCTATTGCTATCAGCTATTTGTTTGGTGATAGATTTCCTTTAAAATGGGATGTACCCCGGGCTATGTCTTATTCTAGTAACTCTAGTCATTAATGGCTGTTAACTTAGCGGTGCTGGCAGATAGCTGAAGTCCTCCCCCCCGTGGAATGGATGCTGCTGGTCAACACTGAGGACCCTACTGCTTCCCCATGACTGACAGTATCCATCACTGTTCAAATATCATTGTAGCGACACTGCCACAGTGCAAGCCAATCTATATTAATGGGGTTTCAAAGCCACTCAAAAATCAACCAGCCTTCAAATTGACATGCAATAGTCCATTATCTCTCAGCAGAGCGATGACAAAAGCAAATAATTGCACAAATCAGTCAGCAAATACAACCATGGTTTCAATGCCTTTAGCTTCAATTTCATACTAATTTCATGACATTATGGCTGTCTTGTTCAAATTTGTTCATTCATCAAAGGGGCACCGTTCAGCTGGAATCTATGTATTCAGTCACTCAAACATCTGTGAGTCCACAAAAGCACCATAAGCTCATTAATCAGTGTTTGGTCAACAGCCTGGTTTTCACCAACAGCTCTAAAGGAACCAGTGTTTCCCGCTCAATATATCAAACCAGCAATTATCACAGTGACATTGTGGCTAGTTTGTGCTTTCGGTCAGAGCCGTTTTGTGTAATAGTGGAAATAATCATTAGAGCCACTGCTAATTGCATGGCTGCCCTCTTAGTCTACGTGGCTGGACTGGTAAACATCTGATAGGCCACAAGAGGCCTGAAGCTCGCTCAATTATCCTCCAATGTTTGTATATGTAAAGATTTCACTCAGGCGTGGAGGGCTCGCCTTACAGCTTGTTAACATTGTTTTCAGGCTCACGGTCTGCTGTGTAGATGCAGACAACTCAGGTTCTCTAGTAATTAGCAGATGTTTCATGATGTTCGAATTTGTCCCTACATTTTTTCCTTTGTGTTCTCATGTGCTTGGATCACGGTCCAGAAAAAAGGTACTTTGTCAGGCTTTTAGCATTCGGAGGAATCATCAGTGAGGTGGTGAGGTAGCTGACAAACCATGGTGATAATCATTAGGCACCATGATTCCACATGGATGGGCAGGTGGTGTTGGGGGTCAGTTATACAGTGTCTGCTCTCTCAACCATATGATCAAGGGTTTGATCGCCAACCCCCTGCAGTTACATGCTAATGTGTCCTTGGGGAAGACACTGAACCCCAAATTGCTGTTTCACTGGTGTGTGAATGTGTACAGAATATTTGACACTTCAGAATACATTAGTCTGCAGTAGTGTGTGCAAACAGGGGGAGTGGGTAACGTAACTTATGATGTAAAATGACTGGAAAAGTGAAATAAAGAGTGCATATCATGCTTTTTCAAGTGTTATATTCCCCTCAGTGTGTTTACCATGTTTCCATGGCATCTGGACCTCTCCCAGTACCCCTCTTTACAGCACCAGTTGCTGTCTAAAATGCCTTGTTCCCCCAGCCCCCCAAATAGACCTACCTGTGTGACATCATACCATTACCTATGCTCTGCTTCCAAAGCCCAGAGCAGAGCATAGACTGTAGAATGAGCATGAAGTAGTTGATAAAATGGCCCTGAGCAGCACTGAACCGACCAACTGCCACATAGCAGACTGGACCCCTATGTGGAGGGTGCCTTGCTTTGTTGGGCATCTTGGACGGAGTGAGAATACAGATGGATCAGAGGTACTCAGTATATAAAAACTAGAGGGCTTGTGAACATCAAGATTGGAAACACACTCTAGCAGTGAGCAAAATTGAACATACAGACACAGCTTCTTCAATTTTCCCCTTCCAGCTGAATGCCTGCCGAGCTCCAGCCAATTACCAGCCAATGGGAGTTCCCAAATTCTAGCATAAAAATGCCCATTTGATGGTGCTTCCCTTACAAGAACATATCCAATAGACTTGCTCTTATTAAAGCAGCGTTAGCGTTAACTAGTCACTACTTTTCTGTCATGTCATTGCGGGAGATCTCATTACAGTCGGGACAGTGGGCAGGTCCCAGCATGATCCAGTCATGGACTCAGTCAAGGAAAGTGGGTAGCAGTTTTTATCAGATCTTAACCGCATTTCTTTATTAAATGAAAAACAAAGGTCGGTACTACAAACTTCTCTATAAACACGATATTTTTGCTCCACTTCTGACATGTTTGAGGACAGTTTGTTTTAGAAGTAGCTCACAATCTGTAGTGCAGAGTCATCTATTAAATTATCTGAATGGCCAAAAATAATGTGATTGATGGAACAATTGTCCAATCATCTGCTGATTTGATTCTGAAATGTTCTGCCCTCCCTAAACACCTGCAATTGGCTTGTTCACAGATCAACTGGTGAAATATATGGATTGATATTGATGATAATATTGCTTTAAGAATTGCTATATTTAAAAAAAATATTATTGAAAAATGCAAGGATGTATGTATAACAATTTACTAACATTCATGATTCTCTAGTGTGATAGCATTTTAGCACAATCCTCATGTCTCTGATTTTTTATTTCATAAAACAGTACGATTGGTCATCTTCCAAGATGGCGAGTGGGTTTTGTCATCTTTTTACCATGTTAGAGTACAAAAAAAAAGAAAAAGAGCAGTTTTTGAGATAGGAGGTTCGTGCCATATGGCGATGAATTGCACTCATCAGGAGTTCCTGTTTCTGCCTGGTTCTCCCAATAAATAATAACATTTAGGTCATGTTACCAAATTACTGTTTTGAGTTGAATGCCGACATAAAAAACCTGACTTTAATTTTAAATAAAATAAAATAAAAAAACTAAATCAAAGACCATCCATCCATTGAATATACCATCGAGGTCTTGGGGGTGCGGAGTCTATCCCAGGTTGGTTAGAGATGGGATACATCTTGGACTTATCAACAGCCAGTCACAGGGCCAACATGAAGAACAGACAACCACTCTTACACCGAGGCTAATTTAGAGTCATCAGTTAACTTAATGAGCATGACTTTGGTCTGTGAAATGCACTTGAGGACCTAAAGAAAACCCAGACATACAAAGGAGGTTATCAAAACGCCAAACAGAAAGGCCCAACCTGACTAAAGGAATCTAACCAGCACCCGTCTTGCTGTCAGGCAGCAGTACTACCCGTCGCACCATGGTGGAGCACTTATTAGAGATGATTTAAACCAAAACAAAGAGTGTAAAATACCATAAAAGATCCGTTTTGTGCATCCATCAATATGAGGGACAATTCTTTCTTTATTTGCCACAACAGACTCTGAACACACAAAAAGCTGAATGATGAAGTTGCTGCTGAGCTTTTTTTCTCTAATTTTATTTTCAGTCCTGAATATAACAGCCTGCTCACATTAACATCTCACTAATTTATTAGTTGTTGATCTTGTACCTGAGTAAATTTCCCCCGGGCTCTGTCTAAAGTGCTTTTTTAAATGTGTCCTCGGTGACCAATTGGCATCATTACCATCACTTTATGAGAGCAGCTTGTTCATGCGAACAGGTACACTGGCATAAATGAATGTCATGTATATTCCAACCCTAACATCGCATGTGCCTATATTGCTATAGGGTGCTGCGTAATTGAGTTCCCCATTCCCCGCGGTCCTTTCAATTACCAGAATCTGCTTTCTGCTGCTGCTGGCAGAATATGAGCTGCAGCCTGGCCAACTCTGTGAGGTCTTATTCGGAAGGGATTAAACAAGCAAAAGACTAATAAAGGCCATGTTGCAGTATGCATATAAGGACTTTATGGCACTGCTGGGCTCAGTGCTGAGCACCTTGTGTTATAATCAGATACTCAGATGGAGGGGAATATAGAAGGGAAGGTATGGGGGGAATATAGATGCAATCAGGAGGCAAAGTGGGAAAATATGAGGATTGGAGAGATGAGCTTATTAAAGAAGATATTGCATTTTTTCATTCATTTGTTGTGCTCTATCTAGAATAAAGCAACTTGGGGCTTTTGGAAATTTTGATAAACTTCTTTTATTTTTGCCCACCATAAGTGGACCCTAAAATGAAAATTTTGATTCAACTTAATCTTAGCTTTTCCAATAACACACTTTAAAAGGACATGCCAACATTTTTTCTTTGTTTTCATGTCGTGCCTCACTCCAGACTCCAAGACAAGCAGATAGACCATTCTTTGGACTGTTTGTGCAGTAGCAAATAAGAGATGGGCAGAACTCACCTGCCTCTAATTCGCTCAGCTCAAACACTTGGATTCAATGGGTAGTGTTAGCCTGCCTCTGCCTACAGTCATCAGATAAACTCTTCAGCAACTCTAAATGGTCCTGTGTGTGACTTGTGACTTATTTTTTTACTTTGTTATGTTACGTAATCTATTTTTGAACTAAGATTAGCACCTTATGTAATTTTCAAAACAGCTGTAGGCAGAGGCAGGCTAACACTTCCCATTGACTCCCAGTGTTTGAGCTAAGTTAATTGGCGGTGGTTGAGCTTTGCCTGTCTCTTCCTTGTTACTGCACGCACCATTAAAAAAAAATGGTGTCTATCTGCTTGTCATGGACTTGGGAGTGAGGCAAGACACAAAAAGAAAAGAAATGTTTCTGTGTCCCTTTAAATGTCTCAATTAATCATACCATAGAAAGAAGTAGTGTAATTAACTAATTTGTGCCGTCTCTCTCAGCATGTGGTCATTATTACCATGCATTCAAGTAAAAAGCTTTGAAATAACTAATCATCACTTCAGCAGATCAGTTGACCAACCAGAGCAGAGCATCAAAGAAAGACTGAAAATACAGGTGGATCAGGAGCACTCAGTGTGTGAAATTATGTTTTTCTTATTTAACATTAATGCTTGTAGACATACTCAAGCAGTCATCCAATTTTTATACATATATATATATATATATATATATATATATATATATATATATATATATATATATATATATGTATGTATGTATTATATATATAGCCAAATCCAGCATGGTGCTCATTGTCAGTCAGCCCTCTGCCACCCCCAAATGTAATTGATTGATAAATGAAACAAAATGTGTTATATACCTGGACCATAAAGTGGATTCTAAAACAAATGGTTTATGGCTACAAATAACACAAATTACACTCATTTTTATCTGCTATGGTATAAGGAATTAAAGGCAAATTGTTACAACCATTTTTATTTGCAAAGCACCAAAGCACAAACTTTTAATATTGCAGCACAGCCAGACTGGAACCATTGAAACATCTGCAGCTGACATCTGCAGTTACACTGAAGGAAACACCATCTGGTGCAACTTTAATCAACAATTGAACTTTTGAATTGTTTCTTTCTTATCAATGAAATATACTTATTCATCAATCAGAATGAAGAACTTCATATGACTGTTCAAAAGCAAAGTACCTGCTATAATCACAACAAAATGTATCAACCTGTATGTTTTAAACATGCAGGAAAAGGCAGGAGGCTGCCATTGTCAATGCCTGAATAAATGAATATCATATTTAAAGGTTTTGATGATGGGAGTCTTTTTAAGCATTTTCATCCTCAAGGGGAAATACACGATAAAATGTTGGCATTTGCTGAGCTCTTGGTTTCATTTCTTTTTCATTAATTAAAATTTTGACGAATATTTAGTAGGGGTATAAATCACCAGTATCATGACGATACGATGCGATATCGATTCATTGGACAATATTTGCCGATATCACAAAGTCTGCCACAGTTCAATTTCAGTGCGATTCGATTCAGGGGCCTTCGATGAATTTAAGACGATATTATGTACATATTTAACACAATCAACTACATTTCACCTAAAGCAAGAAAGAAATACAAAGCAATTTTGATGTTTTGACAGTTTCATAACTGAAATGTGAAACCATGTGCTGACCTTTGGGTATTATAGTTTATAAAGAATTATAACCATTTATATGAACTAATCATGTTTTAAAATTAAAATTGGGTTAATTAGTAGTCAGGTGCTTTTTTTGCCTCCACAATTACCTTATGGGTCTTATTTTTACTTTGTGATGTAGTATATTATATCAAGTAATGATGCAAAATAATAATACAAATTATTGTATTATTATTTTATTTTTATTATAATTGACCTCCAACATTTGACTATGCTCCATCAAACTAAAAATGTGCAATTTTGATTTTAATTAAAGACAAACATTTGTCATGTTCAAAGTAGAACTATTAACTTAACTAACTCAACACTGATGATTTTGTTTTAATGTGATGCCTGCTACCCACAGTTTGTATGTTAATGTGACTAGACTTTGCTTTACTGTTCAATGGTAGGTGTGGAGGAAGAATAAGAACAAGTTCTCGCTGTTTTCCTTTCATACAATAAGCACTTTCATAAATCAGTGCGCTACAAAATCAAATGATGAAATAACTTAGTGTACTCATGTGATAAGGCACTCCCGTCCTGTGCCTGCAGTATGCATCCTCTGCTGTCAGATCGACCGTATCTCACCCGGATACAGCAGTGCTATTTTCTGATTGGCTCAAGCTCCCTTTGAGCTCTGATGCTTAGAGAGTCTTGCTACACTTTCAAAATTTCAAAATAAAGGCGTATCTTGAAGTTAACGATGTTGATCGATGCTTTGAGTTTCCATCAATTTGATTGGATTGTTTCTTAACCAATTGATGGATTGATCCAGATCGATGCATCATTACACCCCTAATATTTAGTCTGCAAGTTCAAGAAAATGTCAGAAATATTGTTCTTTTTTGAACCCATTAATGAGAAAAAGAGAATGTGATGACTGACACAACATTGAGGGAGAAAACCCTAACCCCCGGATAAACATCAAAACTGAGGTATTTGATCAGTTTGATGCAAGTAACAGGTTTGTAAAACGTGGACAGAAACAAAAGCCTCAAAACTGAGATATTAAAAGAAACACCAGCTGTAAACATAAAAAACCTCAGCTCTCTCTTAGTTTCTCTAACATATTGTCATTGTGTTAATTGCAGACAATTAATTACATTTTACAGGGTGAACCAGATTTTGAGAAGCAGAGCTTTAAAACCCTTTGAGAGTCCAAATATTTCACAGCCATCATTATGAAGTGAACTTCTCTGGGTGTGATTGACAGAGTCATGATTTGCTCCTTTTCTATGAGGCAGGTAATCGATTACTTTGAGTGATTAGTTTTTAAGCTCCCAGCTCTCGATTTTTAATGTTGTTTTCTAAAGTTTAATTCAGCACCTGTCAAACAAGTGTGAAAGGATTAATGGATAAATGAGCGTGGCTGTAAATTGGGCTGTAGGCACATGATTCTGTGTTTATTCCTTTTTTTTATGACACAATCAGACTTTTTCCACCCAGTGTTACCTGAACTTGTGCCCTCCAGGGCCTCCGAGGATGCATGTGGTGCTCAGATTTTTTTAATAATTTATTGTCATATGATTAAGATGTCTGTGTAAGCTCTCAGTCATCCAGGTCATGGTTATCATGTGCTGTTCAAAGTGGCAATTGGACTGGTTTTATATTATTATTATTATTCAATTATATATTATCATATAGTTAATCATTACATTTTCATCATGTTGTTCTTTAGACATACCTTGACACTTGCTGAAAATCAAAATGTAATGAAATTTATCTCTTTATGGTCTTCTGTATTAAAATTACCTTTTTAACTCATTTGAACTTATTCACATCCACAGCAACATGAGGATAGTTAAACCAGCTAACCTCCAAAGCTGAAAGACTTTTATCTTAACATGAAAAATAAATGAAAATGTATTTTCACTTCAGAAGATGTTCTGAATATCAACCACTTTAAATAGCCGCCTTGTATTTTTTTTTTATTTTGTTCTCTTCAAACAAAACAATTAAACCAAAAATTCAATGATGCATTGTTTTTTTTTATTATTATTTATTTATTAATATATCAGTTTCATGACTGATTTAGTAGACCACCACTCACCCAACTTAAATGGGCCTGTGCACATCCAGGCCTGCCTGTTGTAGCTATAGTCCCTGCCAGAAGGATCGCCGACCAAAGAACTTGTCTGATATTAGACACATGACTCCACCCAACCAATCACTGTGAGACAGTGAAAATGAAAAGAGAGAAAGACACACAGAAGTGCTGGAAGCAACGCAGAAAAAGGCAGCAAAAAAGTTTTAATTTGTTAAATATAGATTTTGTTTGTTTATTTTCCCCGGGACAGATTAAACTAGAATGTTTTCACACCTACAGCTTGTTGGTTTTTTTCTGATTTAGTTAAAAAAAATCATAAATACTTTGGGTCATTTTATTGTTAATTAATTGCCTATGAGAAGCTTAAATCATCATTAATCCTGTGCCAGGCCCATCTTATATGCAATATGATTTGTGTTTTTGAGTAGAAATATAAATGTTGGTATACTCCATTTTTTTATGAAAGCTATATATTTGCAAGATATGTATTTTTCCCATTACAAATGACTATCAATGTGGCCCTCAGGCAGGGAAAAACCTTTTTTGTGAACCTCTTTGCAATCAAAATTTCCTGAAACATTCACATATTAATCTCTGTCAGCTCTCATGTCACACAAAAAGCTCCTTTTCTTCATTCTTTTGTGTATTTTTTTGTGAAGTATGTACCACCAATGTACCATTGGTGTCTGATCATAATCATACTCAGCATTTTCTATTTATATAAACAAAATAATCAAAAAATGTCTCAGAGTGACAACATCACTTAAATCAATGCTTTTTGTGAATTTATTATGACATGAGGATCCCGGTCAACACTGTTTTATTCAGTCAATCCAAGCAGCTCTGAGTCATGAACAAATGGCCTCAAGAATTCTCTGAGACTAAAACAAACTCAAAAGTCAAAATATTACCCGTTCAGTACTCAGCAGAGTGTCTGCTGTTCACGGCGAGGTCAACCGTCATGCTCGATCAGTCAAAACAGCCTCATTAAGAAAATCTGACTTTCAGGGGATTATGAGACCACTGCAGAGGTTGTTGTAATTTGTTGAACATTGGTGGGTATATGGGCATTATGTAAGCACTGGTAAATAATAACAAGCTCCTGTGAAATGCATAAAAAAATGACTCATGATGTCCAATGATGCTGAGTTTAGCTGAAAGCATTTACAACTTTGCTGTTGGTCGCTCAGTTTGGTTGACCATCAATTAGAAGGTCAAGAGCTTGAGCCCAGCTCCAGCTCTGAAATGTCCATGTGTGCTTGGGCAAGACACTAAACACTAACTGACCTTTTGTCAGCACTCTGATTGGCCGGCTGACCCACCAATCAGGGAGCCTCCTCTTATAACAGCCATACTTAGCTGCTTTGGTTTGGAAGTCTTTTCAGTTGTAATGAATTGATGACATTTATTGGTCCCTTCAGCATCGTTAAAAGGTGTGCTGGGGTGGAGGGGCTTTAGAGATACACATCATAATCTAACAATATTTTTCATAATGTTTCCTGAACTTAAGATTTAGTAAGAAAACTGTCTTCTTTGGATTTAACACTGACAACAGGCAAGCAAACCCAACGCAACACAGGCAACTCAAACCCACTGATAATCACAGCAAGCAGGAAGTACATAAATATGCTTTCAAGTAAGTGCTCCTCTGCTGCAGTGCTCCTCTGAAATGCCAGCTAACAAGTGTTAACATCAACCAAGTAAAACAAAACAAAGATAAGACAAATCAAAAATGTGTTTACTTTTGCCAAACAAGCAGGTAGTTGATGTTTTGCTGGACGACAGCAAAGGTTTGCCAACATATCTAGCAATAAAACCACTTAAATTTCTAACAATTTCAAAAGTGTTTTACTGTCTCATACATCCCGTTGTATCTTTACTTCTATTCTTTCACTGAGGAGAGTTAAAAATTAACTAATTTAAGTCAATAAAAAAAAAAAAAATTGAGTAAAAGTTTGTTAAAGTATTGGGAAAGTATTTTGCATTGTTTTAAATGGGAAGAAGCCTTATGACAGTACAATTTGTCTAACCTAACAACAGTAACCAAGGAGGATGAGGCTTGACAAAGGTCCAACAGAATGGTCCAGGAATTGATCTAAAAGTGTGAAAGTGAGTTTGCATGCAGCACTTCCTTATTTCCAAGGCCAAAAATATATAGGATTTAAAATACCAGATTCAGATAACTGTCTGAAATAAGATTTGTGGTGAGCACACACACAAGATTCTAATGTTTAATCTCAAATTATATATATATATATATATATATATATATATACATCCTCTTCATCGGTGGCTTGTAAACCAGTCTTGTCTCACTGAGGTTGAAACTCAACTAAAAAAAATAAATAAATAAATATAAACAATAATTCTTTTGAAAGATATTTTTTTAAAGGAAAACTAACTGAAACTGTTTTTTTTTGTTCATGAACCAAGCAAGATAAGATAAAAATATGACCTCAGAGATGCACCGGCTCTCTCTGCTCATCAGTCCTTGTAGTGAAGTTGAAGGTCATGTGGTATATATAGCGTTGTCATTACCACTACCTGGAGCTTGCATGTTTGAAGGTGGCAATGCTGTGGCAATGAAGGGTCTTGAGTAGATTAGGTAACTCCCAAGATATATCCTTTGTCCTAGCCTCTGATAGAAGTGCCTACAAATTGTGGCAGGGCTTTTGTTGCCTCCAGAACATTGGTATAAATTTGTGAGGACTTGTTGAACACAGAAATTATGATTTTATGGAATTATGATTATGTTTTCTTTTATTAGGATGTATAAACCTGTACTATTATAATTCGGCCAAGATAATTGCTAAAGATCCTTTTATAAAATAAATCTACTTCAATAGCTTAATTCACCCTCTGACTGTAAATAATAATTTTTTTTTTTTTTATGTAATGAATTTACATGTGAGTAGCACACCCTGCACTTATTACAGCTTATTTTCGTGTTTACTTTCAGTCATGGATGGCCAACATTTCTGTTAAATTCAAGCATTTTAACAAAGCATTAGCCTAACAAAACTAATTAATCTGCATAAGAAACTAATCAGAACTGGACTGAAATTCTAAACAGAAGTCAAACTGAATAAAACAAAAGAAAAAAAACAAAAAATATCACAATGAAAATCAGCAGTGTCTCTCCAAAACCAGCAGTGGGCAGAGCCTGTGCTCATATGACCCTGCAGAGCGTGCTGCTGCTGCTGACAGGCCGCTGTTCTCTTAATTATCAGCTGGTAAAGATGTTAACAGAGGTATTGATGGGCCTTAATTGACCATATGGCTGTTTGTCCAAAGAGCACACTGATAACACACATACAAACTCACCCACACAGACCTACACACACACACACGCAGCATATAATTTGCCCTTGTTCCAGTTCCAGCCTCAGCCCGTCCAAGTGCATCTTCCAACATCACCGGCATTATGCTGACATTATTGCAGGCTCTGCTGCCTCCTAATCCAGCCATTTGTGTGTGTGTGTGTGTGTGCATGTGTGTTTTTTTGTGAGTGTTTTATTTTCCTGCTTGTTCAAGAACAGATTCAGCCTGTAGGCGCTGTGACTCCGAGAAAAAGCCAATTACATGTTTCTCTTTTTCTGTTTTAATCAGATGCCCTTTCACGTCTCGGTCTGCCCTCTCAGACTCATTAATCCAGTCACAGTTTTTAATTGAAGAACACTTTTTTAAAATCCTGAATCATTGCCCCCTCGCTCCAGGAATTGCTAACAAGTTTTATTGTTTTATCGCTCGGCTTCAGGTAGAGCCGAAGCCTTTTAATCAGTTTGGAAAAAGACCTCGTGAAATACTGACATCTATCTTGGGCCTGCAGGAGACAGAATGATTTCAGGAGAAAGATTTTTGTTGTTTATAAAGCAATTTGAGGAAAGATAGGTGAAAATATTGAGAATAAACAGGACATTTTTAAAATAAACATAGAAATGGGAACTATGTGCTCAAAATTGGGAGTCCTGGTGCAGATGAAACAGGAATCATTTACAAAAATGAATTTAGTCACCGCACACAAGGTTGGATATTTGGATAAATCAGAAGAAAGTAGTATTCAGCCCTCTTGTGAGTGGTGAGAACATTTATATTTGTCAATGTTGAGAATAAAATTGAAACACAATATTAAGAAAAATAGTTGAAATGATGAGAATAAAGCACAGTGTTTGGAAAGGCGAGGCAAGATTTTATTATAGCACCTTTCAACAAAAAAAGCGCCTCATCAGAACACAATGACAAATGGGAAAACACATTATAATAATAAACCATTATTAAGATAAAAACAAAGAGGCTAAAACAACGGCAAAACAAGAAGACAAAACAAAAGCTAACATTTGGAGGAAAAATTTTGATTACATATCAGATTTAAATCAGTCTAAAATTTACAGCTCAGTGGTGTAATTATTAAAATAAATTAGATGTATCTTTTTTAATTATACATTGAAACTGTGATAGTTACAGTGCAGTCAAATAAAACACTTCCACTGCTTTATTGTCCAAAACAACACTGTCCCGCCAGACAGAGATTCCCAAATTGGTCTTGCCCAATCATAATGAACCTTGTAATAAATTCACCTCAAAAGTCTTCCCACAGGTTTAGGCTCACATCTTTCGTCTTTCTATTTTCTTCTTTATGAGTGAATTCCCAAAGCTTTGCTCAGACCAGGATACCCCCCCCCCCAGCAGGGACCCCATCAGTCCAACTTTAATCCAGCTGTGTTTGGTTTGCAGGGAAAGATCACCAAGTGTGCACTTTAACTGATTCATTTTCTCTGAAAGCAAAGTATTTCTGTCCTGCTGGAGATTCCCAGATTGGTCTTGCCTAATCCAAACAAACCTTGTAATTAATTCACCCAATGTCATCAGTGGATTTAGGCTCACAGTTTGTTCCATCTATGCCGTATTAGAGCCAGATACCTCCCACAGGGACCCCGATAGCTCAACTTCCCCCAGTTGTACCATTCAGTCTGGTTTTAAAACAGCCATTAAAAATCTCAACTAGAAAAGCAAAAAGTAGCTCACATCTATAAGAAATAGTTCTATGATAAATTTACCATCAAAATATGATTCTTTGATGCTGAAAACCCACACCCAGCACTCAGAAACATGTTGATATCATTATTACTGAGAGAGTTATTGAGCAAAAACGATTGTTCGCTAATGGTGGTTTCTTGGATCACCACCAAAATCTAACCATTTTTAAGATAGGCCATTACCAACACCTCCTGAAAATTTCTGAATAATCCATCTAGGGTTATTGTGTAATCTTGCTAACAAATTAACAGATAGACAACCAAACAGACAGACAAACAAACATACACTGGCAAAAATATAAACCTCCTTGGCGGAGGTAATAAATAATCTGATCTAAGGCAGCTGTAAGAAGCTGCAAATAAGAAGGCAGCAGTAGACTATAATGTTTTCAGACCTGTTTTAGAAGAACTTACAGATTGTCTGGTCATGTGTCCCACAGTGTTGAAAATAAAGTTGAGAAAACCAAAAAATTAATACAAATAAATGTGTACAAAACTTTGAATGTTAAACTAAAATTGTATATTACAAATAAAGAAATGTAAATAAAAGTACAAATAAACTAAAAAGATGAAATAAGAGTCAAAAGTCAAGAATTTAAGCTAAAATTGATCAACTATTATTCTTTTAGTGGAGCATTTAAACTATATTTTCAACATTCTAAGCCTTATTGTTCACCCAATGCAAAGCCCTCTGGATTACTATGCATGTGTTTTCTTTTTATCAATCTGTTGCAGTTTTGATTATTTACTCAGTTCAATCAGGAAAGACTAATAAATCATGAGAAGACAGAATGAATGCAATGAGATTTATTGAGTACAGAGAATGTCTTTGGCGGTTAGACCCCACAGGAAGTAAATCATCTTAGGAAGCCGCAGGATGAATAAGATGCTCCCCAAGAAAGAAGACTTCCCCGGAGCCTACACTCTGGTGGTGGTGAAGAATTGTAATGCTTCATGAAGATGGTCTTTTGATTGGAGGTTTCATGGAAGACGACCAATATCCTGAAGAGGTGGCGAAAGGGGTGGTGGTGGGTTGGCTGAACTCCACGGGCTGGATGACAGCTGAATGAGTAGAGAGAGGAAGCATTTTTAAATTTGACAGCTAAGACTGATTGGTTAGGAGGGAGAGTGTGGCAGATCATGATTGGATGAAAAGGATGCTGAGATTGGAGCGTGAGGGATAGCGGGAAATTGAATGAGACTTAGAGAGCATGCGTGAAGAGATAGTCTTCCTGACTGAACTTTCGCTAAGCTTCATTTCTCATGGTGTTAAGATCAGTAGTTCTCAAAGTGAGCGTAGAAGACCCAGCAGGAGGTCTCAGAAGCTTTCCAAAATCAGTGGAAATGGTTTGAATGATCTCAAATCGTACATTTACACACTGTTTTAAGAATTAAACAAATAACGGTGCTAATGGGTTTAATTTATACCCATTTAAGGCTCTGAGTTAAATGTGCTCTTCAGAACATTTAACGTGTCACCCCCTCATAATGCAGTACTTCTGTGAGCAAGAAATTAAGTCTGCGGCATCAGGACTTCTCCCTCTCCCTCTGTTTACAGCACCAGTAGCTGCCTGAATCAGCTTGTTTATTCCTCCCTCAAGTAGACCCACTAGTATGATGTCCTAACGTTGTTTCGTACATTGCTTGGAGTGGTAAGACCAACCAAGAGCAGAGACCTCAGAGTGAATGCAGAGTTGTTGACAACATGGCGCTGTGCATCACTGAACTGACCAATTACCTCAGATTAAACAGGTCCAACAATCAGAGCAGACTGGGTCTACACGGGGAGGGGAGCCTTACAGAGGCAGGAGCTCCAACATGAATACTTAGTGTTTTTTTGAGCATTAATAACAGTGAACATATTCTAACAGTCAGCAAAACTGAATATATAAACATGAGATAAGGCAAAATATGGACTCTTTATGAAAAGAAAAGATCTGTGTATGGGCGTAAAAGGTCTTTTTATGTTGAGTAAAAATGAAATTTATGCACTTTTCTGACCCCTGCTGGTTATGGGCCCTTAGATCTTCCTAACTTTTCTACCCCCCATACAGTGCCCTGGCTGCTCCTGTAGATTAGCATAGGTGCTGCCTGCTATGGTGGTGGTTTTATCAGAACTGGACAACATCTCTTCATTAAATAAAAAAGCAGAGAGAACAATTCTCCATGGAAAAGATGTTTTGGCTCTTCTCTCGGCAGGTTTTGGCAAGAGTTAGATTAATGTGCTGGCTCGAGGTATGCACTGAACTCCCCGGCAGAAGGACCGACCTACTTCATCATCTGAATGGGCTGTAATAAATATGATTGACAGAATGATCACCCAGTCACCCTCCAATTATGTTTGTGAAAGGTTCCCCCCTAAACACTGTCTCTGGGCCTTTGTCCAGATGAACATTTGAAGGATATTCTGTCTCGCTGGAGTGTGAGGTTTGATTTTTACCTCTGCCAAGGAGGTTGTGTTTTTGCCGGCATGTGTTGGTTTGTTTGTTATCAAGTTACACAAAAACTACTGGACAGATTTTGCTGACATTTTCAGGAGATGTTGGTAACAGCCCTACTTAAAAGTGATTCGATTTTGGTGGTGATCCAGATAACTGCCATTAGAGAATGATCATTTTTGCTCAATAACTGTCTAACTAAGAATGATATCAACATGATTCAGAGTGCTCAGTGTGGGTTTTCAGGGTCAAGGAATCATATTATGATGGTAACTTTATCATGGAACTATTGCTTATAAATGTAACAGCAATATGTGAGCTACCTTGGTGGAGGTTTGTGCTCTCTGGGTGCTTTCTAGTGTTTGATGCTACGGAAAACATCTCTGAGTGTTAACATATTTCATACGCTGTCCTCTCTGTGTTCTGTGTGTTCAGAGGGACAATAAAAGGCAGGAATTAAACAATGTTAGTTGGTTAGTTTTTTTGTCCCTGTGGGGAAATTTAGGTGTGACAGGAATCACAGCCATTTGGCAACAACATACAATATCAACACAGACACAGTGTTAAAAATCAATAAATTCAAACACCTTTACATTTATATATTTATGTTACATTCTGCCCTGTATTAGAACAGAACTTAAACTCCAGCCCCTTCACACATGTACTTTAAAACACATTTATTGAGACTTGATGCACTTTTAGTATTTCACTTTTGTTTTACTGTTGTGTTAATAATTGCAGGGTAGACGTAACCCAGCCTGTGCTGTTATATTGTAACTGTGTTGTTATTGTTTGTGGTTTTGTGGTATTGACTATGAATGAAAATTAGCATTGTGCTAAATCTGGCATGTTTATGCTGGTATTGTTTGGACTCACAAAATATTGTACATTCATCAGTATTCAAGGTCATGTCCAAATTAATGTTTATTTTCTATAAACTGAAGGTATTGCTGAGCTTGTTCAGTGAATTTCAATTGTAAAATATAAGCATGACTCTGGAGTTTCAAGTGAATTATAGAAAAATAAAACACGACTTGTGCTCTGATGTATTTGGTCAAACAAGAGTCATAATTGAATCTACTGAAACCAGTTACGCAATCTGTCAGAGAGGAGGAATGTTTTCACTTTGGTTATCTAGAAAGAAAAGTGACGAGTTTGGAATGAAACTCCAAATCCATCCACGTCTTCCTACACAGTAACAGAGAAAATGGCACCCGGCATCTTCTTACAAATTGCCATAAATGCTGCAATACATAAACAAATCAGAGTAAGGACCAAACAAAGAATCCCACCATGGTAATATAAAATGAAGAAGCCAGCAGGCAGGAGCATGCTGTGTTTGAGGGGAATCGGAGCTGACAGTCTGATTGGTCTGATTCATTTTATGTCCACAACACCTACGATAAAGGCACATAAACCATCATCTGTGCTTTGTGCCTTGTTAGTATGTGTCAGACCTTATTTGAGGTTTGTTTCATCATTGTCTCTTTTTTTTAAATTCTATTAGTTAAAAAAATAATAATAATAGAAATATATTCTGTAACATCATTTTCTCTTTCTAATTTGTATTAGTTTAAAAAAAAATATATACAAATATTCTGTATCATCATTTCCTCTCTTTAAATTTGATAAGTTATGATGTATATAATAATTTTTCTCTTTTTAAATTCTATAAGTTATAAAAACGTAATATAAAAGTATTCTGTATCATTATCTTTCTCTTTTTGAATTCTACAAATTATAAAAAACGTAAAATAAAAACTATTCTGTCATCATTTTCTCTTTTTAAATTGATTAAGTTATAAAAAGTATATCTTAAAATATCCTGTATCATAATTTTTCTCTTTTTAAATTCTAAAAGTTACAAAAATGTAATACAAAAATGTTCTGTATCATCATTTTTTCTCTTTTTAAATTCTGTAAGTCATTAAAATTATTTTTTAAATTCTTTGTCATCATTTTCTCTTTTATTTTAAAATATATGTAATAAAAAATAATTTAAAAATATTCTGCATCATCATTATCACTTTTAAAAAAAATTCAATTAGGGTACAAAAAATAATATAAAAATATTCTGCCTTAGTTTTTTCTTTCTGCAGTACCCAGCCCTGATAGTCTTAATGTAGTGTCATGTTCCTGCTACAATCAGGACACTCTTCTTCTGTTTATGATGAGTCAAAAGGCTGAATTTGGAAATCAGGGCTCTTTAAAATACTGTCTAAAGATCAGTTGAAGCGTTGTTAGTTGATTTCAGACTGCAGATTTTGGTAAAGAGATGCAGAGTGCCATTTCATCAGGTCAAGTGTGTCTGTGTTTGCTGTTACGGTGTAAGAGTTTCATTCCAAACTTGTCACTTTTCTCTCTGAATAACCGACGTGAAAACATTCCTCCTCTCTCTGACAGATCGTGTAACTGGCTTCAGTAGATTTAATTATGACTCTTGTTTGACCAAATACATCAGAGCACCAGTCGTGTTTTATTATTCCATTAATTCACCGGGTCCTTCAGAGTCATATTGGCATTTCACAATTGAAATTTATTAAACAAGCTCTGCAAAATCCTTCAGCAAATATCACACTCAGCAAAGTTGATTACAATGCTAATACTGGGCTGTCAGTACTGTACACCGCAGCTACGAGAGAGGAAAAGGCACAACAGTCAGAGGACACAAGCAAAGACCAAAGCTCTGTATGTGCTGAGAACGTGAATGCATACAGGCTAACACGTGCGTTTGTCAGGTCTAAAATGTCATTTTTTAAAATTATAGATAAGAATAAATTTTCGAGGACGTTTGATTTTTCTCAATCTTTATCATCTGTTTAATGCAGTTTTAACATATGGGCAGTTTAATCATCACATCACTGGTAAATTTTCACTTTTGCTTTTTTGTTAGTATTTCCCCAGGTTTCGGCAGAGTGTGATATGTAAGGCATTATGAGTGAAAAGTATTATATCTTTTTTTGGCAGTTTTTGTTCAATATATATTTTTCTAAAGAATTGCAACAGATTTGAATAACTTCATGTGTTCTTTGTGTGATTTCCATCTAATTTGATGATTTATGATCTCTCCTTATTCATTATAAATTAAATCTGTAAAAAATGATTGATTATTTTTATATTAAACTTAAAAATGATTAGATTTTGGTGGTGATCCAGATAACAGCCATTAGCGGAGAATCGTTTTTGCTCAATAACTGTCTAACTAATAATGATATCAACATGATTCTGAGTGCTAGGTGTGGGTTTTCAGGGTCAAGGAATCATATTATGATGGTAACTTTATCATGGAACTTTTGCTTATAAATGTAACAGCAATATGTGAGCTACTTTGGTAGAGGTTTGCATTCATCGAGTTCTCTATAGCAGCTTTGAACAACAAGGCAATTCGAAGTGCTTCTCACAACACATCAGAGAGAAAGGACAAGACACGTTGGAAACCACAAAAGATAAATACAAAGTAATTAAAAAAAGGTAAATAAGAAGAAGTGGCAAAAATAAAATAAGAAGTGTGGAAGTCATATTTTTTTATGAAGTATCTAAAATTCCAAATTAAATCACTTTTAAACGTACAGTGAATTGTTGTAAACAAATAGTTACTTAATTCTTTAAGCTTTTTCCATCCACATTTTTAGTAGTAAATAAAGGAAATAACTGGTTGAAATTAACAAACTTCTTGTCAATTTTATTTGAGTTATCACATTTACAAGATTTGTATGTCAAAATGTACAGACATTGGGATGGATGAGGCGTTTGTTGGGTGAAATTTCAGTGTGTTACACCTCTTTTCATAAATTCTAGTGTACTTTTGTGCTCCAGTTTTATCTTTAATTCTATTTTGGCTGATTGTTTACTTGACAATTGCACTTCGGGGGCCTGTTTTTGCATAGTAAGCAAGACTTGCTGGACAATAAATTAAGTCATATTATGATGGTAACTTTATCGTGGGACTACTGCTTATAGATGTAACAGCAATATGTGAGCTACCTTAGCGGAGGTTTGTGCTTTCCAAGTGCTTTCCAGTTGTTCTTGGTTCTGCTGCATTTCTGCTCTTGCAGGTGTTTTCCTCAAGCTGTTGTAGACCGTTTGTCCTTGTCGGCTACCAAAGAAGGTAAACTAAAAGTACCACTTATTGTTGATTTAAATAATCAGGCTGATGGTGGTACTTTGTCAAAACTGTCTGGTTAAAGGAAAGCAAATCTTTTAGCGTCAAATGGATGTAAAATTAGCCTTTTAACCAAACATCCAATCGAGAAATCTGGCGTGCTCTTTGTTCCCTTCAGCCAGTGTTTGCTGTTTGCCCAAACTGAGCTCACATCTAAATGTAGATCAGATCTCCTCTCTGTCGCTGCCACTCTCCTCCTCTCCTTTTTGTCTTCTCCTCTGAATTCATCTGTCCCTCCTTCCGTCTCTCTCTCTTAACCTGCCTGTTTGTCTCTCTTAGACCGTCATCCTGTCCTGTCAGCATCAATCCTCCTGCCCCAGCTTCAGTCCGATTCTTGCTCCCTCTCTCCGTCACATCCATCCCTTCCCCATTAACTACATACATCCAGCCCTGGTGTGCGGGGAGCCTGAATCGCAGGCGGTGTAGAGCAGGTGTGCAGCTGGCTGACCGTTGCTGCTGACTCGCGTAATCGTTGAGCGGTGAGTAGTGAGCTGCTGGGGTAGAGGAATACAGCTGGCCTCTAATGCTGATGGACCTCCCCCAGCTCTAATGTTTGCCAAAGGCCCGGCCAGGTGCACCGCGGCACGCTCGCACAATCTGCACACGCTCACACACACTCATAGCCAGGGCTGCGTACGGACATGGTATGCATATGTGTGTCAGATTTAATAAGGATTCCCAGCTGTGCTAACTGTGCAGAGCAGACAGTGAGCTGATGAATTCTGCTCCGAGTTCACGCTCTCTGCGGCAGAGAAAAATGAAGGTGGGAAAAGAAGAGGAAAGGCTCGCACACCGGATTCCCTACATAATTCAGTGTCCTTCCAACTGAAGCACGAATTGCTTAAAGGGGTCAGGGGGTCAAAGCGCTCACACATTAGCCTTTAGCTCGGTCACTCTGCCGCTGGACCAGGAGTTTGAGGGCTGAGTTCTAGAGAAAAGAGTCAGGGGCAACTGGGAGAAGATGAAATATAGTGTATAATGCAAGGTGGTGAGACGCTATTAAAATGTTCAGACAGTTCTGCTTCAGCCGATGGATCCGTTAGACTATCCTGCTGTCCTAATTTTATCAGACAAGAGCACTGTGTTTTTGTTGTGCCATGTTTTGCATCATGACACAACAGATGATATGTATATATATATATATATATATATATATATATACATATATATATATATATATATATGTGTGTGTGTGTGTGTGTGTATATATATATATACATATACATATACATATATTTATCTATATATATATAAAAAAATATTAAGAATAATACAAAAGATTCATGATGCCTGTAGACAAGCTTAGAGTTGCCTTGTTGATGTATGACAACACATTTCATGGACTATACTGTACCCCATTAAGTATCCTCAACTATCCTGTGCAATACATTTCCATATGGGCATTTGTTTCCTTGAATTTCTGAAGTCACGTTTTCCACTTGGCTTAAATAAAACATCTAATAACCCTTTATTAAATGCTAGTAAAGTTTGAATGTATAAATGGACAGATACAAATTGAACTTTTGTGTGAAATGCAGTCACCTTTATTTAGGCTACCTGGCAGAGCATCTCAGTTACAATACCAGAACTGACAACAAACAGTGAACCTGCTCTACATGAATATATAAGAGAGTAGCTCTGATTGGATCGCTCCACAACTTATCCCACCACCACCAAGCTAAGGCAGTTGTGATATGTTGTCCTTCTTAACTCATCCAACCTTTCCACACAACCAAAGTAGCTGTGATTGGATATACCCAGAGGAAAATTTTACTGCTCAAAGCTTGTCCCAGTAACACATATACTGGTAATTACACATCTGGAAAAATCTCTCAAGTGTTACTTTTATTGTGACACCAAAATTATTCAAATAGACCTTGTGGTTGTGGAGATATACTCTTTTCTTTATGGATATGGGTTTCGAGCAGAAGGCGTAAAAAAGGGGGTGGGGGTGAACAGGTTAATGGCTCCTTTATTTCTCCTTTAGAGAAGAAAATGATCAATACTTGAGCTGCATATGAGAACAAAGCTATGTGTTACCCAGAACTGGGTTTGAACTTGCAACCTCTTGATCACTGACACAGCACATGAACCAATTGCACCACCAACTCACTTGTGTTGCTGTTGAGATGTTCTCCAATAAGTTATTACTAGGATACAGCCTTCACTTGAGGAATTTAAAATAATGTAAGACTCCTGACATGTCCCTACTGTCTACATGACGAAATTAGGTCTGACTGGATTACATCTCTGCCAGACATTTTAGTCTAGTTTTTATTTTTTGACGAAAATGTCAGTTAATTTAGTTTTAGTTTTTGTCCATGTGCACTTGTTTTTATAAGTTACTGTCTAGTTTTCGTCAGGGGAAAAAGCTTGTTGACGAAAACTGTGAAGAAAATAATAAGTCAACAAAATTAACAATGCTGCCACATTCTGATTGGTGATAGAGTTCTGCCAGACTGAGCCACCATGCCCCCCCTCTCTTTACTCTGTGAGCCTCTTTGAAAAGCATCTTTAGCATATATACAGCAGCCTAAAAACCAGGAGAGAAACAATTCTGGATAAACTCTATTGTCCAGCTATAAAATCTTCATGTTCACCTCCTCGTCTCTCCATCTCTGCTCTTAGCTCTCCTCTAACTCTCCCTCTGTGCTCCTTCTCCCCATTGCCTTCCCCTTTAGTGCAAACACGGTATGACAAGTCACTCCTTGCTCGCTGGCGATGGGAAAAATCCAATAAACATACGCCACGGCTCACCCTTGACTCTGCTGTCGTCTCTGAGATGTTATTTAAGCGGGACACGTGGTCGATTTTTCCATTCCACCTGCGTGCCCTCTCCCCCTCCTCTCCAACATGGATCCCTGATGATCAGATTCTGCCTTTTTTCACTTTTTTTTCCCCACATAGTCGAGAGAGAGAGGGCAGGATAAATAGGCATAGAGAGTGTGAATAATGCAGGGCGAGCACTAAATGTCAGGGCTAAAAATTCACACTTCCCTCTATTGTCTTGCTGGCATTGGCGGCATGTTTTATGCATTTTATAATTAGCGGGTGAGTCTCGGAGGAGAGGAGCGGGGCGGTAGGGGAGGAGGGCCAGAAGTTACAGAGATCCTTTACTTCGTCTAGAGGGGGCTTTATACGAAGTTACAGCATTCATTTGAAAGGCAAATCTCACGGCTGCTCCGAGTGGAAAACCATTGCTCTGAACCAATATCATTTTCAGCATATCTCATGTAAGGATATAGATTTCATTTTCATTAAATAAGTGAAGAAAACTCTTTACTTGCAGCCTGAAAATTTACTTTTTTCGTAGTTTGTTTTTCATTTGGGATGGCACGGTGGCACAGCAAGAAGTGCAGGTGCCTCATAGCAAGTAGGTTGGCTTGATCCTGGCGCCGGTCAGAGCCTTTCTGTGTGGAGTTTGCATGTTCTCCTTGTGCATGTGTGGGTGAGTAAGTGTCAGCTGGGGTAGGCTTCAACCCTACCATGACCCTACCATGACCCTGAAAGGGATAAGCAGAAATGATAATGGATAGATGGATGATGTTTTTTTTTTTTTTAATAAAAACTAAGGGAAATGAAAGTTGGCAAAAATATGAGACTTGAGATACAGTAATGGCAGAAAGGAAATGACTCCTGGAGATGTAAAGTAAAATAATTTATGAGGAAATGAAAGCAGAAGAATGAGCTGAATGCTTTTTGCATGGCCCACCCTCAAGGGCCCTCATTTATCAAACATGATCAAAAAATGGGTGTACTTTGTTTGGGGCAACATACCCAGTTACCTGTTGTCTATAGAAAGCATTTCTTTGCCACATTTGGTGCAGAACATCATCCAGAAAACTATTTGCCTATTTTGAATAGAGAGTGGTATTTTAATACTCTGTCATTTTTTAACCTGTAATTTAGAAAAAATTCTTAACTTGTTGATCTTGAGTCTTATTTTTGACCAAGAGAGAAAAGAGAGAACGGTATCATTTCGCTAAATATATTGTAGATATTTGGGGGAAGTGGATGAAAGTTGTGGGCTTTACTGCAAATATTTAGGAGCAGTTATTCAAATGTCTGAAATGGATATTTCAACACACAGTCCTTTGTATGTCGGGATTGACTTAATATGCACAATAAATTAATCCCATAAGGCAGCTGGAGTAAGATGAAAGTCTGGCCAACGTCTTTTCTACTACCCTTACAGTGAAGCTGGACCTGCCTGATTTAGTGTCTTTAATCAGGCAGATTCACCAAGCTGTAATCTACAACAACTGTGAGCGGCCCGAAGAAGCACGGCTCAATCAGCGTCCTTCAGAGCAGGAAGAGGTGGGAGCCACAAGTGAGACGACAGCAGGAAGTGACTGCACATACATAGATTAGCATAGATGCTAACAGCTTCAGTAGAAGTTTTATCAGATCTAGACCATATTTCTTCATTAAATGAAAAGACAACAACACTGAAAGCACTTCTCAATAAAAGCACATTTTTCGGTCCACTTCCAACGTGTTTTGGGGAGAGTTTGTTTTACAATTTGCTGACATTCTGTAGTGTAATAGCGTCCGCCTGCTATATTATCTAGTTGTCATGTAATGAATGTGGTTGACAGACCATTTGTCCCATCACCTGCTGATGCCCAAACACTTTCTGAGGGCTCCTTCCCAGATGGACAAGTGAAATACATTGAATGGTCTACTTGGTGTGTGACGTTATTTTTCTACTGTCTCTCTTTTCTTTTACCAACCCCGCTGGATTTCTCTCTCCATTCTCCTTTGCTTACTATTTCTCCTCACGTCCTGTCACTATTCCTTCATATTCCCCTCATGCCCTGTATCTTCATTGTTCCATCCTTTCTGTTGTTTATCTCACGTCCATTTGTCTTCCTTCTGTAAACAGTCTTTTCTTTTGGCAGAATTGTCTTGTATTGTTTCAATCTGTCTCAAAGATCCATGACACAATCTATTTTCAGTTTTTATACAAACGTTCTCAAACACTGTAAACAAAATGACATTGAAGCACAGCAGTGTTGGATTCCACATTAGCAGTTATGTAACCTGACATTTTAGACAGACAATTTAATTTATACTACACATGAGGCTATTTCACTTGTCCATTTCAGCAAAAGCTTGTAGAGTGTTTTGTGGGGGGGCAGGGCCTTTAAATGAACAAATCCAGAAGGTGATTGGATAATCACGCCATCAATCACATATGGACCAATCTTTCATTATGTGCCTCTTTCTGTTTAAAGGATGATGGCTGGGCAGAGCCCCAGAACTCAGGATTCCATTATTTTGTCAGGCTTATCTAGCTTTTATTATCTTTTTTTATTAGTGTCAATTTACGTTTTAAATTTTCATTCAAAAGTTTGAATTAAATGTCAAAAAAACAATGTAAGGGTGCATTCACACTAGGGGCCCTGTCCCGGATCCGAGAGCACTTGAGCCCAAAGTCCAGTTCATTTTGGTAGTGTGAATGCAAACCAACTGTGCCCGGGCCCACTTGGGGAGGTGGTCTCCGGCGCGATTGAAGAGGACTTGGGCACGGTTCGGTTGAGATGTGAATGCAAGCGCGCCAGGAGACGGGATAGAAAGCTGACGCTGCTGCGTGACATCATGGTTGTCCCTTCTCTCTTTAAACATGACGGCCAAATAAACTCCTTACTTGAAATTTGGGCTAACGAGGACATTCAAAAACATCTGAATTCCACACATAAAAAATTGGAAATTTTCAGCATCATATCTCAAAAACTACTGTCACTTGGGTATACCAGGACCCTCGATAAATGCCGTGATAAGATAAAGAAGCTCTGACAGCAGTGTCACAGAGCACAGGACTCGCGACATAAGTCCCACAGCTCAACTGACGAAAAGGAAAAGTTTCCTTGGTATGATGCAGTCTATAATATCATCGACCACAAACCAACAAGTCAGGCTAATATACTGGAGTCAGAACCCCTTTTCCCACCGACACCGTTTACATCTCCTCCGCCATCTGATCCGGTGAGCTGAGGAGGGAACTGGTAGCCTCTTCGTTTTCCTCTGTAGCAGGTTTGGTTACCAGTTACGTGCATATCGCCCCCTGCTGTATAAACAAGGTAAATACACAAGTGAGCCCGGGCACGGTTCAATGTTGCAAGTGTGAATGCAAAAAAAAAAAAAAAATTAAAAATTAATGCTAAGTATTCAAGTTCAATAAGAGGGTAATAATGGCTTGAATTTATGATTAACCATTTCTTTACTCTTTTTTTTTTTTTTTTTGTGGGCCCCTTTGTGACTCTGGGCCCCGGACACCTTCAATGTCTACCCCATTTTTTGACTTGTAATCGTCCAAAAACAGACAGCTAAGTGCAAAACAGCAATATCAACATGCATCTGAAGGCTGGCTCAAAGTTTTTTTAAGGCCCATTTTTTGTCAAATTGTTACTGGATCAGACAAAAGCAGAATATCCAGAGTTAAGTTACACCTATTTGTTTATATGTTTATTACATCCGCCAAGGAGGTCATGCTTTTGCCGGTGTTGGTTTGTTTGTTTGTTTGTGTTCAAAATAACTTGAAATGTTATGGACGGATTTGGAAGAAATTTTCTGGTAATGTGTGGAATGGGATAAGGAACAAATGATTAGATTTTGGGACTGATCTGGATCACCATCCGGATCCAGGAATTTTTCAGGAGATTGTGTTAAGGGGTGGACTGAAGCTGTTTGGCAGAGATTTGCGCTCTCTGATTCACGCTTTTCTAGTTTGAATTTATGAGGCTTTGTCAAGTTATTTTGATACAGACCGGCCAGAGGAAATGGGGTAAGTTTTAAGCGGCTATTTCTGTAAGTGCTCAAACTCAGATCCCCTGTTTGAGTGAAATGATCACAGCATTTCAGCCTTTATTTTCTTAAAGAGAAGGGACAGCAATGATATCTGCCGCAGAGATGGAGTAAATCATTCCGAGCTTGCTGTCTACAGACCGTTTTTAATCAACGCACTTGAATATGCAAGGGTGGCACTTGTGGGCCCTTCATTTGTAGCTGTCCTATTCCACAGTACATGATTTTTGCTCCTCCCAGGACATAACCAAAATAGAAATTAGACACCCACCATGCGGCACATTTTTTAATTTGCACCAGCTGTACCTTTGGGCCAGACAGAACAAGAAACAGCCTCGGCATAATATTCCATTCATCAAACTCGGATCCTGCTCTCGGATGCATAAATACATTCGTTTGACACACGACTTTGCTAATTGCCTTTTCAAACTGCAGTAATCTCTGGGTGTAGGGAGTGAAAATTAAAAACAAGGCACCCTGAGTATTGTGTTTCATGTCTGAGCCTGCATTTATCCACCTGAAATTAATTCTCTGATTTGTTTGTAAGATAAACTGGGAATACTTAAGATCCCAATCCACTTAAAGCATCTTCTCCGCTTCTCTGCATATCCACTCTGTAATGCTGATTTGTCCCTGAAGGCTCCACCCAGCAGCCCTGCAAGTCATTAACAGTGAAATGGAGAAGAAGCCTTCACTCCCCTGAAGGACGTCATAAATAGTCCTTCAAATAAAGTGCTAATAAAGAGTGGGTTTGGTGAAATGGCAGGTCGAGGCTTGGGCTGCGTGTTAGACGGTTGGAATTCACACTTGCGTGGCGGTGGGCTGATGTGTTTGCTGTGTTTTCATGTGACACTTCGATGAGGAGGTGGGTGATGACATCTTTGTCCAAACACACAGAGTGTAAAGATGAAGAAAGCAGTCAGACATGTCACCGCTGCTGTGACTTCACACGTTCAACACTTGATATGTAACAAGAGCTCGTCCAAAAACCTTTCAATCACTCAGAAAGCTTTAGAGGAGTCATTAAATTTTTACCTGGAGTCACTTTAGTGCTGCTATTAAGAAAAAGTTCTCCCTGTTTAACCTGCTGTGCAGGGTTAAGTTTAATATTTAGTTCTACATTATCATCATAATATTAATGGGTACAAAGAGGGACATACAGTACTCCACACTTTTACCTTTTGAATATTTTAGAGACCTCGTCTCTATCTTAAACTTTTTTTCTTTTTTAACTGTTTTTACAAAAGTGGAACGCTTTCTCAACTGCCTGAGCATTTGTTTTCACAACTGTGTCACAGTTTACATCTCACTTACTCAATGAAATCTGTTACAGAACAAGTTTTGGAGGTATTAAGAGGACCCAAAGACCAATCAGAGATCAGATAAAGGTGCAACAGAATTATACACTCCTGATCAAAATTGTAAGACCAGTTGAAAAATTTACAAGAGTTTACATTTTGCACTGTTGGATCTAAGAAGGTTCCAAGTAGAGCTTCAAAATGCAAAAAGAAGAAATGGGAGTGATGGGGAAAAACATAAAGTAGTGCCAATAAAATACCAGTCAGTCTGTCTCACTTTGTCTTCCTTCACATTTTTGAGCAGTGATTCTGCCACCTGCATTAGTCTACAACAAACAGAAGCTTAAAACAATGTTGGGTTTGTGGGTCCTGTTCTTGTGGTTATGACGGTGCATGTCTCAGCATTTTTCTGGTATATCAGTTGCATTGCTGTGAAAGCCACGGCTGTCTTTTGAATAAAAAATTAAAAGTGTGGTTTAAAGTAAATGCTGAAGAAAAAAAGAAGAGAGTGTTTCTGTGGTGCTCCTCAGAAAAGGATTCATGAAAAAACTTCATGGCACTTTGTGTTAACAACTGAAGCCTTTATTTCTACGTGTAGAAACATGCTGATGCATTTCTTGATACTACATCATGAGCGCTGCATGATTTCAACCTTTGACCTATGTTCTCAAAATTAAGAACTTTTCATCTTCTCCATCTATCTACATCTATTGACATTTGGGTATCAATATAGAATCAGTTCACCACTGAGTCAGAGAGGACATTTGTGCAATATTTGAGTGTATTTGAGGCAAGGCAAGTTTATCTGTAAAGCAACTTTCAACAACAAGGCAATTTAAAGTGCTTCACAACGCATCGGAGAGGAAGTAAACGCACGTCAGTATAAATTCTTATCAAGAATCAATGAAACAAAATAGATTAAAAATGGGAAACAAGAACAAGAGGTGGGCTTAAATAAGAGCTAAAATATCAAAGTAGTATTTCTTTTATTAATAACTAAAAAATTAAAAATGATATCACACAAATATACAGTGCAGTAATTAAATGAAAACATTTATTTTAAATTGTTTAAGCTTTTTTTCATCCAAACTTTTTAGTAGTAAATAAAGGAAATAAATAGTTGAAATTAGCAAAGTTCTGGTGATTTTTATTTGAGTTAGCACATTTGTAAGATGCGGATGTACAAATGTATGGACATAGGGATGGATGAGATAATGATGGGGGAAATGACAAATAAACGCCCATTCCAAATAAACGCCGAGTCTAATTTATTGGCCACAGCCTACGAGCTACAGTCAAAGTTACAGTAGGCTACACACCTGCAAACGCTAAGCTACCAACTGACAGCTGACGTTTGAAAAGTGATTTATTCAAATAGAAACGTGATCAGACTGTACCTTATCAGTCCGCATGGTTTATTTGTCTCTCGGGACGTCCTGTCAGCCCGCTTCGCCTCCCTCTGTATGTCAACAAATGCACGTTGGTGTGAGACGCTCTGTTTTACGACAGTGCAGTTACACTCAACGACCACTACGTCTAGGGCACTAGAGAGCAGAAAGCCGGAATCTTACATACTTTAAAAATTCAACGAAGAAGACGTTGTCACTGCCGCTGCATGTCGTTTGCCCTTAACTAACGTCAGGAGGTCAGTCACATCAGTTAACGGAACATTGCTGCTGATCACAGCCCCGGTACAGCAAAAAAAAAAAAAATAAGACCTTAACTTAACTAGTTCCTTACCGGTATTAAGAGTGTTTAGAGAGTGCTGAGTTGAAAGAATAAGACAAAAGTATAACTATGATACTGTAATCTTGCCTTGAAAATGTAAAGGTGATATTCATACTAGTGTAAATAAATAATATGATTACGTTTACCTAATTTTTCACTTTTTGCTGAGCAAGATTTTTGTGAGAAAGGAATTAAACGCCTCTTCCAAATAGATGCCTGGTCCCTAATAAACGCCTGGTCTGCTCAGTGATTGAAACAAAGAAACGCCCCGGCTATTATTTGGTATTTTATGGTAAGTTGGTGGAGAAGAACAAAAATGGCGGACTTCTAAGAACTGTTTCTATTGTTCACTCCCAGACTACAATTCATAAAATCTACTCACATTGTGAGTTAGTGTCACTTGGGATGGCAACCCATATTAAACATATATTATTAATACTAATATTAGTGCAATTTCCATTTTTGTATATTTGATTTACATCACTGAGTAGAAGAAGAGGTATGTGTGAATGTATATGTCTATTTGCCAACTATGAGCATAGCATGCACTTTTATACCACTCCATTTGAGTCATATTTGTGGATCCTGGTGCCTGACAGACTTTAAAAAGTTGTTAGAAAATGACATTTTTGTGGGGAAAAAAAAGACCTTTCAGTGGGCTACTTTCATAAAAAATGTCAACTTAGTGACTGTCAGTGTGGATCCAAAACTAAAACACAGACATTTGCAGCCTATTTCAACACTGTTTTTTAAATGAGGGGCTTCAGCAGCTCCAGCCTGATCCCCAGAAGGCGTAGCATCTGTTGAAGCTGTGCGGGCGGGACAGTGCTGACCTGTAGGGGTGGGGTTTGGCATGGTGGGTGTATTACCTCCACCAGCTGGACTGAAGCTGTGCTGACCCTGATTTGCATGTCGCAGAGGGAGACAGATGCATTTGGTGGGGGATCCGTCTCATGGAGAAACATATGCAGGTTTAATTTGTTTTACAAAATGTGAATTAAATTAGCAGTGTGCAGGGAGAAGATACTTCAACAACACTTTTTAGCAAGGTGAACTTAAACAAGCAGAGTTACGTAGTCATAGAAAAGTGGGTAAGAAAACTGTCATGAGCCTCCGTCTTTAAAAAGGGACTCAAAATTATAACTAATGAAACGTTCATAATAAGACTTAGAATTGTCTAATAATCTGCTGAAAGTAACTGGTTACTTTATAAAAACTAATATTCTGATTATTATCAAGCAGTTTGGTCCTTGTTTGCTCTCTAATAACTTTACAAAATCGACAGGGCATGTTGGTCTACATCAACTCTGAAGTTGTGCCAAAAATCCACTGAAAACACATCCATTCATACATTTGCAGGGAGCCTCTATGAGATGACGCTTGCCTCACAGGATGACATAGCTGCAACCTTTTCCTTGGTTAGTAAATCAGCTGCCAAATCAACTGGGAGCAAACTTGACACCACAAATTCACCCAAATATGGCCCAGAGTTTACAGCCTATGACTGTCAAGGTGGGCAGGCCTTGTTGTGGACCTGTCAGTGACCAGCCAAGACCCTGTTAGAGAAAGTGGGGAAATTTTAAGTGGCTGCATCTGTATCATGCACTGTCTTGTGACTTTAACCATAAATGAATGAACATTTAATGTTTGTGTGTCCATGCTGGCCAGCACTAATTTGCACATTTGTTACAAGGTAACTTTGCCGGCTTCAGTGTAGTTTCACCAGATAGTTGCTTATTTTTTCCTCTGGTTTGCTCCCAGTTGGTCACTTATTTATTTAGTATTTCATCCAGCAGCAAGTATCTAAGCATTTTTCTTTTTTATCAACTAACCAAGGCATTTTTTTTTGTATATTCCAGTCTTTCTATAACCAAAAGATAAACATACTGACATTTGTTGCCACTCTTTGTTTCCACGCCTCGCATAACCCTGTTGGCTTATTTTCACATGTGCAAGTTCATTTTCTGACTGTGCTTTGGTTTTCTATCTCTGTGAAAATCTAAGTTCACTCAGACTTTATATTACATCTAATATTTCCCACAGCAGTGTTAAAGGGGCTCAGATAGCTCTGAAGTTTTTCACTCTTCCTTTGTAACTTTTATTACATTTTTCATACTTGATTTTGCTGCTTCAGTAACTTTGAAGAGCAACAGAACAACAAGGTCAGACCAGTCTTCTGTAGCATACAGTTATGCTGAAAGACCTTCTGAGCTCTCATCCATGTAGGAGCTTCAACAAAGAAATAACTGTTAAGTATTAAACACAAACACTGCCTGGCCAAAAAAAGTCACCACCTGGATTTAACTAAGCAAATAGGTACGAGCCTCCTATTGGATGATTACTGCATGGGTGATTATCTTTGGCAACAAGATATTTAACCCCAGCTGATGCGATGAGTAGCTTCTCATTTCTTAAACAACCAGGTTAAAAGACACATCCTGTGGTCGTGGAAAAGATATTAGTCTGTTTAAGAAGGGTCAAATCATTGGCATACATCAAGAAGAGAAAACATCTACGGAGATTGCAGAAACTACTAAAATTGGGTTAAGAACTGTCCAACGCATTATTAAAAACTAGAAGAATAGTGGGGGACCATCGTCTTCAAGGAAGAAATGTGGTCGGAAAAAAATCCTGAATGATCGTGATCGCTGATCGTGATCATTCAGGATCATTTACGATCATTGTGATGAAGCTCATCACAATATCAATGTGAATAACAGATTAATGCTCTGGTTAATTAGCAGCAGATTACCTAGTAAACTGGAATCTCCAAACTGGAGTCAGCCCCAAGTATCGGCTTGTGCTGAACTTGATTATGCTTGAAAGGGTAAAGGGTTGAGGGTCTAAATGCATTATTAAGCTAATGCTTGTAGAACCTTGAAGTTACAATCAATTATTTTTTTATTCTTAGTTAATCAGCAGTTTATTCCTCATTCCCTCGTTTAACACACAGTTACCTCCTCAGTTGTCACCAAATAACTTTACAAGCATACAAGCCTTTCTTCAAAAACCATGAATCTGTAGATCATTAAAACAAGATCAACAACAAAGTTTAAAGATATTTAAAGATGGTTATATATATATATATAAGTTCCAACAATGGCCCTTTTCTTACCATTTAAATGATATTTTTACAACTGACTGTGTCTTGAGATTGTATAACAATATACTTCGTCATTTTATTGAGAAAATATGAAAATATTATTGTTGTCAGGTGCAAACCTCCAATCTTAAAAATTGTTATGATTTAGGGAATGAAAACGAAAATGCTCTACAACTGAATAAATGAATACTGTAATGTCCTGATTATAATATTTTTGTGCTTTAATGTTGTTTACAAATTTATAAAACTCAAATGAAAATTTACCAATAGCACTGACTCATGAAAAAAAAGAAAAAAATGAAAATGACAGAAAGGAGAAAGGTTTGTGCACCACTGCAACAATATGCTGACCAAAAATGAGTTATTGTATAATAACAACATTGAACTCTGTAATTGTAATTTATGCCACATTACATTTTTAAATTCTGCTTTCCCATTAGGTGTCTAAAATGAACGCTGAAAAAGAAAATAAATTGATGATCGTGCTCAAAATGTCTTTCTCTTCCCCATGTTCATTCTCAGTTATCACAATATTTCAGAATTATTTAGTCCTACAATTTTGTTGTGCAAATACATTTTCATGTTTGAATTGATATATGTTTATATGTATATATATATATATATATATATATATATATATATATATATATATATATATATATATATATATATATATATAACATATGACTGGTCAAAACAAGTGTTAAATGAGCAGGGGAAAGGCTAAAATCATTGTCCTTTTAATATTTTACATGAGGACACATCTTTGGAGCAGTGAAGGCTGCTGTTCTCAGAATTTTGTGTTGGTTCCATTTTTAATTTTTAATAACAACAATTACTTTCATCTTTGACATGCAGATAATTTCTTAATGTGCACATTCACAGCAGACAAGATGATAACAGTCTCACTATTATGACTGAGAGCTTCCTGTTCAACACCACTTTGGAGATCATAATACTGCTTTTTAGTTTCTGACTGTAATTATAACGTGTAAATTAAAAGTCAGCCAATGTGGACCCATTTCTTCCATTATGATATTAAAGTCAAGTGTTTCTGTTTTCAGGGCCAGCAGGAGGTGACTGTCTGAAGAAATGCCGGTCCTCGGTGCCCTAGTACATCACCACCAGGACCATGGCGACTCCTTGGACGATGAGAAAAGAGAGGTGCTCCCATGGCTCCTCCTGCTGTGCTAGATGGTTGGCGTCCTCCTTCATGCTCCTATGGTTGCCGTGGGTGTTGCTATGGCTGCCATGGCCCACCCGAGCTGAACAAGATGGTCGCGGGGGACACGGCGGGAAGGTTCTCCACGGTTCCCTGTCGTCCCCCTCATTAACCTCCTCTTCGTCCTCGTCCTCCTCTTCGTCCTCGTCCCCATCCGGCACCTCAGCGCTGGGCTTTAACACGAGGCAGAGCGGAGGGCAGCTGGACTGGCTGCTGTCGGAGAAAGGACCTTTCCACAGATGTCCGGAGTACACGGAGTTCAGGGAGAGGTTCCAGCAGGGATTTTCAACGAGATACAAGATTTACAGGTAAGAGAGGTCTGCACCTTTGTGAGACTGTGTGTGTGTGGCTGGATTTAAACGGATCAACAAGTGGGAGGACTTTGGTTTGCTCCCATCATCCCATCAAGTGTCCTGTGCAGAGAGATGTACATAAGCAAAGGCAAACATTGTGTTTTGTGCTGCTCCTCATATTCAGTGCTTTAACCTTTTGAGAACGGTTTCATCAACTCACATGAATATTAACACATTTTTATAATGTGTACAGTTTCTGTTGTGTTCAGAGACATGAACACAGGCCGTCCTCAGATTTTATTTAATAGGACTAATATGTTGGAAATGCTGGTGGCTTCATGGTTAATTTGTACACCTCATAGTTTGGCTGTAGTCCTTGAAGTGTTCGGCCTGGTTTAAATGTGGTCTGAAGGCCTGTTAACACAACAACAACGTCACCAGAAATGGAAAGATTTTTCCTTTTTGTTTTCAAAAGTGGATCCACGAGAATGACTGAAATGCAGTAGCATGCATGCCAGGTCAGTAGTTGGTGATGTAAGTCTGTAGTGTCCTTGCCAAATATAAACAAATGCATCTCTGCAGGGTATTGATGCAGCAAATCCACATTTTGTTGGAGCAGTGATAAACTGAGCACAGTTAGCTGCACACGTGTTGCTCGGTAGTCAGCCATAGCTGTTGTTGTTGTTGTTCCTAGGTGTGCGCACTACCTTTATCTGAAAGAGTACTGCGCATGCACCGCACGTCCCTGTTTTCCCTGAAAACAGCGATTCCTGTTTACACGGATACAAAAATGAAAAATTTTGAAAACTTTTCACTCTTGACCCTGGTTTCAAAAGTTTGTGGTTTCAGGCACTCAGGGCAAAGTTCTCGTGTAAACAGAAGGCACAGCTGATGTGTTGCATCATTTAATATGTCCAAACACTAGGGGTCTGTGAGAAAAGAATCTTACAGAAGGGCAAAGTCGAACCAACTTTTTTTTCTTGTGTAGTTTATGCTTAAAGTAAGATAATTACAACTAGGGTTGGGAGAAAAAAATCAATATGTCAATTATAGTCATCCTCCCTCACGCAATGATCATCGATATACTGTTGCCAAATATCGATATTTTAATTAATAAAATATGGAGCTCTAAACATGCTGTATGTCCCTGTAGGTTTATCTCCCAGAGATGCTACTGGATAGCTCCTCAAGGGGGCACTCCACACTTGAATGAGTGAACTTGAATGGAAATTACAACATTGAAGGGACAACAAAATCAATTATTGTGACATATTGTTCCTTTTTTTCTTTTTTTTTTTTGCAATATATCGATTATCGCAGAATTGCTGCATTGTGATTATATTGTCACGTGGACCATGTTTTGCAAATCCTATCGTATCTGAGGTACCCCATGATTCCCATCCCTAATTACAGGGCTTTCAATGGTGCCATTGACTTCTGTGAATCAGCTACAGAAGAAGCTGCTTCAATTTTCCCCTCCCAGCCAAATGCCAGCTTAGTTTCATCCAGTTACCAGCCAACTTCCAGCCACTGGGAGCGTAAACAAGGACTTTTTCTTGTTGTTTTTGTTCTCAATTTCTGTATATAGTGTCTTTTTCCTTGCTAAGCAAAATTTCATTTATATGTTCAAGAGGATACAAGTGGTAATGTTTAAATGTTTACCACATAATTGTTGGGGATCTCATAACAACCATTAGGGTGGGCAGCTTTGTGTGTTTTCCTGTCATGGGCCAGTCAAGACTCCGACAAGGAAATTGGGGGAAATTTAAGTAGCTATACCTGTGGCATACATTCAGCAGGAGAGGTGGCCAGAATGCTATTTTTATTTACAAGGGTTATGGGCCTCGAGCAACCCCACTCTAAAAAAAACCCAAAACTATTACGTTAAAGTAAAGTGTTACTCATTTTCATTCAACAGATTTGTTACCTGTCAGGGATGGTTTATAAATGGGTTACAGACATATTTGTCTTTCGAAGTTTCTTCTTTCTTTTGAGGCGTTATAATAAGAGCTGACTCTCTGTTTTCTGAGGTCTACCCTGCTCGTCTAGTAATGAAACATTTTTGCTAGTTTTAAGTATCTGCATAAAATGTGCTATAAATTCTTAGTCCCATCTGTGCATGCATTATCATTCAGCTAGTGGGTGAAAATAACCACTCAAAACCAAGGTAAAACAAACAAAAATAAGGATGAATAACTCCATTTCAACTTCTTTGCCTCACGGCAGAATAATGACTTCAAGTATAAGGCAAACATCACTCAGACAAACACGTGAAAAAATATCCACCTTGTTTTCAAATGAAATGGAATAAATTAGTTATAATGAATTAATATAAATGCACAGAGACATACAGCAGAGGTCAATATGATGTTTATTTCTTATCTTTTCAGCTCTGCTTTTCTATAAAATCATTTTTCTCATAATGTAACACTGGCACTAGAATTCAATCAAGCCCCTCCTGCCAGCGTATGAGAGCATGTAATGAAAATATGTTCTGTATCACTGTTTATCACTCAAAACACACTTTATTGGCTCCTTGGTATTAAAACTCATCTGATGGGGGAAATCCAATTCAAGCTGCAGTGTTACAATTTCTGTGAAGCAGCATTATAGCTCGATGAGACAACAATAAATAACATTCACTCTTTAAATTTTTATTAGTCTATCTTGTTAATGCAGAAAAGGAACACTAGTAGCTCTTAAGATTTAAATGAGGAAAAGTAAGCACATTATTTTTACTTGTTTTGTGTCTTTAAACAGGGAAACAGGGTTGGAAGTGAGAATTAACAGGAATCAAATGGATTGGAAATGCATTATGTTTGGATTATTGAAGCTTTTAAACTCAGCGTGTTTATAAGGTAACAGAGGAAACGTGCTCACAGCTCATAATAAAATCTGTGATTAAATGCGGGTGGTCTTAGCCTTTACTTTTTTAATTTGAGGTACTTATGATTATATCTGTCTGACCGATCGTAACTACAAGCCAACATCTTTTCATTTCATCAGTTTTAATAAAAATTCAACATCAGAGAACTCATGTCCAAAAGATGAATCACAATTTGAAGGTGCAGTTTTATAATCCTTTGATAAATCAGAACAGATGAAGTGATCAGCCTCAGCCATGACTACTGAGAAAGATCAGAAGATATCAGGGGTTATGGAGAATCAGAGATGGCTGATCATTTATTAAAGGGAATATCATTTCATTTTTATTTTAGCCCTAATTTTATAGTAACCCTGAGCTCTAACATATCTGGGGAAGACTGCCTTTTCTCACAATGCAGCTTGGGCATGAAACAACCTCCAAAAAGGGCTAAAATTAGAATAATTGATGTCATTAAGCAAACGTACAAGAACAACAAAGAATATGGCGACAGAGAAATGTAGATGTTTTTTTGAGAGGATCCAGTACATCTGAAAGTCTGTCTTGCATTATTGTGGATAATTGTGCAGTTTACAGATGCCCCCACTTCGATTTTCACTTTCCAGCCAAATGCCTGCTGAGTTCCAACCAATTAAATAAACATAAACATGTCCATTTAATGGTGTTTCACTCACAAGAACACATCCAATGGGCTTGTCCTTATAGGAGTAGCGTTAGCGTTAACTAGTCACGACTCCTCTGTCATGGCTTTGCGGGGGATCTCATTACAGTCATGAGAGTGGGCAGATCCCAGCATGTTCCAGTCATGGCCCAGTCAAGACTCAGTCAAGGGAATCAAAGTGACTCCATCTGTAACTTTTGAATGTGTTTTGTAGTTTTTCATGGGCTGTAATCTTGACCCTGTCTTGTAAAAGAGATTTTTATTTTCAAAGGGACTTCCTTGGATATAAAGGTATGATAAAAAATAAAACCTATAATGTGGGCAGAATATTTCTTTTTTGTAGCTGAAATCTCAACATTAGTAGCAGATTACATCTGTGCAGTCAGTGTTATAGAAGATATGACATTACACTATAATTTCTCGATTATAACACGCCCTCGTTTATAACATGCACCCCATTTTTTCATGCTTTTTTCCAGGAAAAATGCTGTTTCCCAATATCACATGCACCCACATTTTGCCCAAACCTTACTCTCTCAGACAACTCAAAAAATCTCTTTATTCAAAGTTTTAATCAATGATATTTCAGTATTTTCACAACAAATACCGTACACGATTTTCTCTCTCAACTGGATGTGGAAACACTTTTTGCTTCACGCATCCGCAGTTACTCAATTTCTGCCAAAGCATGCTCAGTGGTAGTGTACCGACCAATCAGAGAGCAGCTATCAACATGCCGATGTCTTCGACCAATCACAGCGCAGCTATTTTGGTCCCCTTGCTCACAAGATGGCAGCAACCTGTGTTTGTATGTGAGTGGTACTGTAACGTTTGAGAATTACACAATCATTACACAAAGGTAAACTAATTAAGACCCAAAATATTGGATTAGAACAGTTAAACAGTCAGTTTGATAAGAATTACCGAAGGATGGCGGTTATGTTTCACAGAGAGAGGGAATACTTCGACTTTTTGTATCAGATGTGTTGTAATCGGGATGTTGGCGAGATGAAATGTTTACATATTTTGCTTGTGCTTGTGTGCACCCGAAAATTAGATGTGCTTTATAAATGAGAAATTATAGTAAATTAGATGACAATAAATAATTGCCACGTTTGCACGTCAGCCCACATAATTGTGGATTAACAGATAACAGCCAGAAATGTTCAATATTTAAACTGCTAGGACACATAAGACCATAATGCCTGCCAGTGCTTACTGTATTGACAGATATTAGCCTATATGGCTGCTAATACTTGTCTTTAGACAGATACCGGCCCAATTTGTGGCCAATACTTGCTCTTTTGCCAATACAGATGCCTCAGTTTTCCCCTTCCAGCTGAATGCCTGCCAACTTCCAGCCAATTACCAGACAACCTCCGGCCTAAAACCAACCAGAAGCATGGTTGTTCATGCAATTGCAGGTTTTCCTCATGAGATGGTGCTACTCTCACACAAGCTTATCCAGGGGGCTTCAGCTTTTGCTTGAGTTAGATAATTGTCAACTTCAACCAGTCACTATATTTGTCATGGTATCGCGGGGATCTCATTACAGCCACGACTGCAAACAGGTCCCAGCATTTTCCAGTCAGCAACAGTTAAGGCTTAGTCAAGGACAGTGGGTCAATACGTGCTGTGTTGACAGATATAATTCTACAGAACTGCCAGTACTTGCCCTTTAGACAGATATAGTCCAACAGTGGCAAATACCTGCTGTGCTGATAGATTCAAGTCAATATAACTGCTAATACATTAACTGTTGACAGGTATAGCCCTATACTGTTGCCAGTACGTGCTGCGCTGACAGACATAAGTCAATATAACTGCATTTTATTGAGCTCTGGACAAATATCTGCCCACATCCGTTCTGTTGTTCTGTTGCAGGCAGCACTGTGACACAGCAGGTAGTGTGCATGCCTCACAGCGAGAAAGTTGTTGGTTTGATGCTTCAAGTGTTGTTTGTTTTTCATTAAATAAAGAATTTGGGTCCAGATTTGGTAAAACTGCTACTGAAACTTTTAGCATCCATGCTAATCTGTATGTCTAATCTGTATCTCTCGTATGAAGCTTCCTACTTCAAAGAATGTTGATGGTGCTGCTTTAGGCCAGGCACAATTGTTGTAGATTGGAGCTTGGCAAGATTGGTCTGCCTGAATACAGACATTACATCAAGCTGGTCCAGCTTTTTCACAATGTTACATTCTTTTTTGACAGATATTGACGAAGACAAAAGTTACCATGGTGACAGATATTAGTCTACATACTGGCCAATAGTTGCTCTGTTGACAGGCATATGTGAGGGGCAATACTTGTTTAGTTGACAGACATCATTGCATTTAATTGGGTAATTCTTGCTTTGTCAGATATTGGACTATATATAGGGCAATGCCCTTGTTTTCACAACCACCTTCATACATGATGATACTTGCCCTCTTTGTTGTTCAGACTGTGAGTCTCATGGTATGAGATCCTGCAGGGTAATTATGAATAGAATAATGTGAAGGTTAGTGAAGACATAAAATCAACAGCTGTCCATGTTAACTTCATTTTTTTAACATGAAAACTTTTGCTATTAGTCTGGAACTGTGTACTTACACAGGCAGTATTTCTGGTGTCTTTCAGCAGTAGAGACATGCCGAGCTGTTTAGCCATAATAGTTCACTTATTGTTGGATTTATGTTGGATGTGATTTTTCTGTTGGAGCCTCAAATCCCATTTTTGGCCCAAACATTTCCCTGCTGGAGTGGAGAATGTGCCAAAGCGGGAGGTTTCAGTGTGTGTCCAGACTATTCGCTGTTCGCTCTATAAATAATGTAGTGCAGTCCTGTGCCAGGTCCGGAGTTCATGGCCATCTCTGTCACTATTATCATTACCCCAAATTTAATATCAAAAGTGATGGATATAAACTGCCTCCGCTCAGGCTGCAGTATGGGTTTCCATTTCCTCAACTTGGAATATCTGTGTATGATTTTTACCTTTCATTTCCTCCCCCTCCATTCCTCTCTCCACCCTTCCCGCTGCGAGGTCTTTAAAAATAGTTCCTCCCAGCCTTGAAAGTCTTCACAGTCATTTGTACTGTCAGAACGTAGACTTCGTTGAGAGTTATATGCTCTAATTATCCTCAGTGTTTTTGTGTTCTTTGACCATAACAGACCTAGTCTTTTTCAAAAGATGTTCACTTAAGTGCAAATCATTTTGAAGTGAATCGAACACGCTCCCCCATCACTTCCTTTCACTGTCTGTCTTGCCAGCTTCTCTTTGTTCATCTACTTCTCTTCAGGGGAATCAGCCAAGCATGTGAGGATTTGTGATGGCCTTGTTCGCAGTTCTGGAGTTACTTTTTCTCTTAGCTTGTGCGAGACTCATTCATCTACTGCTTCTCTGGTCACTTGGTTGTTGGACATTTTTTCAGTCACATTTTAGTTTTTAGCTGACCTGTTCCCTCAGTGTGTCATTTCTTTCAATCTGAAACTGTGGGTGGTGGAGTCTTAAAACCTCTACTGCCTTGTCTTCTTTTCTCTCTCTCTCACTGACTAAAATGGAAATGACAGATTCATGAGAGGAAAGTATAGTGTGAATGACAGGTGAGGGTTTGGGAACACAAGCAAGGCAGATTGTCATTTGACTTGGCTTGTGGTGGAAGACATCCTCACTTATCATAGAGTGAGAAACACGGGTGACGTCCTCTGATGTGTTTCTTTTTACTTTTTAAGTTTTGCAGTCTCTGGCACGTACTTCTTAAGTTTATCCTGCAGTCTAACACAGAAGATAAAAAGGCAGTAATACCCGAGGAGCTTACCTCCTGGAAATCATGCTTGCTTTTGTGCAGAATGTTCTAAGGACAAATATGTACTTGTCATTTGTTCTTGCATTCATGATTGTTTCTGGCAATGTCAAGAGCCCTGCTGTTATTAAACTTTCTCCTTTATGCTTCTGGAAGATACTACTATATAGGCAAGTAGACATAGTCAAGATAACCTGCTGAGGTTCAATCTGAGTATCAAGAATGACGATAAATGGTGCTTTAAGTGACCTTGACTGTGGCATGGCTGTTGGTACCAGATTGGCTGATCTGAGTGTTTCAAAAACACCGTTTTACAACCATATCTAGAGTTTACAGAGAAGAATCAGAAAAATAGATACTATCCAGTGCACTGCAGTTCTCCAGGCAAAAATGATCATGTCAGTGGTAAGAGGTGGATGGTCATGTGGTTTGAGGTTATAGAAAGGCAACAATAACTCAAGAAACTATTTGTTGCAACTATTGTATGCAGAAGATGATTATTGAATGTACAACACATTTAATTGAAAAGACTGGGCCACAGATTACTTTGTCATGCAGTTGGATCTATCTTTCCAAGCCCCTACAATGATTGTCCTCGACCCAAATCGGCATCCGATTAGAAGAAAGAGGTGGAACCTGTAAGTATGACTGCTTGTACAGAGATTAGCATATATGCTAACATCTTTAGTAGCAGTTTAATCAGATCTGGACCACATTTCTCTATCAAATCAAAAACAACACTAAAAACACTTCTCAACAGAAGGGATATTTTTGCTATACTTCCAGCATGTTTTGACAAGAGGTTATTCTACTTAACACCATGGCAGTAGCACTCACCTACTACATAATTTAATTGGCCCTTAACAAATGTGATTGATGGAACAATCGTCCAATCACCAGCCGGATAAGCTATTGAGAGGCTCTGACCATTCCCAAACACTTTATGGGCTGTTGCTCAGATGGACTAGTTAAATATATTGAATAGTTCATCTAGTTTGTCAAGTGAGGCTGCAGCAGCGGAAGACCACATTGGGTGCCATGTCTGTAGGCAAAAAACACAAACTTAAGGTTACTATATGTATTGGCCCACCAAAACTGGACAGTAGAGGATTGGAAAAATGTTGCCTGGTCTGCAACAGTTAGATGGTAGGGTCAGAATTTGAGGTAATTGGAGGCCTTTGTTAATGGTCTAGGCAAATATCTGCCCATGTACAAGTTGCCCAGGTGACAATAGCTGTTGACAGGTAATGAGACACTCCCCTTTACTTGCCCTGTTGCCCCATTATTAGCCTACACAATTGCCAGTTCTTTTCTTGAGAGATATGAGCCTACAAATAATCCAGTACCTGAACTACTAGGAAGTATCAGCCAACATTTTGTTTTGTACTTTTACTGTTAAAAGACAATAATTAAACAACTAAAACTGTAAGTTCTTGCCCCATTGACAGACATCAATTTATATATTTGGCAATACTGGCCCCAGTAACAGTTTGTATTTGGGGCACCTTATGAAAACTCAACAAGTCCATCTATTAGTGGCTTAGTCTGGTTTTACATTGTACCATCAATTGGAAGATCGAGGGTTTGAGCCCAGTTCTGGCTGTCACGTGTCCTTTGGTAACACACTAACCCCATGTTGCTCTTGCTGCTGGGTCAGTGGCGAGTAAATGGGTATGAAAGGGAAAGGAAGAAGCAACATTGATGGACATCTTACAGTGATATTTTCTTGACTAAAATAAACTCCTTGGTACCAACAGACGTGGTTCAATGCCATGTCACAAAGCTGAAATCACCTCAAAATGGTTTATTGATCATGACGGTGAGCTCATTGTGCTGCATTGGTCTCCACGATCATGAGATCTTAATCGAACAGAGCACCTTTGGGATGTAGTGGATTTGGAGATTTGCTTTATGGATATGCAGCCAGAGAATCCTCAGGAACCGTGTGATGCTATCATGTCAATATGGACCAAAGTCTCTGAGGAATGTTTCCAGCACCTTGTAGAATCCGTGCCACAAGTTAAGGCAGTTCTGAAGTTCAGATCGGATCCAACCAAGTTACCCACTAATAAAGTGGCAATTGTGTGTTTATCACTAGCCTGAAAGGTAAAACAAAGACAGTTTCTCCTTTTTTTAATCTCAAAGCACTGCCTAAAACAATGGTCCTCCCCCTGTCTGTCCAGTGAACAGGCAGGTGCATGTCACAAGTTAGGCTGGTTTATACATTTCAAGCCCAAACCTTTTCCTAAAAGCTGCCTGATCTTAACTGTGGATGTTTGAGGTCTCAGTTCTGCAGTCTCTGACATACTTTTGTTAAGAGACAGCGATACTGGATTCTGCTCCCCGTTGCTGAGAAACAAGTGAGCCGACTGCTCTGTTGGTCAGGATGCTAAATGAAGTCTCTCATGGTTTAAAAAGTTAAATGCAGATATGAACAAGTCATGACTTAGTCATCAGAACCAGTCTCCTGTTGTGTCCTCTCCTCTCTGCTCCTCACTCAGAGTTTCTACATCACCACAATAGTTTCTGTGTGCATGCACTTTGTAAATGCATTCCTAATTTTCTGGCCTTGTTTGTTGCTTTTGATTTGATTGTTGCTTCCAGCAATGACAAAGCAGCTGTACATTTCAGCTAGCACTTTATACTCAAAGTGTTTCTCAAGACCACTGGCTCACATTCCCTCGCTTTGTATGAAAACAATGACAGTGCTGGAGAAACAGGGCCGGCAGTGGCCTGAAAGCATAGGCTGCAAGGAAACTCTGCCAAGCTGAATAAAATGACTACTCATGCACAAGGAAAGAAAATTGAGAAAAACACTTTGTGATGCTTCTCAACATCCTTTTGAGCTTATGTAACAGTTTTAAGGAAACACTTCAGCTTCTTTCTGCTTCTCACATCCTCTCTTTCAATTTTAAAATTTGCTCACTTCTAAACTCTGAAACGGGCGGATTACATATTGCAAAGACTCCCTGTTCTCTAGTGTATGTAGGCTAAAAAAATCTAAGTATCATGACTTATTTTCAAACTTTGGCATTTATTCACCAAATAACTGCCTATTTCTCCCTATCATGCAGCCCATTTTAGGGATTGTACTTAACAATCCCCTCATCTGTCTCTTTGTTACTGGGCCAACCTTAAACCATGAATTGCAGAAAATGCATTTGATTGTTATTATTTCTTAATTCAAAGACAAAAATTCTTCTAAACTTATATCCAAAACACAAAGGGTCCACAGCAACATGGGGCGGGTTGGTAGAGACATTACAGTGCATGTGCTTCACAGCAAGAGGGTTGCTGGTTTGATCCCAGAGTCGGTCAGGGCCTTTATGTGTGGAGTTTGCATGTTCTCCCTGTAAATGGTGAATAGACTTGAGACTTGAATAGACTTGAGCTTATATAGCCTAAAAAATTCACACCCTTTCAAACTCATTTACACTCCACTGACGCAGCAGTGGGACCTGCAGCAACTTGGGGTTAAGTGTCTTGCCCAAGGACACATGGCCATGTGACAGCCGGAGCTGGGATGAAACCTGCAACCTCCCGATTACTGACCAGATTGCGCCACTGATGCCACTGTGCATGCATGGGTTCTCTCTGGGCACCTCTGTTTCCTCCACAGACCAAAAACATGCTCAGTAGGTTGATTGGTGACTTGATTGCCCTTCGGTATGGCTGTCTGACTCTCTACAGATCTAGCCATTTCATTTTACTTACCCTTTAAGCCAACTTCCAGACAGTTACCAGCCACTTGAAGTCCCCCACACCTCTCTAGGGTTGTAATCTCACCCATTTATGCATTTGTAGGTAGTCTACTTAGAACGATGCTTACCTCAAAAGATTATACAGCCTCAGCCTTTTCCTCGGTTATAAGAGTGGCTGACAACTCAACAGAGAGCAAACTTGAAACATCAACCTGCCAAGGATCAGCCAAGATCCTCTCAGGGAAAATGGGGAAGTCTGAAGTGGCTACATCTCTATGTGCCCTGGAGACCGGTTCATGATGTACCCAGCCTCTTGCCCAATGTCAGCTGGGATAGGCTCTAGCCCTTGCGACCCCCCAAGGGATATGAAGTATAGACAGATGGCTGGATTTTGTGACATTAAAATACATCTGCTGTTGCTGCACTTTTGAATTTAAAGTGTTATTGTGTTTTTTTTTAAGGATGGTTGCTAACAAACTGCTAACAAGGACTACAAAAATGGCAGAGGACCAGATGTAATCATCTATGATTGTTTTGTAATGAACTATAATACATTCATAACAGCCACAGCCATGGCAACTAAATGACCAGGTCATTTGATTCGGAGGAAACCCTAAACAAGAGGGTAAAGGTTCATGCAATGGAAATGTGGTAGCTGCTTCTAGGTCAATCTGCCATATTGTAGTCCTATAATAGCTTGACAGGACACATTACATTAAGGCCTGAAAATCATGACAGTTGTGTTTCTTTAGTGACGGTTATCAAAACGTGATATGTTCATGACCTTTTGTTCACCACAGAGCTTATCAGCAATTACCAAAAAACACAGTGAAAAAAACAAAGACAGTGTTTTCAACATGGCAGAACAATTTTGGGCTCAAAATTCAGCCAGCATCACCTTCACTCACACACACAGCCCTTTAAATGACCATATCCCCTGTTAAACAGAAGCTATTAAAGGGTAAGATCATTTAAAAAATTACCATTTGCAAAAAAAAAAAAACGTTGCTTGTAACTCGGGGTATGAAATATTGAACATTATATGCTCAGTAATTAAAATGCTAATTAGCAGAATTCTGCGTGAGGTAATGAGGAGCATCATTTTGTGAACATTACCCAAAAATTCGATTAGTGATAATGGAGATAGTGTACATGATACAACAATGGCTGGATGAATGAAGAGGCTGACAGTCCAGATCAAACACATTATGCTGCAATTAGGACATAATTATAACTCTACGTGCTTCGGCTTGTTTTTCAGCATCTTAGAGTAAAAAGAGAGCCTGCAGTGAGGGGCGGGCGTGATGAAGTCACACAGTCACACTGTTCAAAAGCACTCGTCTTGTGTTTGTAACTGTACTCCTGCGACCTCACTGATGCTGATTATCTGATTATCATTAAAGAAAATAAGTGCCGCCGGGCTTTTCTCCGGAGCTGGAGAGAAACCGCCCGCTCTCATTAGCTTTTAATAAGGGGTAATGGGATGAGGATACATGTTGGCCACATTTTCCCACTCTAACCCTAATCTATTAAATCCTTTAATCTCATCATCGTGCGAGTTACATCAGCGGCTGCAGACTTAAACAAGCCTGAGAACTGTAAACGGACAAGAAGTGATGTCTGCTGTGATATAATCTGCCTTCTGACTACGGTATAGTCTGTGGGGAAATCAAACACTTCCTGGGCATGAGGCACAGACATGTGATTGCATTTATAGACAGTCAACCGAGATACAGGTAGTCATAATTGATTCATGCATGCTTTCTGTGTAAGTGATCCTCCATTTTGTTAACTGATTATTTCTTTCTTGGTCGTGAGGGCCTGGAGCCTCTTCAAACAAAATGAAAAAGTTAGCACACAAAGGAACTTTTCTGTAATGGAAGAAGCATTACCAAATACACTCACTGGACATTTACAACCGTTCAACTGCTTCTTAAAGGGATATGCCAACACTTTTGTGTGTGTGTGTGTGTGTGTGTGTTACCATTCTTTGACTGTGCATCCAGTAGGGCTGGGAATTTCCAGCAACCTCACAATACGATACATATCCTGACACTGAGGCAACGATACATAATATATATATATCCCGATACACATAAATTGTGAACATTGACTATGCTTTTAACAGAATTCCCGACAAGTTTTGTTTTTTTATTACAAGAAGAAGAACAAGGAAGAGTTTAAAAGATTTGTCAACTTAAGAAACTTAAATTCAGGTCCTCAAAGACGGTAGACCTAAGTTCAAATGTGTAACATGTGCTTCATCATGTAGCTTGGCTTCTACTTTGAACTGTGCCATTGTTAACATTACCCAAAGTGTATTGACAGCTGTCAAAACATTGAGGCTGTATCGATTCTGTAGAGTCTGTTTCGATACACGTAACCTCAAGTAGAGTACAACGATATTTTGCTGTATCGATATTTTGAGCACAGGCCTAACGTCCAGTAACAAAAAAGAGACAGGCATAGCTCCTCCACTGCTAATAAGCTTAACTCAAACACTGGGAGTCAGTGGGTAGTGTTAGCCTGCCTCTGCCTACAGTCATCAAATAAACTCTTCAGCAGCAGTCCTGTGTGCTTGTTGTGACCATTTTTTTTTTTTTTTTTTTACTGCGTTATGTTATGTTATCTACTTTTAGACTAACATCAGCACTTAATTTAATTTTTGAAAGACATCTAAAGCACAGGATGCATGCTTTGTTCTGAGGCTTTGCGTTGTTGACCTATGTACAAGCATGTCCGTGGTGGTTTGCGCATGCACCCTGTGGACAGTAACATCAGTGCATGGAGAAAAATGTTGAGCACGAATGGTGCTGATGGTGTGGTTTGACCAGTGGTCTTCAGTCTACTAAACTGTATCTGATGATATTGTTTTTTACAGTTTATTTTGTCAGTTTTTATCTCAAATTTTGCATTATTGTGGCCATGTTTGTAGTTTACTTCTCAAATGCCAGGTTGTTATATACAGCCTGAGCTCTCCTGTGCTCGATTGCAGTATCATGTATAACTGTGGCACACTCAGCACATACCTGCTGGGACAGATCGAGTGTTAATTTTGGAAGCACTTATTAATTTAGTTTTAGTTATAGTCTTTTGCCTAACATATCTTTTAGTTTAGTCATAATTTAGTCATCTAAATTGTTTTAATTTTAGTCTAGTTTTAGTTGACGAAATTTACTGTAAATTTAGTCGACTAAAATATGAAGTGTAAAGTGTAAGGCATTTTTTATGTTTCCTTGAATTTCTGAAGTCATGTTTTACACTTGGATAGAATGAAACATCTAATAACCCTTTATTGAATGTTAGTAATGTTTGAATGTATAAATGAACAGAAACAAATTGAACTTTTGTGTGAAATGCAGTCACCTTTTTATTCAGGCTACCTGGCAGATCATCTCAGTTACAACACCAGAATTGACAACGAACAGTGAACCTGCTCTACATGAATATATCAATTCATAAAGAGAGTAGCTCTGATTGGATCCCTCCACAACTTATCCCACCACCACCACGAAGCTAAGGCAGTTGTGATTGGATGTCCCTCTTAACTCATCCAACTTTTCCACACAACCAAAGTAGCTGTGATTGGATATATTCCTAACTTGTCCCTACTTTCTACATGACCAAATTAGGTCTGATTGGATTAGGTATCTGTCAGACATTTTAGTCTAGCTTTTATCTGTTGATGAAAATGTCAGTTAATTTATTTTTAGTTTTTGTCAATGTGCTCTTGTTTTTATTAGTTACTGTCTAGTTTTCGTCAGGGGAAAAAAGGTTGTCCACAAAAACTATGACGAAAATAATTAGTCAACAAAATTAAACACTGGACAGATCGCTTGAAGTACTCAGTGAGTCTACTTTTAGTGTAAGCCCCTTTCCAAAACAGGAAAACAGTCGCTCAGAGCTTCTGGAACATTTCAAATATGTATCACAATATCATATCATATCATTTCATATCATAGGAAATAATGAGATTTCACTAGAATTGACCCTTCATTAAGCCCTCCCACAAATGGCTACCGTCCAATCCTACATTAGCAACCGTAGCTATGCGTGAGAGGCCTGTCAAGCTTTCGGCAGAAAACAATATGCCTAAGCAGTGTGCATACAGAACTAGCAAGTCGATATCGGAGAAGTTTGGAGAGTGGTGTTGATTTTGTTGCCTTCTCTAAGTCCAAGATGCAAGAAGAAGGATGCCGGGCATGGATAAAGCACAAGAACGCCTATGTTTGTTCTAAAGTAAGGTGCTTACTAATGTTAGCTAACCATAGTTTTGTGTGTTCGGTAAGATAACATTAGCAAAAAAATATGTCTCAATCGTAGGTTACTTTTGTTAAACCTTGAGCCACTTACCCTGCAAGAACGTTGTTATTCCATGTGATTGTTCTGAACGTGAAGAGTCAACACATGGAGTGCTTGCATTGAGATCTGTGTTTTCCCCTCTATTTTAATGTCCTCTTCATCTGAACTCTACCAACATTTGATTTGGTGAATGTATCTCTCAAAAGAATACTGGAGACCTTTCTGTCTGCTTCTTTCTGATACTGTATCTCTAAAGAATTTGTCCTGACATTTGCAGATATTTCCTTAGGAATATTACTCACTAGTATCGCTAAAAACTCCACATTTCTCATTCTAGGAGGGAAAGTTTGACAGTCATAGCAACAGTAACCAATGGGGGCGGGGCTTAGCGAAGGGTCAATTGATCACAGCTAGTGAGCGGATGTGTTTTCTCCCTTGTCCATGGGTTATAAATGTTGTTAATAAAATGTAAATACTAGACATGTAAGGCATAAATAAGCTAAGAGCATATAGTTTTAAAAGCTTTTTAATTCCTGTAATGTACTCATCCATTGTAGAAGCAGAGAAAGCACCGAAATCAGAGTAAAAAATAATCTGTGAAAAAGTGTTTTCACAGGCTGGCTGTAAAACCAGTTGTTTACATGTTGCTCTTCCTATACAAACATGGCTGTTATCACACAATGTCATAATTCTCTTAGAGGAAGCTGTTGTTGAATTTGTTTGCATCCCATGGCTGGAGCAAAGCCCTATTTACTTTTCCTAAAAACATATCGACGCCTTCAAAAGTGCAATTATCACATGCTTGACTTTATTCCACCTTAAATAATCAGTCTGAGTCTGAAGCATTGCGGTTGTTCCTCAAGTCAGACATTACCTCACCTCAAGTCTTGCTTGTCTGGATGTGAATGTTAAGGAACAAAACCCTGCGGGGAATAATCACACTCTTTTCTATTTACATCCGTCTAAAATGACAAAGAGGCTGTGTGGAGCGCTCTCACTGAGACCGGGGCTCTGCCTAATTTTCACTTCAGCTTCTGGAGGAGCTCGCAGAGATTGGCTGCTGATGAGACACGGGATGCGGGCTGAGGGAGGCGGGAGGGTGTAGGGGCTTAGACTGCAGATTTCCTCTGTGGTATACAACATCAGAGACACAGAGAGCTTAGCGTGGACCGAGCAGCGGGGCAGAAACACGCCTGTGGCTCTGTGATGGAAGCAGTCAGGAGGCAACAGTTTCCAGGCGAGCGTGCTGTGTGTCTGTTTGTGAGTGTGTTAATGTGTTTCTAGTGTGTCTGTATGTTTAACTCCCACAAATGGACCAAAGACCGATGTGGGTCACACAGTGCCCTGCCAAACACACATATACACGACAACAGAGGGTCTGTGATGTCTGTTTGAAATGTTAACTTTTATCGATTACAAAGGCACGGCACAAAAGAAGCGCCAACTGCTGAGCTCATCAAGACCACTGGTCTTCAACTCACCCTGGGTTCAAACACATGCACATACAAGCCAGAGATGAAAAGAGCAATGAAAAATGTATAAATTCTGCAAAACTCATAGAAAAATGTACATACACAGAGCTTCATAACTGTGTCTTTGTATTGGACATTAATGATTAATGTGCTTATGTATATTCTGCACTGCCTTCAAAACACATAAGATTAAATGTACATTAATGTTTCTTTTTATTGAATGTGTTTGGAATGCTGGGTTGCGAATTTCTGGGAATTTACATGAATACATGAAAATTACTGGGAATAAACAGGACGAAAAACAGGAATTGAATGCAGGCGCTCATGGAGCTAAATCCAGGCCAAAAGTGTTGTAATTTGAAAACTAGAAAAAACTCGGAGAGCGCAAATCTCAGCCAAGGTAGCTCACATATTGCTGTTACATCTATAAGCAATAGTTCCAGGATAAAGTTACCATCATAATATGATTCCTTGACCCTGAAAACCCACACCTAGCACTCAGAATCATGTTGATTTCATTATTAATTAGACAGTTATTGAGCATGTTTCAAAAGTTACGCAGTGTTATGATAGTTAGGATAATTTCTCCTTCACCTCATCTATAAGGACTGTTTCTTACCTGCAAACGCCTGCAGTTCGCCCCAGTGAAGAGGACGCCATTGTAATTCATGTCGCGATGCTGTGCTGTGTTCACAGTCTTGTGTGGAATTGGGATACATTGTTTCTAGGCATGGGTGTTAAACTTAATAATCTGGCATTTTTTCCAGTTTTACATATCAATAATTACCAAGGGTTGTCTAGAATTGCTTGTAAAATGTATCTTTGTCCTTAGCATCTCTTTATTTATACGTATCAAAAGAATACAGTGCAGAGAATGTGTTGAGTCATATCTATCAAAGTGCCCACGTTTCCTAAAGGCAACATCACTTAAGGAGGCTTTGTTCACTTACAACCCCACGCCCTTTTCAGTTGATGCCATGCCCCCATGCCAGAAGACGGCCAAAAGTTTGACACTGGCAAAATAAGATCTGAAAGGGAAAAAAGAAATCTGAAACCAAAAAAATAAAGTTTGAATGTAAAAATATTAATCCTGCAACTGAAAAATATGACACATCATGTTGAAATATATTTCAGAGTAAAAAAATTAGAATAAAATACTTAGTTAAAATAATTACAGAGCTGTATCAAAAGTATATTAAAACTGAAAAAAATCTTACTCTTACTTTTAATTCAGTTTAGTGTTTTTTATTGAAATTCCAGTTTCAGCCTCTTTTTTAAATCTTTTTTATTCTCAAAGTACAACACTTTAGCCCTTACCTGGAATTTGAATTATAGTTGGAGAAAAATACTCCAGCATACTCTTGACCCAAACAAGCAGATTACATGAGGGTATGCTTGAGATTATCGTTGCTGTTCCTCAGTCACATGGCACACTGCTTACTGCAGGGGTACTGAGGGGGTACTGCAGGGGTACCCCTACATGCACTGTAGAGTCCTCCATCCCATGACAGATGATTGAGTCATATCTATCAATAGATATGACTCACTTTTGGCCATATTGATCTTAATGAGTGTGAGCGTGAATAGTTGTCTGTCTCTCTATGTGGTCCTACGATTGGCTTGCAACCGGTTCAGAGTGTATCCTGTCGTGCTCAATATCAGCTCGGATAGGCTCCAGTCCCCCGACCCCAAAAGGCAGAAGTGTCCAAACTTTTTACATCGAGGGCCACATAAAGAGATGGCATGGAGAGCCACTTGCTGCACCTCACTTTTAGTGTGTTTAAGTTAAAGTTTTAGGGTTTAGGGGAGGGTTATCACCTGTCAAGTGGCCCTCGTAACACTGGGTCATCACTGGATTCACACCTAGTCAGGGTAAGAATGACCTTCTGATCAGCAGAGATGGGAGACACTTACCGCTTATCTTTACTGTCAGACACAAAATAAATTGCAATAATGTTGGTGCTTGAAGATAAATATTGCAATATACTTTGTAAATGAGACTTTGTGACAAAGTAAATATGGCAGAAAATGTGCATGACTGAAGGTATTTGCTGCTGTAATCGAGATGTCTTTATTCATTCAACTGTTTCAATGATCAATTTAAAATGTGCCACATTTGGACCTCGGGCCATGGTTTGGACACTCCTGCCAAAAGGGATAAGCAGCACAGATAATTTATAGATGGATGATCAGGTTTTACTTTGTTTTTTAATTGTATTATATTGCACGGGTTTCTGCCTATAACAAAATAGAATGTTTATATTAATATTTGGATATGATACAGGTTGTTTAAATTAATCCCAATTTCCAGGTAATTTCCCATTAATTTACATAAATTTCCAATCTGAAATATTTCCAAAATTCCCCACCTTAACATCCCATGGAAAGTTTCCGGAAATGTAATGGAAATTCTTTGTCCCTTTGCAACCCTAACAAATGGTAAGTGACCAACCGAATTAACACATCACTGCTTTGTAAGAGGAAGCTACAATACATAGAAAGGACCCACATATGTAAGGGAAGAACATGTAGCCCCTTCACAGAAAGGCCCTGTCTGACATGGACTCAAACAAGGAACCTACTTTCTGTAGAAAGACAGAAATAACCCCTGTTCCAACAGCATCCCATGAGGATTTTACCAATTAAAGTGAGGGATATGTAACCAAGACTGTTTTCTGGTCTTGCGCACGTTATTTTCTCCCGCAAAAGGCATTTTAATATGGTATCTAATGGGGATTCCTTCGCTTTTGGAGCCAGTACAACTGAACATTTTAGTAGTAACCACAGACTGCATCTGTGCATTGGCTTCATTCTCCAACACCAGAGGTTGCCGCTCAGTAACAACACACAGACTGGTTAGAACATTTTTTACATGTTTTCTGGCAAAGTTTCACACAGTAGGTACCTGAGACAGTCACAAGACGCAGGAGGAGATTTTTCAATGAAGAACACACAAACAGGAGAGGATCAGCAAAGAGGAAACACGTGCTGGTTTGTCTACAGGGTCCGTCAAAATTGGCCAAAAATGAAGGTTTGCTGCAGCTGCTTCTGGGGAGCTGGTTGGCACAGTTTTATTTAAGGGAGAAATAGCTTGTACAGTTTTGTAGAGCTTTATATATCAAACAGAGTGAACTGATAGTCTGTCTAGAAGGTGAGGCAGATATGTGCCCGTTTACAAGCACTATTTTACCAAATTTGGACCCCCTTTCAAAATGTCATTGGATGTTGGATTTGGTCTTTTAAAAATTAACTTATTCATTGTTGGCTGTGGTCATTTGGAAGTGTAACAGCATCTTCTCCTATTTTTCTGAGGATCTTTTCCTTTTCTACCTTTGCATGAAATGTGACTCTTCATCATGACTGTATAAAAAAGAAACCTTTAAAATGGCTAAGATAAACAATATATTCGTTCATCTTTTGATAGCCCATCAATGTGCTGTTTGTGATGCTAAAGCAATGGCCTTTTTCTTGTTATTATTATAAGACTTAGGGATGGTGTTGGTGGCAATAACAGCTCCATCTATAGCCTTCTGTAACAGAGAAAGCTTGTTAATCAATAACATGTCAACCACCACTTCACAGATGTCCTTTTGATAGCTTTGAAACAACGATCAAGTTTCAAATAAAGCTGAACACCAGTGGATCCACCAAGGCCTTTTTACTGTAAAATGTAAAAACAAGTAGACATGTATTGACTCAACCAGTCTTGCCAAACCTGCAACAACAGAGCACTTAGTTATGGCTGCCCATAAGAGAGAAGAAAGAGGAAGAGCTTTAAAAAGCTCAGCCACATGAAGGTACAAAAAAAGAGCCATCCTTAATTTAAGCAAATATGTCCCCTTTTACTTTTGACACTAAATAATTACCCTACCTTTTTAAGTTAAGTTAATGTCAGACTATATACAGCTAATCCAGGACCGCACAAAACTCAAGATGGCAGAATATACAGGATAAAGACCAAAAAAGGCAATGCTGCTCAACCTCAAGAATGACCAGTGAAGTAACTTCAAAAGCTGATTGAAACTTGAACAATGAGGCAAATGTTAGCAAGGAAAGGTGCTCATGCTACGGATAACATTGCCGTAGATATGATTCTCTGTTTTTCATTTTCCTGTCTGTTTAAACCAAGATCCATGCGGCACTCAAGGTGAATTAGGCAGGCATCCTGTTCTCAAGATTGTCTATTTTGGATGTTAGATGGGCATGAGCTGTGAGGCAGTGTGAAAGCTCTGACTCAAGCATGCTAGCTGAAATTAGCATGCTTCATTGCAGTCATGTGCAAATATGTATCCAGTCATAAACAGCTATCAGAGTGCTCCACACCCGTGCAAATTGTTAAATGATTCAACGGTTGATCTCTGCTTATTTCACTTGTGTCTATGTAATCTGTTTTAATAGCTCCATGTACTTAAAATTGTGGCAAAAACCATGTCTGTTACATATTTTGAGAAGTTAGGTCTTCTTCGAAAGGTTTAACATGGCAGCATCCAGTCAATCTGCAAAAGATAGTGTAATGAATTGGTTTAGACTCTGCTGTTCTCATATTGAGTCTAGGGAAGTATTATAGACAGCTTCTCCTGCTTGTGGATAATAAGTATATCTTAGTTTTCTTCAAAATTAAAAACAATTGGATATATACTTCGTGGTTCACTTATGTTCTATCAAAAAGTGGCTGTTCTGAATTAAGTGATATTCAGAAATAACATACAAATCAGTTAAAACAAATTACAAAGCAAGTGTTCAGGGTGTGACACCGTACTGCATCAAAAAAGAAAAATAACATGAGAAAGAGATCTTGTTGAAAATTCGGTTGTAATATGGGCTCTGACTTTGAGATGTCACAATCTTTCACTTTTTGCCCTTCTGTCTCATTCAGTTGTCTACATTTCAGAGACCAATCAACCAGAAGTCTGTCCTAACACATTGCACCTTCTCTCCTTCCTTCCTCAATATTTTCACCTAGAAATTGCCTCAAGTACGCTGAATAAAAACATCTTTTGTTGTACCCTGTAGAGACCGAATGACATTGTTCCAGCCTGGCTAACAAGCTAATTCAATAAAAAGTAGTAACTCTTACCATTGCTCCACCTGTTTTCATCTTCTACTGGTGGTCAAATCAACCAGAGTGATTAAAAACACCTCTATGAGTGTCTAGACTCTTTGTTTCACTCGCATTAAATAAATAAAAAGCATCATTAATCTAGTTTTACCACATTGCAAATTGGGCGAAAAAAATGGTGAATATGTTCTTTAATTATAAAGTCAGAAAGCATCAATAGTTTGAGGTTCAGTCAGATCATCTTGACTGACTGACTTATATTTTTATATTTAAGTGAAAAGTTGGACCGCATACATATACATCATAAACAGATAAACTAACTACTCATCCTACATTGCGGGCTCTTGACTCATCAGCATTTCATGTGTCTGTTGAACCAAATATTTCACAAAACACTCAAGTTCCTGAGAGGCAACACCTTGATTCTCAATCCATTTGCTGTCATGTAAAATTAGTTATATTTTCAGCCTGGTTAATCCTCCAAAGCCATTTTCAGACTCCGAAGAGCATAAAACCTGCAAAAAGCCTCTCCCTGATGATTGCAGGTAGATTCAGTCAGGCTGATATCATCCATTACCACTTTATATCCATCTGAATTTTAAACTGAAGGAAGAGAGAGAGAACATGAAGATGGATGAAGGCGAGGAGGCAGAACTGAGGAGTGCTGAGACTCACTGATTTAACTTTTGTTTGAACCAGTTTGTCTAAATTACAGGTTGAGGCTGGTAGACAAAAATGCACTCCCTTCCTGACAATGATCCATCCAAAGATCTCCGGATACAAATCACACATGAAGGACACAAAATATAATCCTCAGTGATGGGCAAGCTGGGTGAAATAAGCATTGAGACAAAAACATTTCCGTATTGAAAACGTTCTCTGTAAAGACATCATTTCAAGAACTGTGTCCATCCACATAAAAACGCAATAATGTATACGCCAGACCTGTAAGTGGCGCTGTAACACTGCTGCAGACATACACCAAAACCAGAGAAAAAGGCTTGGAGCATGTGCATACAGCATGAGAAATGTCAATATGCACTGGCGTCTACTGTGCTCCATATCCTCTTGTTGCTCACAGTGAATGTAGAGGAAGGAGCAGAAGATTTTGCTGTTAAAGCCAAAACAAGCTCCGGAGCTTCTGCAGCATGAGCGTGACACAGAAGTTCATCATTTTTTCTGTTGTTTTGGGGTCACGTATGCAGTTTGTTGCCAACCCCTCAGTAAGGAAAGTAGCTATTGGCTGTCCTAGAAGTCACTAGATGATACCATCGCCTCATTTGCATAACTGGCATTTTGCATGTAATTGTAATGAATGCTGGAGGAAAGGAATAATGTCACAAGAGAGACATAAGTTGAGTAAAAAATGTGTTTAGAACTACAAATGAACTTATCTCTGTTGATTCTTGAATTTCCTTTTTTAGAGATCAGGTGTGATGAGAAATCCTTACAGATAACCAAGGTGTGTTCCACATGTTGGCTCTCCATTGAACCAACAGTTTCATGCACTTTGGACCAGTGGGAGGCACTTAAACTGCATTTTCACCAAGTCCAGTGAACACTAACCTGACACGCCAGATGGACAGTTCCATATATCCACCATGGAAATATTTCACTAGTCCATCTGGAGAAGAGCCCATAGAAAATGTTTTCAGAGGCAGAACCTTCAAAAACAACTGAGCTGGTGATTGGACGATCATTCTGCCAGTCACACTCATCACAGACCAATCTGTATCAAGCCACAGTATGACGTAGCAGCAAGACGTTGTTGTTAGCCGTTAGCTTCAACTAAGTTTCAGTCCTTAGACTGTCATCTTACATTAAGTTATACCACACAGATATATCATTTACCGCTTATATGTGACATGAACCTTATCAACGACATCCCCACCAAGTTCTCCTGGTAACTTTGTGAGGAGAGCATATTTCGCCAGGTATTGTTGAGTAACCATGACTTGGGGCTACCACAGAATAACTGGCATCATCTGTGGGGGATTTCTGCATCTCTCCCAGTTTCCCAGTAGTGATCCCCAGCTACTCTGATTTGATTGTCCAAAACAAAAAAACACGATTTCACATAAGAAAAGCTTTAAGCAACATTCTTTGCTCCTCTTTTGAAGAAGAAGTTGAGTCCATTTCTGATAAAACCTCAGATATTGCCGCCATTGTTTTCAAACATGCAGTAGCAACAGAGCACTTAGTTATGGCTGCTGTTGTCACGTCTTCAGTTTCCGCCTCTCTTCCCTGATTGGACCATCTGTCTTTTGTGAAGCCGTAGGAGATTGCTTAATGGCTGATGTTTTATATGATGTTTTATACTCCATGTAGAGTGATCCTCAAACCATCTTGTGTCTGACTTTTTTCAAGTCAGTGCTGGGTGAAGTTCCATTGGCAACATAACGCATGGCGATTCACTACCAGCGTGTGGACGTGGAGTGGTGGCTCTCCTCTCTGCTCTGACTGCGGTTGTCAACGCAGCACTGCTGATCATTGAGGACCGTAACTGCACAACGATACGTGCTTTCACGAGTCTCCAAAATTCCAGAAAAGTCGCCAGTTTCACCAGAAAAAGTAGCTAGATTTGTCGCTAGTTCCTTTGACAAAAAAAGTCACAAAGAGGGTTTTAAAAATCGCTAGATTAAGCGGAAAAGTTGCCACGTTTGCAACCCTGAGTGAGAGGTGGGGCTATGTTGTCATCTTTTCTGAAGCTATCCACATTTGTTGTACACACGGAATCCACCTTTGGACTCAATTTCAAAACTGTGAATTTCAGCACCCAAAACATTGTTTCCCTGTGGACGAAACACCGATACGGTTAAAAACTTGTGCAGATATGCCTGAATTCATTGCTTTGTAGACAGATACTGAACCTACACAGACATCTTGCAGCGTTTTGGTCCCTCTGGATAACTTTCAGTTCTAAACTTTTATTTGTACTTATTATTTCAACACTGAATGAAAGCTGTTCATTATAGTCCAGATGTTGATTAGCACTGTGCAAAGCCTCCAATTTATTTTTGATCTCTCAGATCTTTTCCACGAAGCAACACTTCAGTTCTTTCTGTTTGTGAATTTAACCAATAAAAGGGCTTCATCAGGGACCAGTGCTCTGAATTAGCCAGAGAAAAAGCCATAGAGAGCAACACATAACCTTTTAAATCAGTTCAGCTGTAAGTGTGTGAAATTAAATGTTTTTCTAAGCAGACTGTCAATAAAAAAGAGACCTTGCCCTTAAAAGCGAAGACCTACAAATTGATGCAAGGTCTTTCCAAAGAGAGATTTATCATTAAGCTTGATACCAGCTGCAGAGCTGAGAAAAAAGAAGCTCAGCCATTAAAAATGTAATGCAAAGCTGAATCTGTCAAAACAAAATGTTTTTGAAAGAGGAGCTGTGAGACAGAGAGAGTGGAGCGTGGGTGGATGTCTGTACATGTGAGTCTGTGTCCCTCTCTGTTTGGTCTCTATCCAATTAAAAATCAAGAAATATCTGACCGTTAAAAGAAGTCCTTGAGTTTCTCAGCTGGAGAAGTATTCAAAGAATCATGTGATACATCAGAAAACATCGTTCTCATACTTAGAAGTCTGATACTTACCCTCTTAGTGGATCCTCGTCCTTCACAAATTCAATTTCTCACCAATTCTCTCTGCCAACAAACACACACAACACACCTTTCACTTTAACTCATCCTTCATCTCCACAGCTTTGCCTTCAGTTTGTGAAGAGAAGAACAGACGTTAGTGGTGGATTTGGGAGAGACTGTGTGACAGTCTAGAAGTTTAGATATGAAGATGCTGACCAGCCATCAGTTTAGCCTTTAGTGTAGATTGTAAAGAGAGTTTGCATTAGTGAGAGGCTTTTTTTTTTTTTTTTTAATTATTTATTTTGGAATCACACATGACAGACAATGGTTCAATGACTGGCAAACAAACTTCCAGCATGATCTCTCCTTTTAATATGTTTTAAACATAATTTTCAGTCCTATCTGAATAATATGAGATACATAAAACCAAAGCAATGAAAAAAAAAGAAAAAGAAAAGCAAGAAGAGGAAAATTAACAAGTTACACTTAACATTCGAACACTGGGACTCTCTTATCTAAAACTTAAACCTGTCTTAAAAATCTGTAAAATAAATCATTTTAAACAAATAAGGCCGTTAAGGGAGGATATAGACTTCCCCAATTTCCCACAATTCTTGAAATTTGTTCTTTTCAAGCCGCAATGAAAAGGTGATTTGTTCAATTGCATATATTTCATGAATTTTATTGTACAAGTCGTTTATAGTTGGAGCTTCTGGCTTAAGCCATTTTTTGTTGTAATTGCCTTCCATGCAGTGATGCTCAATACTGCAAACAAGTACTTAGTTCTCTAGCTTGAAGGCGACTATAACATTTCAACAAAGAGTTACTCACACTTAAAAGTAAAGTCTGTCCCGAACATATTTGCCAGTTCTTTAGCAGCAACTCAAGGCACTGAGGCATGTAGACATGGTCCAGATAAAATTTCAAACTTCAGACTGAACAAAAAGTTTAATTCCTGCATTTCGATTGTCTGCCTCTGTTCTGTTTGTATATTTATACACATTCTGGTATGTATCCCGTCTGTACTTAGGAAGTGAAGTAAACCAATGCCAAATTCCTTGTATGTCTAACATATCTGGCCAATAAAGCTGATTCTAATTCTGAGTGGGGTACAGAGGTGATTTAAGTGATTTTTAGGGCCCTGATGTTAAGCACCTCGTCTACAGCACGTGGTCTTGCATGGGCGATTGTCTTGCCCTAGGACACATTGACATGTGACTGTCAGAGCACGGCTTGATCCCTTGGCCCCCAGATTGATGGTACAATGGCCACCTGAAAAGCTGCTGACGTGTATTGATTGTATTTGAGTTAAAGGGATAGTTCAGGTTTTTTGAAGTGGGGTTGTGTGAGGTTCATAGCATGAGCCTGAACGTGTGCCACAGTGTCACAGCTCAGTTCTCATTCATTATTTATTGCATTATGTTACGTTGTCTATTTTTAGACTAAGATTAGCACTTTATGTAATTTTCAAAAGAAACACATACAAAACTAAACCACAGGGCGCATGCACAAACCACCGTGGACGTTCTTTGTTTTGTTGACCAACTTACAAGAGTGTAGTAAAGAAAAAGAAACAAGTCACAACAAGCACACAGGACCGTTTGGAGTTGCTGAAGAGTTTAACTGATGACTGTAGGCAGAGCATGGCTAATGCTACCCATTGACTCCCTGTGTTTGAGCTAAGCTAATTAGTGATGGGCAAGCTTTGGGCGTCTCTTCCTGGTTACTGCACCTTGCATGGTTGAAAGAATGGTGTCTATCTACTTGTCATGGACTTAGGAGTGATGTAAGACACAAAAACAAAAAAAAATGTTGGTATATCCCTTTAATCTGTGTGAATGGGTTGATGTGACCTGGGGAGTAAAAGCTCACACATCACTGCAGAAAACTTTGACTGCCAGAGAGGAGGAGATCTCAAGAGGTAAGCCATAACTAAGTGCACCTGGGGTGTAAAAGCACTTCGTATGGCCTGAAAGACCATAAAGCTGTATAACCTCAAATTCATATACCATTTTACCATGTAAACTGGATTGGCCATTGGTTTTAAACTAGTTACTCACTCTATGCACTCAGTAAACTAAAGAAATTCAAAGCAATAAACTCCAATGGTCTCTGTCCCTTATTGTAACAAATATTCACTCATTCTTTAGTAAATTATAAGGGTTATTTCTACTCTCAAATACAAACTGTTTTTTATTGAGGTCCTCTTTTGATTGTGGCTCTCACATTAGTGTTTTTTTTATCAATGGGGCATCTAAGGAGGACAAGGTTGAGTACCACATCTCTTTGGCATTGGCCACAGATGTTTTATTTTCTCCCTCTTCAGCCAAGACAGCCAAATCTTTAATTTAGGGTTGATTTTTTTCTCCTGTATGTGCTTCAATTTTGTTGAAAGTTTGTACTTAAACATCCATTCAGCCTGATCAAACTTCTTTTGAAGATATGAGCCTGCTTTGTTTACACGGTGTAACATTTTTACTGTTTTAAGGATTATAACCAGATAACAGAGCACTGGAAATTAAGAGTTGAGTAACAACCCTGTATCACATAGATCGTACACCCAAAATAAATGCTACTCAAATTTTAGGAGTGCTTGAGAGTTACACAGGGTGGTTGAAACTACATTTGTAAGTTTTGAGGCTCAGACTTGGTGCAGGAATTGTAGGGACTTCCTTCTTTTCAAAGTCCCTTTGAGGGCAATCAGGGACAGTGTTGCCAGCTTTTTCTACTGAAATAAGCAATTTGATTAATAAAAACAAGCCCAAACAGGGGACTTAATGTGATATATTACGTTTTGGTTTTTTTTTTGTTTTTTGAAAGAGAAATCTACAAAAATCGTGTTTTGATTTTCATCTGTATTTCATTTCAATTTCACAGTGACATTTCTTCTTCTTTGGATCTTTACTTATTCAACATCTTTTTGTTTAGTGGTGGAACATCTTTTTCTTTATACAGAAGTTACAGAAGTGAAGTGAGGGGCTATTGCTATTTATAACTCTGTTATCACTAAACGGTCTCTCTAACCTTGATTGTTGTAATTAAACAGACATAGTCAGGCTTTTACCTAAATTTTATGTTGGTCCTCTGCAGCTTTATTATGGTGAAAACAGTAATAGCTACATAAGAAACAGATTTTATTCTGGCTATAAGAATTTCTTTTTGGTGGAAAAATCATTTTTGCCCCTCTTTTTACAGAAAAATTTACATTTGTGTTTAGAGTGGGACAAAATAGTTGGTGTGACCTCTGAATTGAGTTTATATTGGTAGTAGAGTGTGTGTCAGATCCCTCCTGGGTTTGGGGGCACAACAAGCCCAAACAGGCGACTGCACTTTTGGAACAAGCCAAGAAAAACACAACCTGCAGTTGACGACATTTACGAAACTTTAAAAGCAACTTTAAAAAAAGAAGCCCCAAATCACTTATAATTAGCAAACCTGGCAACTGTGCCTCCCTCCTCCTGCTCCTGCGCTTGTGTAGTTTTGTGTGCACACATATGTGTGACACCGAGATGGAGAGATGTGTGCAAAAAGAGAAGAAAACAGGAGCTATGCACAGACAATGAGACGCCCAACACATCTTTTTGTCACAGATGCAGCACAGATGGAGTGGAGTCGGGGAAATATTTTCCTTTTCTTTCATCAGCTGACAAATATTTTTTAGAGTTAAAATCAAAGGAAACGTCTGCCTCTCTCCCACTGGTTTAGCATCATCTCTGGATAATAAACCGAAGAGGACTCACATAAATGGAAGACAGTTTGCAGTCCAGTCTGAATACAAACAGACTGAGTTTTTCTAAAAGCCGAAACAAATTTTTCTCAAAAAATAAAGTTGGTTCAGAGATTTCACTGCTTGTAAAACAGCATGGTGGCTAAATTTGGGTGACACAGTTGTTGTGATTTCTCTGCACATACATGAAGGTGCTTGATGCACTTTTATGTACGTTACCACTTTTAAAAAGTATCTTGTCCAGGCTCCTTACAATTAGGAATCAAAGCAGTGTCAATTTTGACAGCACTTTTTAATTAGTTTTAATTTTAGTCTTTTGCCTACAATATATTTTAGTTTTAGTCATAATTTAGTCATCGAAATTGGTTTAATTTAAGTCAAGTTCAGTTGATGAAATTTCACAACATTTTAGTTGATGAAATCTACTGTAAATTTAGTCAACTTAAATATAACTTGTGAAGTGTGAGGCATGTTTTTATGTTTCCTTGAATTTCTGAAGTCGTGTTTTACACTTGGATCCTGCCACCACAAAGCTAAGGCAGGTGTGACTGGATGTCCCTCTTAACTCATCCAACCTTTCCACACAACCAAAGTAGCTGTGATTGGATATGTTCTTAACTTGTCCCTACTTTCTACATGACCAAATTAGGTCTGATTGGATTAAGTCTCTGTCAAACATTTTAGTCTAGTTTTTTATTTTTTGATAAACATTGGTTAATTTAGTTTTAGTTTTTGTCAATTTTACACTTGCTTTTTTTAGTCATAGTGAAGTTTTCGTCAGGGAAAAAGGGTTGTTGACGAAAAGTATGATGAAAATAATTAATAGACAAAATTAACACTGAATCAAAGAAAAGAAAAACTACCTTCTGTTTTGTTTTGTTTTGTTTTTATTTTTTTGGTGGGGGGGGGGTCATTGGCTGATTTTATCATAAACTTGGTGTCAATAAAATATATTCTAAACAAGATATTGCAGGATGTATGACCCAAAATCTTCAAAAATATGCTTAAAATGTTTTTCTTGATGTTAGTCAAATTTGATGTGAGTTCTTATTTGTGAGGTGTTTGTTTTACTAGAACAGATTAACAACTTGTGTCTTTTATGTCACTATTAATGTTCAGTTTGAAGTTTATGTTAACTCGATTTGGCCAATGTCAAAGAAAGCAATGTTGATATTTTATCCTCCCAATAAAAGCATCAGTATCCCAGTTTATAAAGCAGTCAGTCACTCTTGCTGGCACCCCAAGCACAGTTTTAAGCTGTGTTGTTATGAAATTAAAGTCAAATTTTCACTTTAACCCTTTTCACACTTGCCAAAAAATCCTGAAATTATCCAGACATTACCTTGTAAGTGTAAACACTAACAGACCTTTTCACTTAGACTTTAACACGGTTATTTCCTCGAGTGTTTTATCCACGTAGAGTTAAAGAGCTGTCTCGTGCTGATGTTGGATACGGTGATGAAACTCTGCAACTTTCTTTCTCCCGTTTAATCGCCATGCATGTAGTTGCTCTGCTTGATATTCACTTCTGTGTGCTACAGTGCTTCTCATAGCTCTTTAGTCAATGCTGTTGATACGCTTTTTAACATGTAAAACTGAAGTAAGACATACAGCGCTCAGAATAAATGAGTACAGCCCTTCAGATTTTTTACCCTTCAGGTAAAAGAAAATGTTATGTTAAACTCAGCGTTGTCAAAACTTTGGAAATTGTTCTTTCATTCATTTAGATATTGTTTAATACGTTACTTTTAATAGGGGGTGTACTCATTTATGCTGGGCACTGTAAATTGTTGGCCCACTCTGATATTATCCACAGCATATATTTGACGTCGTGTGCAACCACATCAGTGAATTACCCCGGCAGGCTGCCCAGACATCCTGATAATATCAGGGTTGCATTGATGAAAAAGGCTTGTGACACTAGGAAGACCTAGCCTGAATAAAAGTTTGTCTAACTGGTGGTAGTCCTACTCTTTTTGATGGATCCACAGACCATTAAGAAAGCCAGCAGAGGGTCATTCACACCTGACAGTGACATAAAAGCTGAATTGTGACACACTCTGCACTTAGTTATGGCTTACCTCTTGAGATCTCCTCCTCTCTGGCAGTCAAAGTTTTCTGCAGTGATGTGTGAGTTTTTAACAGCGAGTAAGACTGAGTCGGCCCTGAAATAAAAAAGAGGTGGGAAAGCATGTTTAAAACAGAGAAGACAGAGAAATAGAGATCCTGAATTGAACACCAAGGCTCCATTAGCCCTTGTATTTAACTGTTTATTTGTTGTTTGATTGCTTTTCATTGCTATTAGTCCTTCTCTACAGCCCAGACTCTGGCTCTAAATGAAATCACTGGTAAAATTTGTGCAGACACTTTGTCTTAACTTTTGTAAAACTGTGCAAAGGAATAGAAATGTCAACCACTTTTATTTAAATGAACTGCTAATCACAAGTTTTAGTCTGAGGAAAATCTCCCAGATCTAAATTTATAATTATGTTGAAATGCTGAGTCAGCATTTCAACATATTGTTATCCGACTTTATTCTTCTTCTTCTTTTTCTTCTTCTTCTTCTTCTTATTCTTCCCTCAACTATTTGGACCTTTTCACAGCTTTCAAATTTGCACAGATTTTCACAGAAAAAAATTGAGTAGTGCAGCATGTTCAGGAGATTTGCGCTTGTATTTTTCACATGTGTAACTGTTATAGTTTTTACAGTAAAAATGATTTTCTGCAGATATTTTGCATTAAAGTCAATGGGAGATTTTTGCAGGTCTGCTGAAAAGTGCTTGAACTTTCAGGCTGTACAGCTTCGGCATACTTCCACCTACAGACTTCATTCTTGCTTTCACAGATTCACTGACTTGTTAACTATTTTTACATGTGTTTGGCTTTTTGATGTCTTTTACAGTTTTTGAGATATCACTGTTTAAGCAACACTAAGTTTGGAGGATTTCTCTGTTCTTAGAGCGTGTCACGTGACCTGTTAGAGCGTGAGCTTCGCCTAAAAAGTCCAAAATTTCTAGCGGATAAACTGCAATAAAAGATTCAAACTTTGTTCCACAGATATGATTTATACATCAAAATAAAGGTACACTTCTCCTCTTTCAGCTGAAATGCGTTTCAACCTCGACATTGACATCGTTTTGTCTCCGTGAGCTTCAGAGCCATGGGTATCCCGCAAAGTCTTCCGTCCGTTCCCATTGAAATTCTCTTCCCCAGAGAGCTGATCGCTTCACTTTCAAGCCCGTTTTTAAACTCCTCTCGTGTCAACATTTTCTACAGTACAGACATGAAACCTACATCAATCTTTTCAGGACATTCTTGTGATGCTCACGGTGCAGTCCTTTTTTGGATAGCTATCACGGTTTTGGCACAGCATTAGCCCGTATACCCGGAAGTACCCAGCTTTATCATCGACCCACATTAAATGTCACACCATGTCTCCTCATGTTAGTGCTTTGCAAAGTCAGCAGACAGAGCAGCTCCTCTTCCTAGTCCTCGGTGTACAGCGTCATGACAGAGAAATGGAAAACAATGCGCAAGGTTAGTGGGAAATGTAGGCTTTCAAATTGATTTCACAAGAAAATACTACGCGGCAGTGCGCTCGACTCTGACAGCGGAGTCTGCTCACAGTCTGCCAGACTCTGGCTGCATACGCAGGTATACGCCTTATACCCACTAGAAAACGCCCCGAAATACCATATAACCACAACAAAATGCGCAAGGATACGTATAGCAGCATGCTTGTGTGACTTTCACTTTCTGTCAGCGTGTGTGTGTGCGCTCCTCCGTCCGCTGGTGAGCGTAAAGACGCAGATAGACGTGCATCGCAGGGACAGTGAGGGATCATCAGTCACTCTGTGTGATTTTATCATTCACACGGTGTCTTCACAGCTCATGTGCCCGGTTTAAGTGAACACAAAGACTTCAAAAACTCACGAGTCAGCCTTTCATTAATCAAAACTCTACATTCTTCATCAGTCCAGCTCTTGTTTTCACTCACTCACTGTTTTCTAAATAATAAATTCACCCTGAGGGATCCTCCATCACTTATTCTCCATGATATCAGAACAATCTTTGATGGATCAATCTTCAAATACAGTCTACTAGTGGAGCGGTTCCCAACCTGTAGGTGGAGGCCCATTGTGGGTCTCAGAGCTGTTTTCAGTGGACGGAGTATTAATCTGGTCAAATTGTGGTAAAAATGTCTTCAGTGTATGGAGGCCCTAAGAGGACAAACATCATCAGAGTATGTCAGATTATACCCACTAGATTAAACCAGACTACACACAAATATTACACTGTTTTACATTTCTCTACTCAGATATTCCTGTCCAGATTTAAAAATTCATGTATGTAGGCTATTATTACTTTGAGTTTGATGTTCGAGTATAGATTTGTTGATTTAAAAATGAAGTAGTGATAACTTTGACTTAGATGTTAACTTGAGCAGATCAAGTTTCTAATGACATTCTGACTGTTCATGTCCACTCCTTATTGTCCTCCAGTGAAAATCACCTCTGTTTACATTAATGTTCAAGTCAGATGCTTTTATACTGGATAGTTCTTAGTGTTGTGGACTTGTAGCCTACAAATTGATGCCAAAACATTTTTCATTTACTAAAGGAAAATTTAATCTAGGCTAATTATGCATATTCAATTGCACTTCATAATTTAACCCTTTAAAGCCTGAATGCACAAATAATAGCCAGAACATTCATTTTTTTTGGAGCTGAAATGTTTATTTCACTTCCTATTGAAACCCAACAAAATCACAATTTCCACAACATTTATCATATATATATTTTTAGCAGCAAAGTTGCTGACTCTCCCTCCGGCCGCTCGGGTTCAGATTCTGGTGAAGGCAGTTGTACTTTTCAACTGTGTGTCCAACACAGACTGCTGATTACTACAGCTCCTTGCTGTATGCATCTGGCTGCTGTCCTCTCAGTCTGGATGTCACAGGCTGTCAGTCATTCAACCTTTCACTTCCATACAACTTTATTCTTTTCCTGTCTTTACAATGCAAATTTGTTAACATATTTCACACTTCTGCTACTGATTACCATCTATGTCATTTTACCCCTAACAAATTTTACTATTTTAATCATAGATTACAATTTCTTCATGGTGGCCAAACATTTCTACAGCTTTCTGCAATTTCCTTTCACGTTTATTCATTTTCAGCTTTCTATCACAACTGTAACCATTTTTATTACACATTTCCCACATTTGCAGCTGTGCTTTACTGCTTCCAACTATTTTATGTCACATTTTCACATTTTCAGCTTTGTTTGCATTGCTTTTAGCCATTTCATTTCACAGTTCCAGCATTCAGACTCAGCATTTCAACGCATTTGCTGCAAGGAAATGCAATTTTTCTAGTTCACTTTTTAAACTCAGGATACAGCTCCGATCTCTGCTCATATCAAAGGGGAGAACATTTTCCTAACCCCTTAGAAGAAGCCATATGAAGATGTCTGGCTGGGCAGATTTTAATAGAGGTGAACATTCATACAATCCCTGCAGAAACAGATGCCCTCATAATATTAAGCAGATGTGCAACAGTGATTACTCTGTCAGAACAGCTTCGGCCTGCATGAATCAAACTCAGATTGTTTTTACGCACAGCCTAAATGAAAGGGCTTTCTCAGAATGAGCACAGTTAATATTATGTCAACACAGTCATGTCCTCATGTCAGAGTGTCAGGAGCACAATATTGGATATGTCAGCTTAATTACTACAGGTGAAAGATTTTATAGGGTGTTGTAGAGTTTATGAGTTTTTATATCAAGTGATGTCAAGGTAAGTGAAAAAGAGGATCAACGGCAACATGTCCACTCAATTAAGTCACGTGAACAAGAGTTTATATTAAAGATAGAGTTTTTATCACGCAAGAAAAATAAATGTCAGGAAAGAAATGTGGAGACCTCTGTGAGCGCAGTTATTGATGCCTCCCTCAGATTATGAATCACAGAGTATTTGAACTTTTACATTGTCAGCCTCGTCTAATACAAGAAAAATATGCTGCTCAGAAAAAGTGTTTTGTTGACCAATTAATTTCGTCATAGTTTTTGTCAACAACATTTTTCTCTTGACGAAAACTAGACAGTAACAAATAAAAACAAGTGCACATGAACTAAACTAAACTAACTGATATTTTCGTCAACAAATAAAAACTAGACGAAAATGTTTGACAAATAGAAAGTAGGGACAAATTAGGAATATATCCAATCACAGCTACTTTGGTTGTGTAGGAAAGGTTGGATGAGTTAAGAGGGACATCCTATCACAACTGCCTTAGTTTTATGTTAAATTTTTTTCTGTTAATAAAATACATTCAAACTTTCCTAGCATTCAGTGAAGGGTTATTAAATGTTTCATTTTATCCAAGTGTAAAACATGACTCCAGAAATTCAAGGAAACATAAAAAATGCCTTACATTTTACACTTCATATTTTAGTTGACTAAATTTACAGTAGATTTCGACGACTGAAATGTTGTGAAATTTCATCAACTACACCTAGACTAAAATAAAACAATTTAGATGACTCAATTATGACTAAAACTAAAAGATATTTTGGGCAAAAGATCATAATCAAAACTAAATTAAAAAGCGCTCTCAAAATTAACACTGCCAGAAACAGCTTGTAAGGAATGTGTATTCATGGTGTGAGCAATGCAGCCACACTTGTGAGTAGCGCCCCCGTAAAAGTGCCAAAATCCCTTGCAACTGGAAGCTGGTGTTCTGGAGCATAGAGTGGCAGGATTATTTGGTGTCTACCCTGGTACCATTACCAAACTTAAGACCAAATTCCACGGGACTGGTGAAGTCAAAGACAGACTCTGAAGTGGGCATCCCAGAAAGACAACAACCAAGCAGACCAGTTTCTCGCCTCGCCTTCTCTTAGAAACCCGTGGCTTTCTTCCCGGGGGTGAGAGGATTTGGAACATATTTGCTTGGATATTAATTGCTATAGCATATTCCATCTCACCAGTGATATTTAAGAAGGACACCACTACTTCTTTGAATCTCTTATACCACTCTGGAAAGAATAAATAAATAAATAAATAAAAACTGACAGACAGCTTAATAAACAAGGCATAAATAATCCTCACATAAAATATTTTGTCATCATGTTTGAGCCAATGTTCTCCTTTTTTTGTACCAGAAATCTCCAACTTTGAGTCCTTTTGGAAAATGAAAGTTTTTGGGTGAGCCAGTAGCCTTGTTATAATGTCCAAGTACCCCACACACAGCAAAGAGACAACAAACAAAGATTTTTATTAAGAATCATGGCAGATAATGACCAGGAAGATAGAAGCTAAGTGGGACTGTTTGTGATGTACAGGTACATTTAGAACAGTCGCAATTTTCAGTCTGTATATTTGACAGGACATACTGCATAAACGCTTAGTTTTTGTTAGCGATAAGTGTCCAACAGCCACCCTGAGTGTGTGTTTTTGTGTATATCGGTTTATCTATCTATCTATCTATCTATCTATCTATCTATCTATCTATCTATCTAAGACCTAAACTAAACTATACATACATATATATATATATATATATATATATATATATATATATATATATATATATATATATATATATATATATATATATATATATATGTATATATATATATATATATATATATATATATATATATATATATATATATATACGTGTGTGTATATAGGAATGCAATTAGAGTATCTTGTTACTTTGTTTACTTCATTTGATTGAAAAAAATAACACACAAAAGGTCTATGTAAATGTAAAAATTGGAACAGGACTCAGAATCAGCAGAGACTCATTATTAAAATTGGATCAGAAATGGGAGCTGGAAAAGCTGATCATGACATCCCTACCAACCAATGTTTACCTGACTATGTTTTTTTGTGTCCTCTGCCTTAGCCAGCTGGCTCTCTGATTGGCTATTGATCTGTTCCATGTGACAGCACATGGAGACTGTGCCGAACTGTCTTTGCTGTTTTCTATCCTCAACAGAATTACTGAGCGTAAAAACTGACCAGTTTTAATGGTGTATGGTGGTAGAATAATATTTTCACATCAAGGCTGCATGACCATTTGGGCTATTACCTCTCTTTATACTCCTCACACCACACGATTATTATGTAAAATAATCTTCAGGACCACCAGATCATCAGGCCCTTGCAGGCTTTGGTTTTGGTTAAAAAGGCATTCGACCAAAAATATGGCCTATCATCTTGTTCTGTGTGCCCTACTAGAAAATATCCTTTAACTGTGTATCATTTTTATTTTTAAACCTCCTCAGAGTTGTTCACCTGATGAGACAAACCTTTTGGGGCACTCCTGGAAGTCCTAACAGCTTGGGCTGAGGACAAGAATCCTGTGTTTAAAAAGACTTTAAGGACCATGTGGTGGTGTAAAATCAGCAGGCAGCAGAAAATAGCTGCAGCTAACTAGCTGGATAAAGAGCCTGCTGATTAGTGATTGGCAGCAGGCAGTGGGTGTCAGGCTTTGGGAAGGTGGTTTGAGCCAGAGGGAGCTTCAGAGTCCCTCATGAATTTTAAATGTAGAGAATCGAGAAAATATGAAGATGGACGGAGGCCGGGAGGCAGAGCTGAGGAGGACTAATGAGTCTGACTGATTTAACTTTTGCTACAACCCATTTATCTAATTTACAAGTTCTTGACGCCTGCCGCTGGACATGCAGTGTTTTGATACCCGAGAGGGAAGCCTCTTAATTAATGGGAATAATACGATGTCTGGTTTGTGCTTAAAAATAACTCAGAACTTGGCCTCATTAAATTATAACTCTGGCACTGATCATTTAAGTTAGTCAAGCTTTCATTGTGCTCAGATGATCCGTCAGCTTGTGTTGACTGCCAAGAGGAAAAACAAGAAACCCCCTGTTTTTTTGTCACGTTGTTTATGATGTACTCTGTACCAATCATTTTACAAAGGAGCACTATAATTTCAGCTTTAACATCTTTATTACTTAAAGCTACTTTGGGCTTGCTTATGTTGCTAACTGGCAACCTCAAATGCTAGTAGATGAGTTTGTGAGTTATATACATTAATTATATATAAATAAATCTAAATAATAAACATAAAATAAAATAATTTAAATAAAAATCAAAGTAAAGTATAAAATGGCTACTGGCTGGCTACTACTATTGCTCTTTCTCATCCTCTGTCTTCCTGTTACTCCTCCTCCCCCCTAGTGAGTAGTTGTATAGTCTGATGGCCTGAGGAGCAAAGGAGACAAGACAAAGGTAGGGGGGCTGCATGCGGCCCCTGGGTCACCTGTTGCCCACCCCTGGTTTTGATCAAATTTTCCATTTTTTATGCCCAGCAGTCAATGCTAGCTGAAACATTTGTGGCCCTCTAGCTGGTGAGAACTATCAGGTGAAAAAGCAGAGGGCTTTGATGATCAGCATTAAGTCCACCATCCACTGTTGCCCATCAGAAGTAGTGTCATGGCACAGCTGAACTGGAGCATTGATTTGTGGTTATAGAGTAAATTCAGTTTTCTGCTTCTGAGCTGTTTCCTTTGACATGGTTGCTTTGGCAGTTCATTGAACATGTATGCAAAAACAGAGTAATCACTGAGAAGTGGATGCACCTACGTTTCCAAAACATTCAGAGAGAACACACTGATCTCATCCCTGCAGTAAAAACTTACGTTAAAGACTGTCAGAGCTGTCCATTGAGCCAGCTCCGTTGATTCTGTTCCCAGAGCTGTTCGATCTGACTATCTGTGCTGCTTCCTGGTTAGAGGTGGGGGATCAGAAAATGTCGAGTCCCTCACATCATCACCACTGAAGTTATCTCTTTACATGGTCGGCTGCCAGTTTCAAATTGGCTGCTTTTCATGCCTTCTTACTTCTGTCGCCAATCCAACAACACTTTCCAAAATGTCCCTTCTTACCAAACATCAAAAAACACAACTCTGCGTTTTCCTGTGTGATGAGCCTGCTATGGCCAAGATGTACACGCTGAGGTTGAACAGAAGTACCTATTTCTTTCTGCTTTCCTTCCAAACAGGAGGAACATGGTGATTTCTTCAGTGTAGCTCCATGTCAGTGTGATGGATGTAGCCACTGGCAGCCATAGCCTGTAAAGCTCAAAGACAAACCCCGGTTGGATATTTCACAGTGTTGCAGTGTTTGTTGGCTTTAGATTTATTTTTGCAACATTACATAAGAAGGTTGACAGCTTTCTGCTGTTTGTTGTTTCTTGAGGCGGGATGACTCATTACCCAACAAAAAGAGAGAGATATAGAAAAGCTCAGTCCAGGTGTAACAGCTTTACCTTCACACTTAGATTTAATCCAGTGTTGTGGTAAATATGCAAAGAGAATTAAAGATGATCATATGACTGTTTCAGCAATTGTACTAATATATGCAGACCTGTTAGCATTAGTGCAACAGATAGGAAAAAGGTCGCTGGCTCGATCCCCGTGTTGGTCTGGGCCTTTCTGTGTGGACTTTTCATGATCTCCTGTGCATGCGTGGGTTCTCTCCAGGGACTCTGGCTTCCTCTCACAAACCAAAAAAATGCTCAATGGGTTGATTGGTCTCTCCAAATTGCGCTTAGACATGAGTGTGAGCGTGAATGGTTGGTTGTCTCTCTATGTGGCCCTGAGATTGGCTTCAGGGTGTACCCAGCATCTCGCCCAGTGCCAGCTGCGATAGGGCTATAAGCAGTAAAGATCATGGATGGATGGATTTGAATGAGAAATTGGTATTTACTGTACATGCTTTAGTGTGTTTCCTGTTGTTTTATACCCATGTACATGCCACTGCTGAAACAGCAGGAAAAACTTGAGGTTAAGTTTCTTGCCCAAGGACACATTGACATGTGAAAGCTGGACCTTACCTCAAACCCAGCACCTTCTGATGATGGTGAAATGTACTAGCACAACTAAGCCACAGAGCCACTGGAGTGCTGCAGCTATTTTGGATGCAGCAGTTTGATACGACCGCAGACTGTGGAGCGTGTTGGAGGAAGCCAGAGTGGCATCAGCTGTTTCGTGACTGTAGCAGGCTTTAGTGTCAAAATTGAATCATGTCGAATGTGTCATTTCAGAAAGCCCATTTATGCTCTTCTGAGTTTTACATTCCATTAAGCATGTTTAACACGTCTCCTCTGTGTGATGGAGTATATCTATGCACAAGACAAAAAGTTGCATGCATCAAGACTTCCACCCCTCTCCTGTTTGTAGCCAGTAGCTACCCCTCGAATAAACCTACCAGTGTAAAGGTCTGCCATTGTTTCATCAGAAGTTTGAAGGTCCAATGTCATGCAAAATCTCTTTCTCTGATTTTAATATTGTTAGAAGGGGCGTGCATGGTGGCACACTGGCTCCCCATGTGCCCTCCCAACTGTCACTGGGCCTTACTGATTTCAATCATTGTGTAAAGTCTCCACCCACAATTGTATCATTAAACGGAAACAAGACCACAACCAAGAAGTTACTGAGCATAAAAATTGGGACATTGTATACGATGCTCTTTGAGGTTTGATTTTGAAATAGATGCACAGGAAGTGGTTCAAAATACCAGAGCATAACTCTCACATTCAGGACTCCCAATGTGTTAAGTGTAACTGTTGCAACAACACAGCCAAATTTTGACAGAAGAAGAAGATCCTGACACCTTTGACTAAACTCTCAGTTCACTGAGAAATGTGCTATACCTCTTGAACAAAAATGCCTCTTAAAATGCTTTATTTTTCACTTCCTGCGGTTTATTATGTCATCACTATACAGTCTCTCCCTGCGGGCATTTTCGGCTTGTCACAAACATTGTCATAGCAGCAATTCAAGCGTTTCCAAATAAGAGGGGAAAAGGGCTGCATCTGATCCTCTACACAGAGAGAAATTTCATTCTCCAGTTCTACTTAAAATAAAATCCATGGGAGCTTTAAATCCACTGGCCCAGGGAGAGCATAGACTGTAGACAGATGCAGTGCTTCTGTAAACATGAATCTAAACAGCACTAAACTGACCAATTCCCAAATAATAGACAGGCCAACCAATCAGCGGACTGGGTTCACGTGATGAAGGGAGTCTTAAGGTGGCAGAAACTGGCAGAGCTTCCCCAACTGACCAAAAACTGAGGTATTCATGAAAAAACAATTTGTTTCTTTGAACATTAGAGATTATAAACACGCCCTAGCTGTCTGAAACCAAATATATGATGAATTTAAGGTAAAATATGACATCTTTAGACTAACATTCAGTCAACTCACAAAGCACGTTGCAACAACCTGGATTGTAGTATCTTCCATGCTCCTCATTAACCATGATTTCTATCTTTGATTTAATCAAAAGAGACAAGAAGGCTGCAGAAAAATTCATCCCTCATACTATGTTTTGCCAACAAATGTTTATTATTTAACCTAGCTGTGATTATGTGTATTTCTGCTGTGAAAGCTGCTGTTAGACATAAATAACTTCTGGCGATTTTCCAGCAAGTTTCTCATTTCGAGTGGATACTTAAGGGACTGCAGCTTTTTGAACTCTCACATGAGCTTTATTTTACAACACTGGAAGTTGCAGATTGAGCACTACTTGCGTACTACTTGCTTTTTCTGCCCCCACAGTAGATTTCAGATAATTTATCTTAAAACAACTTTCAGACAGCTCATTGGAGAAGTCAGAAGTAATCTGCTCCTTGTGAAACAGAATTGTCTTTCATTTCAGCTATGTTCATTTACATTTTTTATCAGCAGCAACTTTTTTTTCTTGCTCATGTTTTAATTTTGGATGAATCAAAAGCCTATTTTCCTTTTATTTTAAAAGTGAACATTTTAAGAGATGCAACCAGCCTTGTGGCCATGCCAAGTGCCCCATACTCAGGCATACACGGTACAGAGGCTACTGTCTGTGAAGTGGTCATATTCGCTTTAACTCAGGTTAATGTGTTCAGTTTTTAACAGGTAGAGTCTGTTAACAATCATTAATGTTCAATGAACATGCAAGTTTGAACATACTGAGGACCCCTGTATTCTTGCATTGTCTGGGAGGCTCCCTGCCCCACATGAGCACAGTCCACTCTGATTGGTTGATTGGTGTTCTCTATGGTAATTGGTTGGTTTAGTGCTGTTCAGTGTCATGTTTTCAAGGGCTCTGCAGTCATTCTACTAAACAACTCCATTATGTGGAAGAGATATGTGAAACACTCTACAAAACATCTGACCACAGATGAGTGGTCTCTTGTGAGCACTCACCCATGTACAATAGTAGGAAGAAGTTTTTGGACAGCCTTAAATTTTGCACAATTCCTAATTTTATCATGAAGTAATGTCCAAGAAAACGTTTTTGTGTGTTGCAAAAGGTGTGGCTGCATCAGAAAGACACAAACAAAAGCAAATGATTTTTTTTTGTTTATCGTTAACAAGAAAAAATAAGAGTACAGTATCTGATAGTTTCAACTTGTCAGTTCTCAACATTGTTGGTATCAATGTCAACAAATAACAGAGAACATGTTCAAAACTGAACAAAAGTAAATAAACCATCACATCATAAAATTAGTATTTAGTATTCCTGCCATTACTAGCACCAGAGCTCTAATCCTGGCTGCATGTTCTCCATGAGCCTTTCACACTGTTGATGGGGAACCTTCTCCCAGTCTTCTTGAATTACTTCCTTTAATTCTTCCAGATTCTTGGGTTTACTGACTTTTTGATGATCCAGGTGTTTCTGTGTGGAGTTTGCATGATCTTCCTGTGTATGCAAGGGTTCTCTCCGGCACTCCAGCTTCCTCCACGGACCAAAAGCATTCTCATTAGGTTGATGGGTGACTCAAAATTGCCCTTAGGTATAAACCGGTTTAGGGTTTACCCGCCTCTCGCCCAATGTCAGCTGGGATAGGCTCCAGTTTGCCCCGACCTTTGCAGGAACCAGCAGTATAGAGACTGGATGGATAATTACTTCTTGCTTAAGATGTCAAATTATAGTTATTTACTTGCATTCCTGAAGAGAAAAAAAAAAGTTTTAGTGGTTGAATGTTATGCTTGATTAATTTCTGACTGAAATTCTGAGCAGCCAAAATCTGAACTCTGACATGCATGTTCTATAATGCATGTCTATTAATTAGACAGTTGAAGGTTATGATCAGTCCTGATCCGTTTTCTATATTCAGACTTTTTAAAACCATTTGACAGCACTGTTTTGATATGAAGCCATCTTTGCCTCTCTAGTTAGACTTGAAAATCTAACAAATGTCCAAATAAATCGAAAAGAAAAGAAAACTATTTGGGCTACATCTTTTATGTCGAGGGACCCTCTTCTGCATTTCTTCATATCTGCCCTTAACTTACTGCTGAAACTGTGTTTTTTGTTGCATAATGTTTGTTCTGCTCCTGCTTATCTTTCTCTCTGCTGATCCTCTCACAAATCTCTGGGCGGTATAAACTCTCCGGTGGAGATTGCAGAAGCCAAAAGGCTTACTTAGCAACCGATTTTGAAACAGCAGACAAAAGGGGGTTTGCAAACAGTGCAACATCCCGGCAACAGACGGGCAGAGAGAGTGTTAAAATGTTTGCTGGGCAAAGGAGAGACAGGAGAGAGAGATGGGGATCTGAGGAAGGGAGGTCAAGCAGGGAAGCAGGGAGGAGACAGAGAGGGGGGAAGGAGTATTTTGTCCATTAACTGGTGTTGAGAAAAGAAATAGTGACTGAGGGTGAGAGCCTGCTTTTTTTTCCTTCAGTGTGAGCGCAGAAGACAAATTGACCATATGGATAAGAGCAGACGGCGGCCAGGTTGTGCTAAGAACCAGTTAGTTCTACCACATTGTGTTGTTTGGCAGGGAGCCTAATGTTTAGCACACTGGGAGCTGGCAAATAATGGAAATGAGCAAATTGCTTCGGCACAGACTTTTTAGGGACTCTAGGACTCTGCAAGGTGCATTTTTCTGGCACAGCTCGGTTTCCTTGTAGTGGAAAAACAATCTCTGCATGCAAACGATGTATGATAATGTAATCAAGAAAAATACGATGTAAATAAATGAGAAACCAAAATGGATGCACTAAAATGTGTTGAGGGTTGATTTTGGACAAATGTATTCATGCAAAAAAAGTGCTGCCTGTAAGTAATCATCCTTTGTTTATGCAATATTAACCTTGGAATGACAAACACTTAGGTTCACGTCAGTCTGTGGCTTTGATTCATAATTTATTCCTCAAAGATTTTGGTCCATATTGATATGAGAGCGTCACAATAACTGCAGATTTGTCAGCTGCACATCCATGATACAAATCTCGCTGTAAATCACATCCCAAAGTAAGGGTGCGGGTATCGACACTGAGTATTTCTATTTTAATGTTGCTAAGTGTGCTGTCTAAAAGCACGTGGTGCACAGCCATATGGGGTGGTTTGGTCTAAAATTTGTAATTTTGATGGCGCAAAGTAAACTGTGCACAGGGTTCAAAGAGGATGGTTAATATGACTTTATTATACCAGGGGTGGCCAAGAAATTTTGGGCCCCATGAAAGGAGATCAGATTGGCCCCATACTAAACCTGATCTGCACAGTTACTCAAACCAAACATCTGTAAAGCAATTGACAAATGAATATGACAAGCGATATATTTTTTAATGAAACACTTATTATTACAGAAAAGATATTCTACTTAAAGACTGTGGAGAAAACACACCATCTAAATCAATTAATTCTGATTTCAAATGTGTACCAAATAGAACTATGTGGAATTTGGAGCATTTTAAGCATTTCAACCCTTGCAAATCTAAGCTATTATCTTTTTTTTTCTTTCTTTCTTTTTTTTTCCTTTGGTACATCAGACTGGCAATGCCTCAAAAATAGAGAGAGGGAGATGACTTAATGATGTAGACTTTTGTCTTCTTCACAGGAGTGTATAATGTGGAGACATGATTGACAATCTAAAAGGCTTATAAAACTAAAAAATAAAAACAATGTGACCACTCTAAGTTAAAAAAGTGGTGGGTGTAAAGATATAATCAATGGCTGGTGGTTTGACAGAAACCACCAGCCATTGACCTGCACCCTGAGGTCAGAATTTTCAACTGGGAACTCGGGGGATCCTCACCAACCCCGAGTTGACAATCAAAGATGGCTGCTCCCAGTGTAAACAGTTATTAAGCTCTTGTAATATTCCATTTATTAGCACTTCTGACTAGTGTTTCTAATCAGCCGCAGACATAGTATTGTTCAACTTATATTTACGGAAATGCTGCCGTAGCGTTATTTACATTCTTCATGTGGTATTTGTGAACTACAACGCAGGGCGTGCTAACAACGACTAACAATAGCCTGGTAGATCGTCACGGTTTTCCAACTTTGTAACTGGAACAATGATAACTCAGATATGACATCATTCCCACTTCCCTCTTCCCGGTTCCGATGTAAATGGAACGCAGCTTTAGACGTGCCCCTTCACATAGGTGCCATGTGGTGGATTTTCACCTTTTTGCACACATCCAAAAATGTTCATGGATGCTGACAACAACTGCTGTCATTAGATCAAATCAGGCTAAAAACGTGTTTTAATATATATATTTTTCTTTACGTACAACCCAAAATTCTTCATCTACCTCTGGTATTGTCCTTACAGGTATATTCTACTTCCCCTTGTCTGATCCTCTCTTGATTTAGCAGCTGTATGGACCATCTTCTCTCCCACTTTTGTCTCAATAACATGAGTAAATACAGCAAGTCTTCCTAATGGTTCTCCATGTTGACAGCAAGTCATCTTTTTTGCTAATTTCACTTAAATCATGCAATAATTGAGACTTCTTTTGGCAGAATGTTGGTCTTCAGCTGCACAGGGTATTAAATACACGAAGCATTAATGCATCATGAGTCTGTGGCAGTTTTTATCCATATGTCCGTCCATGCGGAAAGCATAACTGAGCTTTTAACACACTCCTGACAGCAGCAGAGTTGTGTTTAAGTCCGTTCCCATTGACTACTCATTGCTAACAGCTCATTGTTGGAGTGAAATCATCTCAATAGCAGAGCCTCAATCTCCTTTTAAATTAAAAGTAGCCTAATAAAATAGTCTTTGTCTCTGATTGAAGGGGGTTGTTTTCCTTAGCATCACCATCATTAGGTCTTAAAAGCCGCAGTGTTCCTCAGACATCAGCATGAGAGGGGAGGCAGTCAATCTCAGCCCTAAACAGTGCACAGAAATTGGATTGTAATTGGTCCTTATGCCTGTGTGTGCGCCCATATGTGAGTGTGTGTGTGTTACATTATTACTTTGGCATCACACCAGGACACAGTCAGCAGCTCACTGTGATAATAAGTGCCACTGGATCTGTGTTTTTACATGTCCTGATTCAATTATTTTATCCCAACAGGAGAAAAAAATCACAAAAATAAACTCATTCTTTTGATTCTGATGATTTTCTACAGTAACATGTCTCCAGGGCACGACAGTCAGAAACCAAATGACCTGCATTTGTCCATCTTTTTATTCAGCAGGAAGTCACATGGAATTATAATTGCAAGGTTGGGTCTTTGTTCAGAAAGTGCATGTTGGGAATTGGTGCCGGCGGAGGATGGAGCTGGGGGCAGAACGAACCACTGGTGTCTCCAAACAAAGACAGGCCTCATTTGGTTTAAATTGTACCTTTTTCAAAGTAGGAAATGGACACATATCTGTGTTTGGCTTTGTCTGCAGGCATAATTATTCCATTTGTTCTGATAAAATAATTGAGGTGCTCTGACAGGGTGCGTAGAGAAGAAGTCAGGGTGACATAAGAGAGCAGAGAAAATGAGGAACATTCAGATTAAAATAAAAAATTAAACATACGCTTGTGGGAGTAAACACTTGAATCAATGTTTTACTGCATAGAAGGATCTAAGTTCAAAATACCAACGCTTTGGGCAATCAAGACGTGCAAAGTTCAAGATCTCTCAAGGGTGCAGACAGCAGTGCACATTTCCAAATTCATCCAGATATATACATTAAAAAATCCCTGATAAGTGTTAAAAAACAAGCATCACAATTAAAATAAAGAAAATAATCATATAAAGGTGCTTACAGAGACATTATTCTTCAACCTAAAATCTTGTTAATCATCTTTTACTGGCTTTGTTATGTAAAGTTATGGACACCAGTACAAAAGGGTTTCTGTAACAGCAGCAGCAACAAACCAAAAGTCAGACATTTAACAGATGAAAACAGCAGTAAAGAATCGAGCTCTCCTTCCACAGCAGCCAAACAGAAAACACCTTTTTTTTAACAACTTCCTGTGTTGCTTTTACATGTTAATCACAGTATTATACACCAATGTCCGTACAAGATGTGTATTTTTTTTATTTTTAACAATAGGAACACACAAATCAAACAAATAATTAAACCCCACCCTCCCACCCATACCCCTCCCCTGGCACATATCCCTTTAGGTTAAATAGAGAAAACAGGTTTAACTAAAAAAGCACTCTGAGAGCGCAGACCTCTGCCAAGCAGCTCACTTCCCCCCATAAATTGTGATTTCCACCCAACATTATAGTCCTATATTTATTTTATATGCACATTGTGGAATGAAAAATATCATTTTGCAAGAAGTGTGATTATTGTTGATATAAATATCATTCAATAGAGTGACCTAGTTAGTAGTGGGTCTTGTAACTTGTTGACTGAACCAGTTTGCAACTGCTTGTACAGATGTTGGTGTTGTGTGCACCACGGCGCTTTCAGTGGGCGATGTCGCCAGCCTGTCGGTCAGAGCAAAACCGCGGTGCTTCGGTGCACAGTGTGTTCGCTCTATGTGGACTTTGGGGGTTAGGTATTTACACTCACACACACACAGACTTCTGCCATGACGGACTTTTTCCGTTTTGACATTGTCAGCAACCTTAGAGTGATTAAATGGCACGCTTGAAGGGACTGCGAGCGAGCAGAGCTGCCGCACATGTTTCTGCAACGTTAATGGGCTCACAGTAATGTTACTAGTGGTTGTGAGTTGTAGAGGACTGGGATTTTTATTACAATTTCGGAAGAGTCTGCTGAGAAACCAAGGCTCCGGGGACAGTGCCGGGATTTCTCCATCGGCAAAACATTTCCTCCTCTCCACTATGTCTGTGAGCAGAACTGTGTGCACAGCTTTCAGTGCTTATTGGATGATGTGCCGTGGCTCTGTGTGTAACCAATCGGATGGTGCATGGGTAGGACAAAAGACGGCCCAGTGTTAAGTAATGGGACTTCATCATAAATTTAAACATTTTTTTTTTGTGACAAAAATCTGGATCGGATCAGCACCAAAATGAAATGTCGTCTTCCTTGGATCAAACCACACCTCTGGTAAAATTTTCATGTAAATCCATCCAGTAGTTTTTGCGTAATCTTGTTAACAGACAAACAAACAGACAAACAAAAAGAAACAGACAGACAGACTCCGGCGAAAACATAACCTCCTTGGCGGAGGTAATAATATGACGGAAGTGAAATATCGCAGGGTTTATCAGGCAAAGTTCTCAGTCCAGATTAAAATGACATTTTGTACTTTTGTTGTATGACAAAAATGAGTTCCAAGTTTTTCCAAAGGTCCTTTCAGATCCAGACAGGGTCATCCTGATTTTTTCATTTCAGGAAAATGAAGCACCTCTTTAATCCAGTTCACACACGTAGGTGGTGCTGAGGATTTCCATCTTAGCAGAATCAGCCTCCTTGCCAGTAGGGTTGAAAATGCCACCAAGTGCTTTTTATTTGAGGGGAGACAAAATGCAGGGGACAACACAAACAGAAAACATGTCTGATAGATTGAGCTGTGGATGACCTATAAGCTTGCTCGCCCACTTCACAACCTGGTCCAAAGTGTTTTTATTCTTTAACGACAGACTGCTAAACCACGAGAAAGAGGAAAGAGAAGATGGGTTTAATAAGTGTACAATAGAATAAAACAATTAAATCAGAAATACACAAAGAAACTGTTTATTAATCTATGTTTTAATAAGTTCATGTACACGTGAGTCTCTCATTTCACCAAACTGTAGCCACATTAATTCTGTCAGCAGACCTTCGAGAACTTTAGAAACTTTTTCTCTGTGTGATTTGGGGATACCTATGCGCATCAATAAGTAATCTCTTCTTGCAGTAGGAGTTATGAATAATGCAGCTGCCAGTATGGCTCTCTGCCTTTCACAGAAGTAATACAGGAAAGTCACTAAAGTTCGTAACAAAGACAGACGGAGCGTATCTGGACAAATTAACATGAGCAGGGTACTTTTATGTCAAAGACACCCACCATATTAAATCTTAGTTTCTCTCAGAATAAATTATTCAGCTTGAAAACAATGACAATGAAGCCTCCATTCGGAATGAATCCATTTTAATGCAGAGATCGGGGAGGTAAAGTGACGTAACTTGTCTATCATTTAGGGACAGTGTGACGGAATACAAACAATAAAGTACCCAAAATTATAGTTTTCAGCTCAAGGGGAAACAGGACGCATCATTAACATGCACAAGCTAACACACTAACATCAGGAGATGCTGCACCATAGCTTTAAGCAGAGAGCACGTAACATGTGAAATGAGGCTTCAGCTCGGTGATTTCTACACAAAAGGGCAGGTGGGTTGGTGAAGAGGTTCAAAGCATGTCACAAGTCCTTGGGGTGACTTATTTAAGTCCTCCTCTGCAAAATGTGTTCAGAAAGCTTCTCTCAGAGGAAAGAAGTTGGGTGATAAGAGCACACTAGTCAATGTGCAAAGAAATTCACTAAACATGAGTTTGGGATGAAAGTATCAAAGTATTCATACTTTTACAACTACTCTATTGGTATTGATTACTCCCCCAACAAAATGTACAGTTATGTTCATAATAATAGCAGTGTGTTTAAAAAGTTGAGTAAACCTCAAAATTCTTCAAATAAGTTTTATTTTAATGCACACAAATGCATTGGGGACACTGCACATTCTATTTCAAAGCAAGAAAATTGGAAAAAGTAATTGAATTTGATAATATTTTACAGAAAGCCAAGAAATATAATGTTCAATATAAAAGCAGTGTTGACATCCTTATTTACAAACTCAAAAATGTAGTGTATAAACTAAGAATTGCTTGATGATTCAACTTTCCTGAGAATCATAAACTAATATTTAGTTGCATAACCACAGTTTCTGATAACTGCTTCACATCTGTGGTGCATGGAGCTTACCAACTTCTGGCACCGGTCAACAGGTATTGAAGCCCGGGACAATTGTGCTACATTCCACAATTGCTCTGCATTTCTTGGTGTTGCCTCATGAACAGCATTTTTTATGTCAGCCCACAAGTTTTCTATGGGATTAAGGTTCGGGGATTGTGCTGGCCACTCCATTACTTGAATTTTGTTTGTCTGGAACCATGATTTTGCTCGCTTGCTGGTGTGTTTGGGGTCATTGTCTTGTTGAAACACCCATTTCAAGGGCATTTCCTCTTCAGCATACAGCAACATGACTTCTTCCAGTATTCTGATGTACTCAAACTGATCCATGATCCCTGGTATGCCATAAATAGGACCAACACCATAGTACGAGAAACATCCCCATATCATGATGCTTGCTCCACCATGCTTCACTGTCTTCACTGTGAACTGTGGCTTGAATTCAGTGTTTTCAGGTCGTCTGACAAACTGTCTGTGGCCCTTAGACCCAAAAAGAACAATCTTACTCTCATCAGTCCACAAAATATTGGGCCATTTCTTTTTAGGCCATTCAATGTGTTCTTTGGCAAATTGTAACCGCTTCAGCACATGTCTCTTTTTAACAATGGGACTTTGCAGGGGCTTCTTGCTGGTAGCTTGGCTTCACATAGACGTGGTCTGATTGTTACAGTACTCACAGGCAACCTTAGATCTCCTCTGATCCTCCTGGAGCTGATCATTGGCTGAGCCTTTGCCATTTTGGTTAGTCTCTGATCCATTCAAATAGTCGTTTTTCTTTGTCTTCCTCGCCTTTCTGCTTTTGGCTTCCACTTTAAAGCATTTGATATCATTTTAGCTGAACAGCCTATCATTTTCTGAACTTCTTTATAGGTTTTCCCCTCTTTTATAAACTTAATCAAAGATCGCTCTTCTTCTGAACAACGTCTTGAACGACCCATTTTACTCTGTTTTCAAGGACAAATGCACAGCCAGCATATGCAGCATCAGTTGCCTTGATCCTTAAATAAGGGCCACCTGTTTAACACCTATTTTTTTCACACAATCAATTACCTCACTAATTGAACTCAGCACTGCTATTTCTTTGAACACGCCCCTTTCAGTTAATGATTCAGTTTCACAGAATCAGCAGCATGCACGTCATGCCTGTTGGGTCTGTTGGTTTTCTATACCTTTACTAAACCTTCTAGAAACCTACTTGCAGTGTAGAAGTTGAAATTCTAACAAAAACAGTGATTTATCTTGCTAGTGATGTGGGACTGCTATTATTTTGAACACAACTGTATATCTGTGAAGTTTCATGGACTATTTTCATTCTTTCTCCCTTGCTTACAACATAGGCCTACATTAGTATAATTGTTTTTTTTCCCAAAGTCATCCAAAAAACAAAAAAAACCCCAAAAAAACAAACAAAAAAAAAACAAACAAAAAAAAAACAAACAAAAAAAAAAAAAACGTGTCACTTATGTCTTTAATGGTGGAAATTTTTGTCATGGTTTGGCTAGTTAGGTTTTATTTAGTATGTTTTTTTCCTTGTGCCCCTTCTTTGTTGTTTTTTCATTTAGTTCAAGTGGATTTATCTTAAAACTGAACATGTTGTTTCCAGCACTGATTCAAGAGCTCACTGGAGAAAGCTAGAATTATAAGCCACTGTTAATGATTAACATGCAAATGATCGAGGGGGTCAGTTGAGAGTAGTTGGCAGGGTCATTGACCGAGTTTTGCTCCCAAGGTGTGATTGTTTTCCTGGGCTGTTTGGGTTGTCTGACAATTTCTGTATCATCTCTTAATGGAAGAATATGAAGCAATATATATTGAATTTTGAGATTCAGCTAAAAAATATTGAGATTTACATTGTGGTCCACATCACCCAGCCCTAACACAGACACACAAATATGCAGCCATCTTGTAACGTGACTGCACGCACACAAGCATGCTCTATATCTGATCTCTCTACTTACTTGTGCTCTCACCTTTATCCCAGTAAACATACACATGCACACATACTGCATGCAATGACTATAGTGAACCCTTGCTCATATGCATGACCTTGGGTAGCTGCTTTTCACAGACTTTAGCTGTGGTTTCTGCTGATACTGAGCTTTTTCAGCCATACATCCTCTCAGGCAAGTCGAACATAAGTGTGATGTTGATGTTGTGGCTGCGAGGGAGCGAAAGCTAAGATGATTGTCCAAGGTTGTGGAAAATTGAGGTGATTGGACACATTTACAAGGCCGTGCTGACTTTACGAGAACTGGATGAATTTACATTAATTGTTGCAGTCTAATTCCTGGAGGGACTAATTATGATTACATTTTAGGAATGATCCCTGCAGTTGGTTGGCTGACTGGTCCGTGTTAGTATGAATTTTAAGGTCTCTGACCCATCTTCCAATTATCTTTTAAGTTCTCCACATATTTAAGTTATGTATGTATCCATGCTTACCACATATGAATATACATGACACACAGAAAGCTGAGTTGGCTCAGAGTCAGAAAAGAGAGTCACAGAAACTGACCACTGCATGCTCTTGTCTAAGATGGCTGTATAGAAGGACAGTACATAGACATACACGAAATATGTAAACATGCAAAAGCCTATATAACTGAGGAAAGAACCTTTGTCTCCTTGTCAGTTTTACCATTGAACCAGCCGTAATAAACCGCTAAGATAATCCCCCAGTCTTGTATTAAGAATCGTTCTTTAACTAAATCTCAAATTATTTGTTGGTAAATGAGCTTCTGTCAAAAATGAAATATATTTAAACATACATGTAATGGTTCTTGTGCTCTCTTCCTGTACTAGAGGCCTGAGGGCTCAGTGTAGTATCTTTGCTGTTCCTCAGACTGTGCTCTTCTGGGCAGATATCTATGATGTTGTTTCTGGAACCTGCTGGACCCACTGTCCAAGTTAGGGGGTCACAGCCCCAACAGCTCCTTGTAACGAGGAGACCCACTCTCAGGTGAAGATGATGGTAAATTCCCCCTGACCTGATGTCCTGGTTTCCCCTTTCCTTCGCACCATTGTTGAACCTCATCAATCTCTAGTTGCATGGCAGTCAGCATGTCTGGATATTGGAACACTGTTTATAATTGTTTTTTTGTGAACATAGACGTTGGGTATTGAAGCATCCAGAGATCTTACATCTTCTGAATGTAAATCCTCTTGTTATAGTAACACATACAATAGCAGTCCTGTGGTTCCATATTTTCTGCCCTTGTCCATGTGTGCCTTATCCCAGTCGCCCATTTTACAGCAAACTGCTCTGATTCCCCAGCAGCATCTTACCGCTGAGGTTTTCTGAGCCGATAGTCCTCTAGTTATGGTTTCACTCATTTTGTCCTAAGGTCAACTTGAGACACAAAGGACCTTACCTAATGCTGGGGCAGACTACACAATCTGTGCACAATTATGGCCCAAGCTGACAGTAGTAGGCTTTTGGGACTCATCAACCATGAAAATTGGTTGTTCCATCTCTTATAGTGTGTCATACTGACCAACAACAACAGGACAGTCTGTGACAGGAAGTCTAGAATTTTAGATTTTTGTCTTGTCTCCTACGATTTGTTCCTCCATGTCAGAGACTTCGACCAATGAGAGCACAGAGAGAATCACATATGCAAACAAACAGAGGTTTCAATTCAAATATTAACTTTATTAACAACTTTATTTGTCCCTGAGGGGCGACAAAAAGGCATAAAGATCCACCTTCATACTTGTATGTATATACAAAGAGATAACTAAGTCAAATGTTGTACTTCAGATCACAAAGAATGATATTCTAATTGTTATTGTGTATAAACCTGAGGAATTAGCTCTGCCTGCCTAGTGTTACAGCTGATCTTGGGGATCAGCTTCACGTATAATTTGTCACATCAAAAAAACAGTTAATCTCTGCCTGATATTTGTAGTAGAAAAAAAGCTCTGCCCAAGTAAGCTGGACAAAATGGACCAAACATCTTAGAATCATAAATGAAGGATAGTAAATTTACTTTTTGCGCTTCTTTGTGGTTTTGATCACCCTCTTTTTCTCTCGTCCACGTCTGTACACTCTCAGGCCTCCTTGCTCTTCCCTGATCTGTGAAAGACTTCCAGAATTCTGCAATCATGTCAGATCTCAGCGGTGTCCCCAGCATATAGACAATAAAGTGTGATTCCTTCAGCCGACCAGATTCAGCTGAAGCATGACAAATTTTAAAAATAGCTGACAGAGACACTCAACCTAGATACGCCAGGCTCGTAAGTAGGCAGGTGATGTCTGCTACAGATTTAGGACACAGCGTGCAAATTTAGCATTTCACTACATCAAATTGGTTTGACTCCTTCTCCGTACTGTAAACTCCCAAACAGATGAGCTGCATATTTAAAAGTTACTTCTCAAACTTTGCTCTGCTTACCCAGGGATACTATTCAATGGCTTGTGAATGTGTTAGAGTTATATACCATTTTCCCTACAAATACCCTCGGTCTCTCCCCTGTATGTCACAGCTCCCATTATCTGCCCGGATGAGACCACCTCTTTAGGCCTCCTGCAGTCAGCTCCAGGTCTAATTCCTTTCTGGAGATCTTTGTATAATGACTGTGGTGGGAGGACCTCAGACATCATTAAAAAATCATGCCCCGGCTTCCACCCTTCAGGCAGGGCGGAGGGTCTATTTCTAGTGGGCTCCCACAAGACAGAATGGACTTTTTAATGAACTCAGATCCCAGGACAAGACAATGGATTTGTGATTCAGCTCTCAGGCTCAAAAAGTAAGACCGAGCCGGTGAGTGTGATTTATTTAGACCGTTAGGGAATAATAACCTTCGGCTGAGTGTTTGACGAGTCAGTTTGACAAATGTTAGGAGGCAACTTAGAGGATCGGGGACCCTGCTCAAGAAATGTAGCTCCTAAGTGGCAGATGGAGGAGACAGTAATGGGTACTTTTGTCTTATTAATACATTTAGAAAGTTTTTGTTGTTGCAGTTGAATGTTTCACCTTGAAACAGTCTTTAAATTGTAAAAACTTTAAATTCGGGGGATAACAAGTCCATGACCCGACCGCTGATCTACTATGTAAGCACAGCTAGGTTAATAAGAAACCAAACACAATTCAGTGGAGAGTAATTCAGTGAAATATGCTGTCATAAGACGATTACAGTCCTTTTTTTAAGGCTCAGCATTTTACATTAATCATATTGCAACTGCAATACTGTATTGTATCTGGTTAATTTATCCCACCATCCCTGCACAATAAAAACCCTATCCACACGGAGACGAAAACGTTTTCTGTAAAGACGGCATTGGTTCAAGAAATGTGTCTGTCCACACGGAATCACTGAAAACGCTGTATTACATATGCCTGTAAGTGGCAATGTAACACTGCTGCAGACATACACAGAAACCAGAGAAGAAAACATGAAGCATAGGAAATGTAAGAAAACACTGGCGTATGCTGTTCTCTGTATCTTCTTGTTGCTCACAGTGACAGTAGAGGAGCAAAAGATTTTGATGTAAAAGCAAAAAAGAAGCTCAGAAGCTTCTGCAGCACAAACGTGAAGCCGTATTCCACCATCATTTCTGTTGTTGTCTGGGTTTGCACATGCAGTCTAAGCGAGGGATGGCATTTCATTCATTATTCACATGGAAACACAAGGCCAGAGCTTTCAGATTTATCCACTCTAGGACCTGTTTAGGGCACCTGAAATGATGTTTCCATGTGGACGAAACACCAAAATGATTAAAAACTTGTGTGGATATGCCTTAATTTGTCTCCGTATGGACAGCCTTAAAGACTTCATGTTGCATCCACACTGGTGACAGCCGAGGCCGGAGTCATTTTGCCTTGGGTTGTTTTGATAGCAAACATTAATGCACGTCCCTTCATCATGTCCGGACATGCCTTTTGTTTTTTCAACTTTATTCATTTCACAACTGGTGGATGTGTCCAAACCAAACAAGGACCGAACACAGCAAGCGAACCTGAAGGGAGTGAACTGTGGCTCAGATCTGGCTGAATATTACAACTAGAAAGCTAACGTAGTGTTCACTGACAATATAAAGCAGTGTGGCTAACGTTAGCATTGCCAGCATCTACAAATCTGTGGAAATATATCTATACTCTCCTCCAGTTAATAGGCAAGTTTCAGTTGATGCAGCCTAAAGGTAGCTTTATTTTTATTTCATGACACAGGATACCTCTGAACTGCTTCAAGCTGAACAACAATGGGATGGATGGCAGGAAGAAAGGCTGCAGCTACAGGCTCAGTTAGTGGCAAAGGCTAGGCAATAAGACATTTGACAGGCTTTGGGCTCCCTGGCAAAGTGCAGTGTGAAAAATGAAACACTGCTGCAACTTCAGCAGCACTAGCTGCTGCAGGTCTCTGAAATTCATACTGAGACAAATTGTGGATTTATTATCATAATTTCACCCTCAGTTATGATCTGCTTAAGTAGATGTTGCATAAAAGGTCTGAGCAGATAGACAAAGGCCAAAAACACAGACTGAGGACTGAAGTGGGGGAATTTCTGAGGTAAAAAAGCATAGCAGAAGTAAGCTTTTTTATCAGCATGTTAATTAGCTTTAATTACTTACTCTTGTCTCTTATTAACCTCCTAATTATTGTATTTTCGTATCAATGGTGCTGCAGGAGCTCGGTCCCCTGAGCATAATCAAACTCTTGAAAATAGATTAGTTTGAACAAATGACCCTCACCTCTCTTGGATCAAGGCTCATTTCCACAGAGGATTGTTTTCTCTCACTGCTGAAGCTCAGATTTCACAGTAAAAGGTAACAGAGTCCACCCACAGCTGAGTCCAGAAACGCTCCAAAACAGTATGTGGGTCACCTCTTGTTAACGGGTGAGACTGTACCTGATTCAGGTGAGCGTGCTTATTATAAAGTTTGAACACTGTTCACTTTGAACACCACAGACCTCTCCTCAGGACTCACAGCTTGGAACAAATAGGTTTGTGATGTGCTGCGGGCTTGAGTTCAGAGGTGCGATTGCTTTAAGGGAATTTTTTGTTCCAACTTTGAGGCTTTCTTTTTACCTCCTTCACCATCTCTCTATTTTAACAGCACATGTAACAGTAAAATATAAAAACAACCTCATTGTCCTTTGCTCTGCTCTGTCGCTTGTAGTCAGAAGTAAAAAGACAAAAAGAAGAAATAAAATCAGTCGATGCAGAGAAACACTGTTATATTTCAGATCATGACATGGCATTACAAAATATTGCTTCATTTTGGGTCCCTCAGTGATCAAACAAATCGTTCTTCTGTCACCCTTCCGCTGTAAACTCTGTAAAGTTAATTTGATGGCTGCCATATTTGAAATACTTTGATTGAGGAGAATATCTGATTAAGGATGACAGAAGGTTACAGAAAATGATCACCCTTTTGAGTCACAAACTCTGTTGCCCTGACTTACAGATGCAGCTGCTTCAATTTTCCCCTTCCAGCCGAATGCCTGCTGAGTTCCAGCCAACTACCAGCCAATGGGAGTGCCCAAATCCCACCATAAACATGCCCATTTGATGGTGCTTCCCTCACAAGAACACATTCAATAGGCTCGTCCTTATTGGGGTAGCGTTAGTGTTCACTAGTCACTACTATTTTGTCATGTCATTGTGGGGGATCTCATTCCAGTCATGACAGTGGGCAGGTCCCAGCATTTCCCATGTGTCAAGGAAAGTCAAGACTCAGTCAAGGAAAGTGGAGAAAATTTAAGTGGCTCCATCTGGAAGTCTGGGCAACCATGAAATTTTGAATGTCAAACCTTAATGACCTGTATTCTGCTGTATTATTATGCATTAGTTTTTTTTTTATTGAATTACCTTAATTTTGTAAACACAGCCTCAACCAAACTGAGATTGTACGTCAACAAGAGTTGATTAGCATTTATTTGTGATTATCTTAAAATAAATGCTTACTGTGTGCACTTTAACGTGGAGTTGGTGGATCAGTGTTGTAGTGCACTCCACCAACATTCAGAAGGTTGCAGGTTCTGGCCCAGCTCTCACTGTCACATGTTGATGTATCCTTGGGCAAGACCACTGACTCCAAGTTGGCTACGTCAGTGATTTGTAAATGGGTATGGAAGATGGAAGTGTTGGCTAACAGTGATGGACAACTGACATAGAAACTTTGTGCTATAAAGTGCTATAGAAGTGAAAACCTCTTTAGAATTTACTTAATATCTTTGCAACACAAAACGCAGGTGTAAATTTGAGAAAGAGTCACACCGAGTCCACTGCCATATTGGGGAGAAATGGATATGATGCCTGTCTTGTTGCCACATCCTTTGCCCAAACTTATATTAATACTTCCAGGATGACATGGTGCCTCACGGATGTGGTTACTGATTAATCAGCAGCTACACCTGGTCTGAGGAGGTTAAAGTAGAAATAGCATGATTAAAAGAACCTATATTATCCTTATGAGTTTTATACCTAATGATAGTGTACTTCTATTCACAAGACTAAGGGCCCTAATTTCCTGGCGCAACGCAGGGTGGCGCACCCTTCACAGTAGTAATTTTGTCAGGCACACTGCCATGCACAGCCAATTTGGCAATTTGGTAGACCGGCTGTGGCGAGATGGGTGTGACGGTGCACCAGGGGGAGGTGTCGAAAAATTCAGCTTGGCGCAGTGACAATTTGGTGCCAAAAAAACCACGCAGGAGGTGCGCTGAAAGCTTGCCAGCTCCAACCTGGTGTATTCTCGGTGCAGGCGAGGCGCATCCTGTGCAGTGGTAATTTGGCTGACAGGCGCACAGTGCATGAAACTTGCAAAATGCCCTGGACACACCCCGTTGGTGCGGCGCAGGGCAGGTGCGCTGCGCCTGCGCCTGGTCTACGAAATTAGAGCCCTAAGTCTAGTGTCTGAGCAATCACTGCCTATTGTACCAGTGGCTATGTTTACATGCAGTCATTAACCCATTCATAACCGGAATATTGGCAATAACCCAGTTGCGCATGGTCATGTAAACACCAATAACCCTTTTGAAAATCCAGAATACACTCATGTTCCAGTTTTTAAAAACCTGAAAATCACTCCTGGGTTACTTATCGGGAGATCCCCATCGAAAGGAACATTGCGTCATGACGTTCTCAGTGCGTTGAGATGTTGGCCATGTGTCGCTGTTTTGATCGGGATACCATGTATACAGGAATAACCCTGTTTGCTCACGCATGTAAACGGGTTATTCTGAATGTTTCAGAAACCGGAATATTGACCTTAACCCGAATATTGACTGCATGCAGACGTAGCCAATGTTACATCAGCAGTAGAACATTGACTGAAGAAAGACTGCAGTGCCTCTGAACACATTACTCTGAACAGCGCTAAACTTTTTTTGCTTTAAAATTAGTTTCTCTTTCTTGGCCAAAATGCGGCAATAAGTCTGCTCTCTCATCGTGGTGACAATATTGAAGTGCATGACATCTAGACTTTTGTGTCTCAATAACAGTCTAAAATTACCTTTAGAATCGTTGCACTGATCTCTGGATCTGCATTATTAATGCACAAAAAGCAGCATTCTTGGAAAAATAAAGGCCTTGAACCAAGCCTTTTTCTCTTGTTGTTACATCAGGAGGATGAGAGACCAATAAATAAATCAGAGCTCAACAATACCATCCAAACACTCATCACTTATCTTCCCAGGAACTAAAATAGGCATGTAAGCTAGGCATCTCAAACCCCCATTAGATACATTTTTAATGTTGAAACTCCAATTTCAAGATGCAAAAATGTTTTAATGTTTGATGAAATGGGAAACAGAGAGGAGCTGGTTTTCTGGGGGATTTTCTGACACATATTTTGGAGAAACTGAATGCCAGCTCAAAATATCAGATTCAGAGGAATGAAACTAAATTAGCTAAGTAGTTAGATAATGTGAAATATGTCATTTAAAGAGATGAACTTGACTTACCTTGAAGACACTGCTACCTTTCAAGGGCTTCATAGAAGATAAGCACTTAGCAGCTAAGAGAGCAGATCATACACTAAGTTTTTAGGGCCAAAAAAGAGCTTGAAGGACTGATTTCAGCTTTTCCATTCGCCAGTGCACACAAACATTGTCAGAGATGAATGCTACCATACAGCAGTTAACCTTAATTGTGCTGAGCCCCAGAGACAGGGACACAAGTTTCAGACTCAGACTCAAGTTCCACCCAGAGGAGACTTCAGTCTACCTTTGGATTCAAGGTTTGAGACTTGTGCCCAATCTTTCTGTTTTCCTTCAGGCTCACTGTAAAAACAAGCTGCAGTGTTTTATCCTTCCCCCCCATGGCACATAACCTTCTGCATCTCGTGCTCAAGCAGACAAACTCTTCATAGACGAGGACAGCACCTGCAGCAGAGACAGGAGGGCAGGCTCGAGACATTCCTGCTACAGATCTGTGGTGCCAGACGGAAGAGGAGAACAGCTTCAAACCCCAAATCTTCATCTTGAATGTTCAGAAAAAGCCGTCATTCAGTGTAACAGATTGCTGAAGACAACCCCCTGCTCTCCTCAACTGTCTCTCTCTGTGCCTCTTGCTGGCTCATTACGCACAGCCTGACACGAGTTACAAAAAATAAGACATTGTTCAGATAAAGAGGAGCTCAAAATATCTAAAAACAGGGAATTAAGAAGCCCAATGCATTTACTTTTTTTCTTTTACAGGCTGTGATATCCCTTGTACTGTGTTAGCTTTCTCTGTATGCTCCACCCTAGGGTCGTTTTGACCCGTGCCTTAAATCAGCTGTAAATTACTCTAAAATCAATAATCTATCATACAGTTTTTTTCCTTATCTCTTGGTTACCTTGTCAGGCGTCATTATCCATGAAAATTTTGGTTTTAATATCTTTTGGTGTGGGACTTTGGACCCCTTGATTTCAATAAAAAATGTAAAATGAACCTCAAGAGAATCATATAAATAAATAAGAGGTTATATTGTTACCTCACTATTACTAGGGAGTGTTAGAACACATATTGTAGACGTATATGTATATACATTTTTCCATTCTAATATTTTTAACTATAGTAACATATATGGTGTGACCTTTATAAGAATGAAGAATGAATATTTGTGAAAATTTATGAACATTTATCTGTTTATCTTCACAGATGCACCATGATTTCAGTTTTGGCTCTAATTATTGGTTTATAATCTTATTTTTATAATGGGGTCACAGATGACACTATTTCAACAGAGCACTTATAATTTATTGTTTTTCTTTTTTTCTTTTCTTTTTTACTTTAAATAGAGGTTCCTGAAAAAGCCATAAAGCCTTGATGCAATAAACAAATACTAAGTGGTTCTTTTAAAACCTAAAATCAGTTGGTACTGACCCTAACACATGAGGAAGGTTAAATATATACATATACATATATGTTAAAGGTGCCGAGATTGTTTCAGCACCAATGATTATTGGACAATTTTCGTCAGAGAAAAATGATTGGTCATTCAGAATTAATGCCTGAAAACAGTACCACCACCAATACCCTGTGGATTAACCTCATGTTTACTCCTTTAAACTGAAACACGGTCCCCAAAACTTTGTCTTCAGTATAAGGGATGGATAAAATATGGATTTTCTGACTTTTATTGCTATATCCAGGTCTTTATTTTTAATTAACTGCCTTGTCTTTCAAACAAGCTCTAATATGTATGTGCTCTGAACTGTCTGTGAGCAATACAAATTTAGAAGTGTGGCTCTTTGTGTCTTCAATGAAGAGGAACATTAATAAACTGAACAAAAGTGAGTTTTCTGGCACAAGCTGAGATCAAATCACACCGTGAAACATTTTCATTCACTCTACAGATTCTCCCTCCTCTGATGTGGAGTGTTTGGCAAATTCATCCACCCGGTGAGCCTTCCTTTGCCCTATCTCTCTTCCTGACAGCTAATAACATCCAGGTGTTATCTCATTACAAGCTGCCAAAAGAAACGTCCAAGGGAAATTTCTGCATGGCCCTACGTTTGCTTCCTTTTTTTTCCACTTTTGGATAAAAAATACGCTCTGCTTCAGCAAAACGCAGAGCCCGAGCTGCAGGTGCAATCAGTGCTGTGCTAAAACCTTTTAATTAACACCATCTATCATCATTAGCCAAATAGTCAGCCACCAGTCTCTGCGTTAACTCTTAGAGAGCGGAGCGAGGAGAAAAGTAAATGATGCTCTCCTCTTTCTTTTGCTTTTTCTGGGCCCGTCGTCGCTGTCAGCTCTCCTTGGCTGTGCTCAGTCACTGTAGAGCGGCTCAGAAAACACATCAGTCTACATCAGCCTCAGTTAATCAGCGTGCAACTGCTGGACACCATCCTGTGACTCGCCAGAGTGAATGCTAAGCTAAAACTAATGCCTGCTGATGCATGTGATAGCTGCAGACTAATTGTTGGAGTTTGCTGCATTCCAATGAGAATGACCTTTGCTCCGGGGTATTTGTCATGTGAGTGCTGCAGGAATGGGAATAGCTAAATTTGGTCTCAGCGTACAAACTGGAATGACTTTGGACGTTTTGTTTTATTTAAAGATGCGAAACCAAATAAATGTCCTTTCAGGGTGCATTTATTTCACTGTTTGGGCCTGTTTTTCTAATGCTGTTTGTTTAGAGTTTTGCCCAGACCAGATTAGACCTGACATTCACTGACTTTGAGTACATGGTACTGATTTTTTTCAAACAGAATAAGAAGTTTTGGAGCTGATTTTGATTAGAAATGACAGATGATGATGTTTTATATCACCCAGGATTCTGATGAAAAATAGTATGAAGTCATACCAGGATCTATAAGGGTAAGACACTTTATAAACAGGAAATAATCCTCTAATAATCAATGTCAGGGCTGTGATTAAGTGGTTGTCCTCTACCAGACGGCTGGGCCTGGATCCCACAAAAGTTAAGGCAGGGGTGTCCAACCTATGGCCTGGGGGCCAAATACTGCCCCTGAAACGTTGAATGAATTAAGACATTTCAATTACAGCAGCGAATAACATCAATATGCACATTTTCTGACCTATTTACCTTGTCAAAATGTCTCATTTACAAAGTATATTGCAATATTCATCTTCAAGCACCAACATTCTTGCAGTTTACTTTTGTTTCGTGTCTGAGAGTGAAGATAAGCTGTCAGTGTCTACTATCTCTGCTGCTCAGAAAGTCATTCTCCCCCTGACTATGTGTGAATCCAGTTACAAGGGCCCCTTGACAAGAGATAACCCATCCCTTAACCCTAAAACTTTAATTTAATACACTAAAAGTGAGGTGCAGCAAGTGGCTTAGTTGTCCATGTATTCCTCTTTATGTGGCCCTAGACGTGAAAAGTTTTGACACCCCTGACTTAAGGGATAGATTGGGATTTTTTACTTGGGGTTGAGGTACATGGTAATGGAGATGTGAACGAGTGGAGTCTTTTGAACAGCTCTTTCAGTGAACTAATTCTCAGCTGTAAGTGAGCCGTTCATTTGGGAGCTATTCTTAAACGCAAATTGCCCATGCTGCCTTCATGTGAACCACTGACATCTCTGAGCTTGAGCTGTCCACAGCACACTCCTCTTACAGCTACACATGCACATTGCACAGCTACCTTCGGGGAGATATTAGTGAGCACCACTAGACTGGACTGAAGGCATTTTCTGGTGTTTTATCAGGGAGGAGGAGAGAGAAAGTAGTGACTCACTGTTAAGCATGGGAATGTTTACAATGAAAACACAAGCCAAATGAAATTGTAATCACTATTTCAGAATAATTCCGATCAACAGAGTTTATATGAGTGGGATGTGTAAATTTGAGTTATTCTGATCCAAATCTTATCTTTTAACTGTTACAAGTGATTGATAATATCATTGACTACTTGTGTAAGGTGAAGGGGTGGGACCAGATAAGTTTCGATTTCATCCTACTCCTTTTTGAACACAGAAATGATACATTAGGCCACTTTTACACAACATTGTCTTTAGAACAGTTTTTCCTTTGCATTTTTAGGCCAGTAGATGGCAATGTTGGTTTGTAGTGGAACGGTGGTGTAAGAACATGCTTACGCCTTCTGTTGAAGACAAACTTTTCATAAACAACAATAGCGAGTGGATGCACAAAGACGCAGGAGTTTCTTGTCTCGACAACAAATGTGTCTGGATATTTCTGTCTGGATAACAAACCGAGGACAGTAAGCAGCACACATGTTGCTCGGTAGACGGCCAAAGCTGTTGTTTTTGTTCCTGGGATGCGCACTCAGCCTTCATGTGAAAGAATACTGTGCATGTGCCGCACTGCTGCGTTTTCTCTGGAAACGCTGATTCCCGTTTACATGGATACGGATACGAAAACGTTTTCGTAACTTTTCACTCTGGACCCTGGTTTCAAAAGTTTGCAGATTCACACACTTCAGGCAACGTTCTCGTGTAAACATAAGGCGAAAACGCAATGAAAACTCTCCATTTTTGGTTGTTTTCATGTAAACCGGGCCTTATTTTACGCGTTGGTTGTTGTTTTTATTTTTGCTCTATGTTTAATTATTTGTTCTTGTTCAAAATAAAGACAGAGAAGAAGTTTATCTGATTGTAAGGGGATAACACAAACTCAAATGTGCGTCTAGACATTGAAAATGTTGTTTACACTAAACATCATCAAAGTTCTGTTTTACAACTGCTCTAAAAACATTACCACTAGATATTTGTGCACTCAAAGAGCTGCTGTTGGATACGGAGCTGAAACTCTTCAGCTTTCTTTATCCGGTGAAATCATCGTACACCTAGTGACGCTGCTTTGTATTCACTTCTGTGAGCTCAAGCGCTTCTCTCAGCTCTTCGATCGATGCTGTTGATACACTTTTTAACATGTTACACTGAAGTAAGGATGTATATTTTTTGTCTGCTCACATATCACAAACACTGATATCCGCCACGTATATTTGACATTGTGTGCTGCCTGTTGGTGACCCCCCCCCCCCCATCCAGCAAGATATACTCACTTCTGAGAGGATGTCAGTGAATTACCTGGACAGGCTGCCCGGACATTATCCTGATAATATCAGAGCTACATGTGTGAAAAGGGCTGTGATTTTAATTTTTGGTACATTCAGAAAGACCTGTCTGATGATCTGAGGGGTCTGACTGGAGCAGTGATCATGTCAGGTCACTGAGAGCTTTAAAGAGGAGTATTGCCGTGTAGTCATTTCTGTACTAAAAAGGGAGCCAGAGAAGATTTTTAAAATGAGCGTGATGTGATCTAATGTCTTTGTCCTTGTTAACACTCTGGCTGCAGCACTTTGGATCAGTTAGATGGTGATTTCTTTTTTAGGTATTCTAGCAAAGAGGGCATTACAGTAATGAAGTCTGGAGATGAAGGCATGGACCAGTTTTTTTTACTTAGATTGTGACATGAAATTTTTCAGAGGGAGTAGAGATTTTCCATGAAATAATGCTTGAAATTTTTTTTAAAATGAATGTGCTGCAAGTCAGAAACAAAACAACTGCATCGAGCCGTTGTGACTGTTAGATCTTGTCAACCACCATACCATAGTGACCTTTAGCATCAGTTACTAGGTTACATATTCTCTCATATTGTATTTGGTTATGGGGTTTTGAGCATGTTATGGTTTCTAGGCCAAAATAAGGTCAATACAGGGTGCTCACTCAAAGCTTTGACTGTTGGTGCCAGCTAATGGTGAAGCTCAGGTTGTTAGCATTTACCAGCAGAACAGTTTAACAAGTCTCTATTGAGACAACTGTGTTTGGAGGCTCACTCTTTAGTCAATGTATGGAGGGCTCCAAGTCAAATATACCCCTTACGAAAAGATTTTAATTCAGCCTTGAAGTGATTTTTTCACTGAAATGTTATATTTGTGGCTCCACAGTGATGTATCCATTATTATGGATTTTGTTGTAAAAGCTGATTTTTGTAACTGCTGTTATGTGATTCTGGATGTTTAGATTTGATTTGGTGATGACACAGAGGTTTCAGACATGTTCACTGTGCTGTAGAGGGAATGATGATGACAGGATGACAGGAATATGAACTCTTGTCTCCGTTTGTGTAGACTTGTGAGGCAAAATATTAATGTCGTAATTTATCATCATCCTGGCATGAAGAATCTAACTACCAATACACCAGCTCATCTAAAAATTCTGTGATTACAGGTTCGCAGTGTAGAGCTGATTATGTCTCTGACATATTTCAATTTTCTCTGCTTGTTGAATCAAATCTGCAGAATAGACTTTTCAAAAATTTGCTTTGAGCTTTTTGCTGGGTTGTTTTTAGGGTCTTTGTCTTCATTTGTGCTGAAAAATGTTGCATATTTTTGTCTGACAAAATTATCTTTATGATTTAAGACTTTGAACATAATCTAATCCACAAGCAGTTTGTGCAAATCACTCCCTTGTGGGTAGAATGAAATGTGGAGGGAGCTTTGATCGGGGCTCTCAGTCCACCTGCTGTCCTTAACAGTAACCTCATATGTTGTATCAAAAACACTTCATATAAAACTTTTATAATAATAATAATAATAATAATATCACCTCACCAACATGCACAGCTTTAAGAAAAAAAAATAAGGTCATGAAAAATGGAGATATGTTTTATGCTAGACTATGAGGATATGTTGTTAAAGTAAAGAAAAGCAAAACAAATACAGTTCAAAAGAGATTTTATCAATGAGATGTTTATTTTGAAGTAACAGCAAAAAGGATCTGAACTCTGAACATTTGGATTCTCTGATTTTTTTGCTCTCTTGTGTGGAAAGAAATTAATGTTTATTTCTTGTCTTGTATTTCAGCTGTGAAGCTGCTGTTTGTGTTTCTCATTTGTTTCCATAAAATCTGCATGAAGACCATGCCAATCTCTTCTTCGTGACCAGTTTTAACAAAAAATGTTTGTTTCCACAGACGTCCTTGTGATGCTGTTGAAGGTTCTAAAAACACGTGTGGCACCATATGTGATACAAAAAAAAAGTGAATTCCAAAAGATGTTACAGCACTCATTGTACAAGCATTGGTATGTGTATTGTCTCTTTTTAATGTGGGGATGTCAGAGGTTTAAGCAAACCCTGTTAGTGATGTGTTTTTGTTTTTACATTTTCTTTTTGCCAAAGATGGAATCAGAATGAAGAAAACGAGGAGCTGATGCTGAAGACCGGCTGCCTCTGCTTCTCAGATATGAAGCCTCCTTACTCCTTTTTTTATAACAGAACTCTAACAACACTCAAATCTTCTTTACTGCTTTATTAAATCCCTGGTTGAGCATCATAAAATTCTGCAAAATTTTCCTCTCAGTTAAAAGCAGGTCAGTGCAGAGACAGCATAAAAGACCACCAAGAGTTTCCTCATTGTCGCAGTCTTAAAGAAAGATTCAGAGCATAAGATAGTATTTTTGTTTTCAGTTGGACCACAGTATGGCAGCCAAAAATGGCCTGCAATGGCTCGACGCAGTTCAATAAGAGAAAAACAGAAACACAACCAAAGGTCAGATCGAAGTACAAACATGGAAGTGCTGCAAATGAAATAACGCTCTGCATTAATAAAAAAGAAACAAACATACTGCAAGTCAGATACAAAACAACTGCATCGAGCCATTGTGACCATTACCTCGTTGGCCACCGTACCATAGTGAACTTTAGCATCAGGTATTAGGTTACCTATTAACTGTTATTATCTATTAGATTATGAGATTTTTTAGCAAGTTTTTGGTTGATAGGCCATAATATGGTCAATCAGCACAAGCTTAAGGTAAAGTCCATTCAAAGGTTTCGAATCGAGGGGGCTCAAGCAAAACTTTGACTGTTGGCGTCACCTAATGGTAATTTTCACATTGTTAACTTTTACCTGCAGAACAGTTTAACAAATCATGACTGGGACAGCTGTGTTTGGAAGCTCAATCTTTAGGTAATATACCCCTTTCAGAAAGTTTTTAATTCAGCATTGAAGTGATTTTTTCACTGAAATTTTATATTCGTGGATCCATATTTTTTTCTATCACATTTCTTGATGGAAATGCAGCAGTGTTGTCGTTCAACCTCAAGTTTTGCCCAAACATTAAAGTCACATCCTCCTGTCAAGCTATTGACCAATTGGACGGCCCAATTTCTCCGACTTCCTCGATAGTAGCCTGATATTAAGAGCAGCTTAAGCCCTTTAAAAGACACAGTAGCCACCAGTCAGTTTTGAAAAAAGGCAATATGAGCAATGTGACGTGCCTTTCATAGAAGTTGGAACATAAACTGTTTCCCAGATCGTCACACAGCGAAACAAAAAAGCTGCAGAGATAAGTGTAAATACCATGTTCAAATATGGACATTCACTGATCACCTGCCCTCTGTCCTCTTGCTCTTGGCCGAGCATTTTTGTTGGACCACTTTCACTTGCACTTGCTGCCTCTGCTGCTTCTTCTTCTGTTGCATCCTTGCTTGATTTGGCACTTGTGCGTCGCTCAGATCAGCTTTTAAAGCTTACCGAAAAACTGCTTCAGAAGGTTTTTGTTTGGGTCAAAAGCCCTCGCTTGGTCCCTCTTTTTCATCTCTTGTTTCTTTTCGGGCATCCTGATATATATTCAGGTCCTGGTATTGTTATTAAAATCAATCCGCTGGCACAAGAGTAAAGTTCATTGGAATAGCCTTTAACATTGATGTTAAAAAGACAGACAAATAAACACAATAAAAAACAAGAAATAAATAAACAGGCTCATACCATATAAGTTGGGGGGGAGTGGGGGTGTTAAATCTGTCTAACTTTTTATTATAATCAGTAAATCTTTACTTTTTTGATTCAGAAAGGTTGGGTTTATTAGCTAAAAACGTGTTTTGGGCTCCTTGCTTATGGGCGATGGTAGTCCATGGTAGTCAATCAGCACAGCAGCATGGGTGCTGGGAGGAACAGCAAGGCACGGAGTCGGGTCTTCTGTAGTATTGCAGACTGTCAGAGGGGATCAGCTGCAGGCTTTTACAAAGTTTAAGACACTGGAGGCCTTCAACACTGAGGCTACAGAATCACCACCCTCCTCTGAGCTGAGATAGTTCTGACCAGCCTGAGCAGCTTCACAGTTGGTCAACAGAAATACCAGGAAAGAAACTTCATTGCAATAATCATGTCGATCACGTTGGCCTGCAGTGTATTAAATTCTCATCAAGGGTGTTGAGAGTCATGTATAGATACACACCAACTGCTGTACAGGTAGTAGTAGTTTTTTCAAAACATGTAAAAAAAAAGAAGAAAAAAAAAAAGTATTTGGGAAAATAATCACACAGTAGTGGAAAACTGTAGCAAAACTATACAAAACTGACAAAATATGAAAAGCAAAACTATGATTTACACACCCGAAAAGGAGTAGAGTATCAATACAATAATTAATTTGCATACATAAATACAGACATATATACAGACATACACACACATATCCCTACTCACACATAACCTCAAATTAACTCCCCCAGATAAAAAAAGGGAAAAAAGAGAACAAGACAACCAAATAATTAAACGGTAAACACCCTGTGATCACCACATATATTCCTATGTCATCTTTTTATACTTATTTTTTTTATTTTATAGTGCGCCAATCAGAGAACCTTTGTCGGTTCTCTGATTGGCTCACAGACCAACCAGTCAGAGTCGGGGTACCTCCTCTCAAGGCAGCTGTTGCTAAGGGCAAGTTGTGTGTCTACTTTAATGCATCGTAGTGAAATTTTTAACTTAAATTTGTTCCACGAACACCGTAAAGAAAACACTAACAGTCAAAGATATGAGAAAACATTTTAATATTGGTGATATTTGTTTTTTTTAAGGAAAGTTAAGTGGAAATAAGCAGAGCATTTTGTTTACCGGTATGTATACAGCTGATAGAAGATGACATGACTGAGGTTATACTCCACTTGTGTTTTTATTTGGGTCAATAGACTAATTAAGATTTTGTATTTTCCTCTTGTACTCTATTAAGTTCTGTCTTCATTCTTTCACTTAGGCCAAGTTTGGAAAAGAATTGAATCAATTGAAAATTAGTAACAGTTTGTCAAAAGGCGACTTATTTTCCATTGTTTCAAATGGGAGAGAGGTCAGCAACAACTGATTTTGTCTAACCTAGTTACTGTTTCTAAGGAGGGCGGGGCTTAATAGAGGCTTGCTTCCTGAAAAGGGTGGAGCTTGACAAAGGGTCAATTGTACGACTGAAGCTTTCACACTGCAAATTTTACATTTTTCACCAACAAGAGGTTGAGTTTTTACAATAATGTGTTCATTAAGGCAACACAAACTAAAAAAAAATGTTGAGTCACACGTGGATTATTCAGATGTGTTAGTAAAGGTCAGAACTAATTCACAGGTTGACTTTAAAGGTGACAGAGCCCTTTCTTAGACTTTTTTATTATCCCGGTGGTGGATTTGTCAAGTATATTTACTCCAGTGCTCTGCCAGTAAATTTAGATATTAAATATTAGGCCAAAATAAGAAAAGCTTGCTTTAAACTTTTACTTTAACTTTAGGAAAACTGAGATAGACTGACACACAATGCAACTTCATCTGATGGGATGAAGTGATATTATTGTAGTCTACAGTAGCTGACAAGGAAAAACAGCCTACAACAGTGTTGCAGTTCAACAAGAGGTAAACACCTGTGAGAGCAGAAACGCACTGCAAGCTAGAAACAAACCAAAGCCCCAAACGATTCAAACTAAGAAAACACCTGCAAGAGCAGAAATGCAGCAAAACCAAGCACAACAACAGAAGTGCTCCAGGCCTGCAGAGGGGTCTGGAGCAGGGAAAGCACTTGGGAGAGACAGACAAGAGAGACTGCGGTCAAGCCAGCCGGTCCTAAATTTGAAGTGCTCATGTAGTTGAACCTTTACGGTAAATGCTCCATGCCTAATGAGAGGGGGATGACAGACAGGCTGAGTGACTTTATCATGTTCCTGTTTTCCTTTTAATATCAAAAGTGTGATATACAGGAGTCTTGGCTTAATGTTGGATCTAAGATGCCTCTTTTTCCAAAATAAATGACCAGAATGCGTATGACATTGTATCAACTCTTGAGTAATCCATTTTCAAAGTACACAAAATAATACTTACTCATAAGTACACAGTAAAAGTACTCCATACTGCTTGCACTTATAGTCAAGGAGGTCCTTTTTACAATGATACCAGTTTCATCAGGTACAAATGGAAGAAAAATGATCGTATTTAATTTTAATATTGTCCCAAAGTGCTCAAAATAAACCACGCCATACATCATCGGCCTTTATTTGATACAATATTATGACACATTCTGTTTATTTTGTTGGAAAAAGAGGCATCTTCTAGGCAATGTTAAGTCAAGAGTCCTTTATTTCACACTTTTGATGGCAAAAGGAAAACAAAAACATGATAAATCCCCTTTCGCATTTACTATAAAAGTTTAAACACATGAGCACTTCAAATGTAGGAGTGGCTGGCTAGACCGCAGTCTCTGTTGTCTCTCTCCCTCCCACAGCGCCCCCTGTAGGCCTGGAGCTCTTCCGTTGTTGTACTTTGTTCTGCTGCGTTTCTGCTCTAGCAGGTGTTTTCCTCTTATTGAACTGCCTTGAGCTGCCTTGTCGGCCACTGTAGTAATCGGCACAATGAAGGTTAAATCCTTTGTTGGTCAATACGCTTCTGGGGAAAGAACACAGAAGCTGTGCTGTGTGTCCCCTTGTACCACAGTAGCGACCAAACAAAGCAGCTTGGTAGTGGAAAAGTGTGTTCTTGTAAATGTTTTCATTACAGCTTGCATTCACCATTGCAGTTTTTTGGCTTGTTTTTACCTAAAACTCTTAAACTTAAGAGGAGCTGTTGGCCCCATCCACAGCACTATTTCGCCCTTGCTTCCATTTCAGTTCTTTTTGTGCAAGAGCAGAACTGATCTTTGTCTCAGTGGCTAATGCTTTTGGCTTACCCCATATGACCCCACTTCAAAAGTCCTGAACTATCCCTTTAACTGTAATTATTACCTTATTCTCCAGTACCTGTTTTTATGTCTGTCAGTCTCCAAAACAAAACAGCATTTTGATCAAGAAGCAGAGCTGAAGGCTCAGATATTTCAAGAGTAACGAGCTCTTACAGCAGAAATCGAATATCCTTCATCAAATCATTTTTCCATAGAGTCAGATTTCTTTAGACCAAATGTGGTATGAATAAAAATATGTTCTACGTGTGAGCAGAAAAAGAGCATTTAAGTGTAGAGAGGTGTCTTTAAGAATATCACAGTTATTATGAGATGAGTGGGTGCTCAGGAGTTTCACACATCATACTGTTCTGTCATCTTCATCTTGAAGAAATGTTACAGAACTTAATAAAGATTAAAGCTGTTGATCAAAGCGAAGATCCACATTTGATTATGCAGTAAATATGTTCTGAAGGTGTTTTGTCAACATTTTCAGATGGAATTTGTAGTAAACAGTTTTTCTGTGATCATTAAGCTGTTTTATGTGAACATTTACATTTAATTAAATATCAGAGGGCATTTCGTATGATTGACTGTACACTGCTTTATGCTTTTTTTTTTTCTTTTTATTGAGTCAAGTTTCACTTTAATAAAGGAACAGGGACAAAAAAAAACAATCCCAAGGAAAAAAGAACAGTTTGAGGGGAATTTAGTGGAGATACCTTGAGTTAAAAGTAGTAACATCGTAAGATTAGTGTCCATTCATGATTTAAGAGCATTACTCACACTTTCAGTGAATAACATTCACAACATTCAATGAGTGTTTCACTTTGAGAATTCAGTGGAGGAATCATTAAGCCCATTTTTATCTAAATTCCTTAAACCATGGGCACTCAGGTGTAAACAGATGCAGCCACTACAATTTTCCCCTCCCAGCCAAATGTCAGACGACTTCCAGAAGAAAAAAAGGGTCAGAAATGATCTCAGACATTTTTTTTGAATGTGACAATGAGTTCACTGTGCCTATGTGGCCTCCACAGTCACCAGATCTCAATCCAATGTACTGTAGCACCTTTGAAATTTGGTGAAGCTGTAGATTTTCACCATAGATGCGCAGCTTCAGAATCTGCAGCAACTGTGTGTGCAATCAATCAATCAATCAATCAATCAATCAATCAATCAATCAGTCAATCAAACTTTATATGTAAATCACTTTTCATACAACATTTGTAGCACAAGGTGCTTTACATAAACAGAGAACAAGTAGGAGAAAGTACATGCAAAACAAAGTTAACAACAACAATCAGGACAAACAGACCCAAACTAAGCAAATTAATAAAAATAATGAAATAAATATATAAAAAGAGAATAAATAAATATTAATATAATAAATACAAATGATAATAACAATAAATTAATTGATGAATAAAATAAGTAAATGAAATAAATAAATAAATTCATTCATTCATTTTTCTATACCGCTTATCCCTTTCGGGGTGGCGGGGGGGTCTAGAGCCTATCCCAGCTGTCATTGGGCAAGAGGCGGGGTACACCCTGAACCGGTCGCCAGCTGATCGCAGGGCCAAAATAAATGAATAAATAAATGAAATAAATAAGTGAAATAAATCAACAAAAAAGATAATAAATAAATATTAAAAAAAAAACAACAAAGACCTTGAGCTGTGTGCATGTGGGAGGAACTGTGGAGATGCCATCACGAGTTCAAAATGAGAAAACATGAGATAAAAATTCGGGAAATAAAACAGAACACTAGTATAAATGGAATTAAAATAATAAATATATTGATTGATTGAGATAAATAATGAAAAATTGTTTGGTAAGATCATGTTAATATGGACTAAAATCTCTTGGGAATTTTTCCAGCACCTTGTTGAATCTTTGCATGGAGCATTTAGGGCACAGGAAGGTTCAGTCCAGTACCAGCAAGGTGTGCCTAATAAAGTGACCAGTGAATGTACATCTGCTTCTATCAGAATAAAATGAGTGCTTCTTCTAAAGGTGAAAATTATATCTGGCTCATTACAACATGTAAGGAAAAGCACACAATTACTCCACAGCCTTTGCCTCGACTCGTGCTTTCTCCGAGCTGCTGCGAGTTCTTCGTGGACCGACTTAATGATAGTTTGTACAAATTGCACCGTGTCTGTGGCCAGGCTGCAGACATTAATTGGTGCATTATGTTAGAATGAAGCTCCTAATGAAGCTCTGGTTTGACCGTATGCTCCGGGGGGCCATCCGTTCAGAGGAGAGCTTTGTCATGGTTTATCCGTACAGACTCGGATTTCCTGTGAAGACTAATATGCAACACGGATACTACAAACTCATTACAGGCTGCCGCCGTCTTCACTGTGGTACCAACTGAGCGCCATGTGCATGTTTATTTTGTTTTGTAATTGGCCTATTGTATGTACCAGACTGTATTTACAGCACTGTTTACAGCATAATTACAGCAGCTCATGCTTGGTAACAGTAAAATGTTGGCCACAAAAGGGCAAAGCGAGACGAGCAGAGGCAATCTCAGACAGTGATACAGTATTTGAACCTCCCTCTGTGCATGAGTCCGTGTGTGAATGTGGTAGAGCAAGTACTCATGGGAGACCGAGTGTCACTGCTGGTATTTTGCTCACGCAGTAAGCATACATAATGTGCTAATACTCAACGCCTCTTGTTTTGCCAACAAATGTATGCAGACGAGGTGGATGTGCACTTTTCTGCCGCTATTTGCATAATCTTCACGTTCCTCAGGGTTGGGCCGTGGCAGGATTGAAGAAATAAAATGATTATCAGCTACTTGAAATGGATGGATTTTCCCAGGCTCATCTCTCTCTCTCTGTCGCTGCGTACGCTCGAGCAGTGGATCTGAAATGAGGTTCTTTTCTGCCCCGCCGTTGGTTGGGACAGCTGGGGAACAGGGAGCACAACAAGTCCAGTAATTTAAATGTCACTCAGCTCCACGGTGACCGGGAACAGGCAGGTCACAGACGTTCCTGAGGGGATAAGACAGGACTCAGCTGCCGGATACAAACAAGTGGAGCCTGTATCCGGAGACTGATATGTCATGTTTTCCTTTCAGGCTATTATGAACTCATCAGAGATATGCTGCTGCAGTGTTATTTTTTTTAAATTGAAAATTATTTTAAAATACATTATTTAACCCTCCTGTTGTCTTAGATCAGGCGACAGCTAGTAGCGTCATGAGGCCCAAAGCTGGCTGTACAATGATTTGGAAAATGACTTACATGCATCTTTTCTTTCTTTTTTTTTTTTTTTTTTTTTGGACAAACAAAGGCATAACAGTCAGAAACAAACAGATGTAAAGGTGCGTTCACACCAAATGCGACTTGGTGACCGAGATTGCTTCGCCCACCAGAGTCTCGTCGCCCTGTCCATAAATAGCTCACTTGGTCGCTGTCGCTCAGTGACGTCACTTCCGCTCAAGTTTCACCACAATCATATCATATCATATAATAGGATGTATCAGCTGATATTATTCCAGCTGTGTCCTTTTCACTCACCTACCAACCACAAAACACTGCAGCTGATGGCCCTGCAGCAGCATCGTCTGTGAGTTTTCTGCGGTCCGTCTAGGCAGAACTAATATACTCACTAACTTAATGTTCCCACACGGACATGATTGTCACTCTGTGAACTGGAATAAAAACAGTCTGTCACGGGTGTTGTCACACACCCACACAACGCTGATTGGCTGCACAGCTACACACGACAGCGCCTGAAAAGTTCAAATTTTTCAACTTCGGCGATCGAGCGACACGACAACAAGGTCGCCCAGATCTTGTCCATCGTGTCGCGGGAGGGTTAACCCCGCCCCATCGCGGCTGTACATTGACTTTACATGGAGAGTGATTGCCCAGGTTGCCCAGGTCGTGTTTGGTTTAAGGCCTCAGCTTACAGCTTCCCCCTGCCTGCAGCCACTCAGTTAAAATTCCACACCAGAGTAGTGTAACCAATCAAGACAGAGACTTTTACATTTGTTTTGCTTCTGACTAGCACACATATGACCACCAAAATACGGAATAAGAGAGTTTACAACAGAGGGGAAAGGGGGCAAAATTATTCATCATTATTTGTTATTATTTGATCCTTCACGTGAATCATATCTATTATTTATATTCTTTTTTTTTTTATATGTATGTGTGTATATGTTTGTATATATGTATATGTGTGTATCTGCATATATATGAAACAATTTTGGTTTACATTTATATCCTAAGGTGTGTGGATAAATTTGCTCATCTGTATCATTTTAGCATTATCATCATATTATCATTTTTAGTAGCTCAGCCTGCTGCCTTCCTTCCCATAATGCACAGTGTGACTTGTAGTCAAAGCAATGCTGGTTGTTTCGTAATAAAGTAAAGTCAGCTCTAGCTTTTTGTGCAACTCTGAACAGCAGCAGTGTGACTCGGCCTGGACTCTGCCCTTCTCATAAATCCTGCCTCTTGAACATGAAACGATCTAAAGAAAATATACAATTTTTTTTTTTTTTTCGACTGACCTGGAATAAAACAACAGAGCTGTGGGTGTGAAAACCACCCTGATTGCCATTGGTTATCATTGGCCCTGGTTTAGTATGGGTACAAATAGTGTGGGTGTAAAGAGTTCATTGGTTTACTTGTACAAAACTCCAACACAAAATAAAAAATGAGAGAAACATTCAAAACTGTACATTCGAGATGCAGCTCTTTCACCTTGTATCTTTTTTTCCTGCCCACTAAAGAACAGGTTCAGCTAATTTAGTGAGTAGGAGTGATGTATGTTTTATGTAAAGCCTCCCCTTCTCCATAAATGAGGTCTGGAGTGTGTGTATTCATCCTTTAATGTCTTCATCATTTCAGGGAGTTCAGCCACTGGAAGGTGAACAGCCTGGCAACAGAAAAGAGAGATTTCCTCAAAGCTCCGCTGCCCTTAGCGCCAGAGTTCCTACGCAACCTGCGGTTACTGGGGCGACGGCCGACCCTGCAGCAAATCAACGAGAACCTCATCAAGAAGTACGGGACCCACTTTCTGGTGTCTGCTACCCTGGGAGGTAAGAGAGGACTGCGGGTGACACACTCGCCTTTTTTCTTCTCGGGGTAGAAAGTGTCGGGGCGCGCCATAAATAGAGGAGCTGCTCATTTCAGGTCCCAGAGGACTTCATAATAAAATACACAGTTATAGCCTGTGTTAGTGGAGCTCGGCATAGGCGGCCCATCTTTATTCTTGTGATTCCTTTTCTCAGTAAAAATGTCAAATAAAAGACAGTGATTGCAACGACACAACACTCTGCAACTGAGGCTCTTCGTCGGTGATTTTCCACTCATCGTGCTCTTTTGATGAACGCAAGGTGCAGCCGCAACAGCCTTACAAAGCAGAAAAAAGGATCGAATTGACCCATTTCTTAGCATACATATATCTTCTTATTGAATTTCTTTTTAACCCCCATCTTCAGGGATGTGGAGTAACTCACGAAACAGAAACAGCAGCAGTATTGATCGAGTGCGGCTCACAGAATGAGAGCGGGACCTGGGTTATGCTGGGTGTGTCGACCTCATGTTATTGATACGCTGCTGATCCTGGTCATCACATAACAGCACAGATATATGAGAGCACTTTAAAAAGACAGTTTTTACAAAGGGGGTTGTAGAAAAATGATGGGGACATAAATGGTTCAGAACATAAGGATCCTTTTTATCACAGTTGGAGATTTACAGACTCTCAGCCAGACAATGTAATACACATACCAGTGAGGTCTCTGTTGACAGGATGCACATAGGGCCTGGTGCAGCAAGCAGTGCTAATTTTGTTGACTAATTTTCATCATAGTTTCATCAGCAACCTTTTTCCCCTGATGAAAACTAAACTATAACTAATAAAAACAAGTGCACATGGAAAAAACTAAAACTGAATTAACTGACATTTTCAACAACAAATAAAAACAAGGCTAAGATGTTTGATTGAGACTTAATCCAATCAGATCTAATTTCGCCATGTAGAAAGTAGGAACAAGTTAGGAATATATCCAATCACAGCTACTTTGGTTGTGTGGAAAGGTTGGATGAGTTAAGAGGGACATCCAATCACAGCTGCCTTAGCTTGATGTTGGTGTGATAAGTTGTGGAGCGATCCAATCAGAGCTACTCACTTTATGAATTGATATATTCATGTAGAGCAGGTTCACTGTTTGTTGTCAGTTCTGGTATTGTAACTGAGATGCTCTGCCAGGTAGCCTAAATAAAGGTGACTGCATTTCACACAAAAGTTCAATTTGTTTCTGTTAATTCATACATTCAAACTTTACTAGCATTCAATAAATGGTTATTAGATGTTTCAAGTGTAAAACATGACTTCAGAAATTCAAGGAAATTAAAATAAAAATGCCTTACACTTTACACTTTATATCTCAGTTGACTAAATTTACAGTCAATTTCGTTGACTAAAATGTTGTGAAATTTTGTCAACTAAAAGTAGACTATGATATTTTAAATGAAAATGATATTTTAGGCAAAAGACTATAACTAAAACTAAATTTAAGAGTGCTGTCAAAATTAACACTCGCACTAAGAGACCTTAAGTGATGGTCATAATGAGCGTCAAGGCTAAATTCACCATCAACAAGATGAGTTTGACAATTACCTATTAAATGTAGCAGATAAATGTAGCAGATTATGGTTTAAGGAAGCTTCTTGGGGGATCCACCATAGCTCCCGGGTATGACAACCCCCCTTTTTAAGGCCCTAAGTAAAGGAGGAAAGATGAAATAGAAAAAGGGCTGGGAGGAAGAGATGTGTAAAGTGAATGAAACAAAGGAAGAAAATGTTTAACAAGAACTGACTCAAGGCACAGACACTCAGGCCCTGTTTACACAACGAAAGCGACCAGAATGGAGTTTTGTTGTGTTTCTGCCTTCCATTTACATGAGAAAGGTGACCAGAGTGCCTGAATCTGCAAACTTTTGAAACCAGGGTCCAGAGTGAAAAGTTTTGAAAATGTTTTGGTACCTGTCTCTGTGTAAACAGGAATCCAAACGATGAAGCACGGCACATGCGCAGTACTCTCTCAGATTAATGTTGTGCGCGCACCCAGAAACAACAACAAAAACAGCGACTTTGGCCATCTACCAAGCAACATGTGCTGCTTACTCTGCTTGGGTTGTTATCCAGACAAAAAACAAACTACTGCATCTTCATGCATCCACTCGCCACTGTTGTTTGTGAAAAGTTTGCCTTCACTGGAAAGCGTACGCATGTTCAACACCGCTGTTTATCAACAAATCTACATCGCCAACGACTAGCCTGGCACGCAAGCTACAGTGTCACATCATCTCCGTGTGAACGCAGAGCACTTTGGAAAACGCAAAGGAAAAACCTTTCTGTTTCTGGCAACAACATTGTCGTGTAAATGGGTCCTCAATGGCAGACTCTCAAATCCGGGAGACAAAAAGTAAGGTTTATTTTCCAGTCCAAAGTTTGGTACACACAAGGAGGCTTGGTTGAGTTGTCAATACAGCATCACTTAGGACCAAAATTACTCCTGTGAATGTTTTAAAGAGGTCATCTATGCTCTTTCAAGTTCATACACCATTTGGTGTGTTTATATCTCATTCATACTGAGCACTTCTGTTTGCAAGACAAAAGTGTCTCCAGCATCAAATCCAGATCTGTCTCTATTTCTGTTCACGGCACCAGTAGCAGCCTGAAATGGTTGCCCCCCTGAGTAGATCTACCATTATGTCTTCCTAACACATTAACACACTTTAATCCAGACCAAACGAACTCTGGCTCACTTTTTATGGGAAGTCCTGTTGATTGAGGATGTTGTGAAAGCTCACATGAACTCTTGTGAGGATCAAACTTCGGCCTGAAAACAGGGGTTAAGGTTCCAATCAAGCAGAGTCTGATCCCACAGTGGGTGTGAAAGCAATTTGAACCAAACAATGAACAAACAAGTGAAAGACTAAACTTGAGAAATAAATCAAAATGCAGTGCAATGTGGCTTGGATTTGGCTAAATGCAACAACAGCAAGCAAGCTAGCTTTGTGATTACTGATAATATCAAGCAGACTGTGGCTAATGTTAGCACCACTAGCCTCAAGTCCCTCAAGTCCTCTCAACAGATTATTGTCTACAAGTCTGGGCGGGATTCAGTTATGCATTGCTCCAGTAAATATTCAAGTGCCACCTGATACAGATAAAGTTTTATCCTTATTTTACAGCACAGAATACTTCCAAAATGTTTCAGGCTCTAAGCTGTTACCCAAAGCTGGTTGTGTATTTCAAGGACAAGGTGCAACAATAGGCTGGATAATAATAATGATTATTGAATTTCTTTAACCAGAAAGACTCATTGACATTAAAACCTTTACAAAGTTACAGACATGAAACAATTAAAGAAAAGAATACATAAATATCAACCAATTAATTCAGAGTCACAGAGCAGAAAATTATCACTCAAAGAATTTAAAGCCTGCTCTATCTCCCTCTAAAGTCTTTAACCTGCACTTAAGAAGATTTAAAGAGACCAGCTCCCTAAAACCCAGTCTTTCCTGCAGTATATATTCCAGTCTGCAGGAGAAGCAGGTCTTAAACTTCTTTAACCCTTTCAAGATGAACTTTGGGGACAGGGAGCAAAAGTAAATTTTGTGACTCAGTCACAGAATGCAGACTGAAGCTTCTAGAACTTTTCACGTGAATTCAGTTACTCAGGTATGATGGATGCAGGCCAATGATGGACTTGCAAATAAGGATGTGGCAGTGATTCAGTCTACGGATGGTCAGAGAGAGCCACCCAACTTGCTCATAAAGAGTATAATGATGAGCCTTGAGATTGTTATGAAGTTTAAAGCTCCATGATAAACAGTATCCAGTAAGGTGATATAGACTCAATCAGAGAGCAGGTTCTGTGACCTTTTTACCTCTGCCAAGGAGGTTATGTCGTCACCAGGGTCTGTCTGTGTGTTTGTTTGTTTGTTTGCAAGATAACACAAAGACTACTGGATGGATTAACATGAAAATTTTACCAGAGGTGTGGTTTGGTCCAAGGAAGAAGCCATTACATTTTGGTGGTGATCTGCACATTTGTCTGGATGCAAAAAAATCCCCAAATTTGTGAAGAATCCCAAAAGTTAACAAAAAAAAATATCTCTGACATCACTTGATGGATTCACTTCAAAATTTACAGGATAATATATATAATATAACTCTATCATCACGGTCAGTTTCATCAGGATCTGATCCAGATTGACGTCACAAAAAACACTGAAGTCTATAATGGCAAATCCTATTCATTTCTCCTCGGCTGCTCTGAGGGTTCTGCCCCCTTTATGTCATTATGGGAATTGTAGTTTATTGGCAAACTAATGTCAATGTTTTTCAAGCCTTTGTCTCTACATCACTCAGCTTCCCTTACAGTGTCAACAGAGGACTTCGCCACATGGACAGACATGAGCGGAGACTCAGTGGTCATATTGGAGCATATGATGATCCAGAATGGTCTGCGCTCTCTGAGTGCTTTTCTAGTTTTAATCTGTGAACATCATCAGTTTTGTTTCCAGAATTCAAAACCAACTTTTGGTCCCTCAGATTGTCCTGCACAATTTCAAAGGCCTCCTGCAGAAGACAACGGCCTTGATCTTGTGTGGGGGCAAAGCAATGAATAACAGTATCGTCTGCATATAAATTAAAAATATCAACAGGAACATTGTAACTGATACTGATAAAGAGTAAATAAAATTGATCTCAAGACTGAGCTCTGTGGTACACAGTTTTGGACCTTAAAATATCCAGAGGTCAACCTTCAGCTTGCACACACTGTGATCTGTTTAAAAAATACTTACTAAACCAAGTGACTGATTTTTCATACAGACTGATACTGTGCACTCCGTTTTCCAAATTTATATGGTCAACAGTATTAAAGGCCTTTGGCAAATCAATAAAACGAGCTCAATAAAGTGTTTTTCCTAAACCTTCACTGATATTCTGCTTAAATAGTATTAGATATTTTTTTTTGTTTGAGTTGATCACCTACAAGTGATTTCACAATCTAAGCTACAACACACAACAAAAAAATGGCAGGAACAAAGAACTCACCTATAGTCTGTGTTTGGTGGATGGCTTGATTATACAGCATTTGACCAAGTTTGGGCTGCCTGACAGAGAGCAGTGAGAAAGAAAACCAACCCAAGTGGAAAATTAAACAATGCTGCAACTTCAACTCTGAGCCAAACTGAGTCCACCAAACTTTAGGTGCAAATAATGACCTTTGTTTTCAATTTATCACCAAAACTTTCAAGAGAGTGTAAAGGAATTTGTCTGCTTTTTCAGTTTGGGAAAAAAGAGAAAAAGATCTCGATCTAATTGAACAAATAGGTTTGAAACTTTGTTCTGAAGCACAACAACTGAGAAAAAGACAATTACATTATTTGAATAATCTTTTCTGACAGAAAGGTTGGTTTGCATATAATGTGTTGGCCGACCACATTTGGAGGGTGGGTGGCAAACTTTTTCTGGGTTTTCTTTGGTCCTCACTGCTGATGGGCGATACCAAACTTTTTCAAATTGATTTGGCCTATATTTTTCTGTATTTCTTTGGGATACCAATATAGATATCGATACCAATCACCTTCTAAAATGGAGACAAAGTTTTTATGAATTTGCTTTTATTCAATGACTTAAAGCACATGAAGGGAACAGTTAGTCTAGACCATCAGGTCTCAAAAGTGCATTTAATTTAAAGTTTTTGTCCAAACCGATTGAATTTAAGAGATTTTCTTCCATTAAATGGTGAAGTGACGTATACATTTTTGATGAAAAGATAATTATTCCAAAATTACAAACATAAATGAATTCGAGCAAAATATAAACACGAGGGCTGATGTTGCACCAATGTATATTTTTTAACTTAAGAAACACAATTATAATTTACTTTAAGAGTTACTTTGAAGTATTTTGTGGAGAGTGACAATGCATTTGGGTTATCGGTGGCGCAGTCTGATATTGCGCTATGTTGGTTACCAGGAGGTTGCAGGTTTGAGCCCAGCTCTGGCTGTCACATGTTCATGTGTTGTTCCCACTGCTGCATCAGTGATGTGTACAATGGGTATGTAAAGGTGTAAATGTGTTAGCTAATACTGATGGGCTACACACATAGAGACTCCAACCATCACTGAGTAAATAAGTAGATGTGACCTGCAGTGTGAAGCTGCTTTGAGTTGTCAAAGAGACCATCCATCCACCCATCCATCCATCCATCCATCCATCCATCCATCCATTATCTATACTGCTTATCCCTATCCTAGCATTTGGCAGAAGGCAGGGTACACCCTGGACTGGTCTCCAGCCTATCACAGGGACACAGAGAGAGACAGACAACCTCTCACACTCCTACTTGAGGGCAATGATTTTTTGTCTTTGAGAAGAAGCCTGAGAGAACCCATGCAGGCCCGGGGAGAACATGCAAACTCCACACAGAAAGGCCCTGCCCAACATAGAATAAGAACCAGCAAACTTCTTGCTGTGAGGCACGTGCACTCCCTGCTGTGCCACCATGTCACCCTTTAAAGAGGCTAGAAAAGCACGACCTGAGCTCAATTTCATTAAACTGTTTTCTCTCTGTCATTTGTACTCTAGTTGTTTACAAAACTGTGATGTGTGTCTGTGTGTACGCTCGAAGCAGCAGCTGAGTCATTTAACATGTCTTCACTGTCACATAACATTGAACTTGGCGCCGCCTTGGCTCAGAGAGAGAAAGAAAGACTGAAAACAGTCTGAAGAAGAACACAGATATAATTTTTATTTCAATTTCGAATACTTCCATCGTTAGCCTTCACCATTTTGACCCTTAGTTAAAGCAAAGGCTGCTGGATTACGGCAAAAACTATAGTTGTGATTATTTCAATAGATATTGACATCACTATATGAAACATGATTACTCACTGATTTAAAAACATGCATCACATATTTTAATTGAACATATATGCTTTTGACACATTCATTTTACATTAAAGAATGAGCAATACATGGAAGTATACTCGTAAACATACAAATACCTCAAAGTAAAGTGGATAATAAAAAAGGAAAAAGGGGGAAATGGTTCAGCATATCCTGTGGCACGGTATCTTTTAATCTTATTTGCTTAATTTTCATAATTGTGGATTCATAATTGTGATCTGGATTAGAAATTAATTGCCCAGATCTATTAGAAGCTCTCCATAGGGACAGGATGACTTTTGATTGATTTTTATCTTTAATGAGAACTAGTCTTAACTTTTTGGTGAAACTCTAAGAAAACTGCTGTGATTCTAAGAATTTTCTAAGAATTTCCTCATTAGGAGCAGCTCTTTGTTTTGAGGAAGCTTTCTGAATTCAGGCTCTGATCCTTAATTTGCCCCTGGCTCTCTCTTATTGGTTAAGACCCGAAGTAAGACTGAAGATCATTAAGTTTCTCTGCTCTTAAAGTTTCAAAAAAGCCCAGAAATGTCTTTATATCATGCAAAATACAGCAAGCTAGATCCTTTATGTGATGGGGCTTCTTGTTGGTGTTGACTGGAGCCTCATAGTTTTTAAGACCTCTCCTGGTAACAGTCAGTGTAAATAATAGAAGGGATAGTTTACTTATAAGAGGCATAATGGGCTCTAAAGTACAACCAAACATCATCATTACTGACGCTGCACGACCTTTTGATTCTCACTCTAAAACAAACTGTTTATTTCACACGGTCTCCAAACAGCCTCTGTTATTTCAGTGAAAGGTTTACATCCACAGACACCTTCCTGCCCAGCCTCTCATCAGCCGATGTATACACTGAGGCATTAGCGTGGGAGACAGAGCGAAGATGAATCCAGCAGCAGACTGATAGTTAGGCTCTATATGTAATTAACAGCCCCCACTAAATGGGCTCGGCTCGTCTGCATACTGATGAGACTGAGGCTGCACACATCCATCCACACTCCCTGCTTCTCTTTTGTTCTGATGTTTTCATGTCTGTCTCCACTTTTATGTCCGCCCGTTCAACCAGGGCTACACTGAGCTGTGATGAGAGTTTTGGCAGAAAAGTTAGCCGGGTTCAGGTGAATTAATTGTCTTAATGGTGGGCGTACTTTGTTAAAATGGTGGATGCCTAATGTGTTTGCATTTTTATGGGTCATTTGGCCTTCATTAGCTGTTCCGAGGCTGCGTCTGATCGGATGTTTTGGATAATTCATGCATTAGATAATTCATGCATTACATCTCAGATTAACCATAATAATATATGTTTTTAAAGGGATAGTAAGGGATTTTTGAGGCTGTATGAGGCATATGGCATCAGCCTGAACTTTAGCCATAGTGATGGAGATCAGCTATAGGTTGTGTCAACTTGCGAAAGTCCAAACGTAGCCTAGTTTAAACATAAATCTCACTTGTAATTTATACAGTGAACATCAGTAGGCCTATAAGCCAAATATTTACTTTGAAGATAAACTTTCATTCAGCTCCTTTGTTTTTAACTAATCTTTGTAAAACTGAATCTGGTCCATACAAGTATAAACGTTGATTACAGCAGGGAGGCTCTGCATGATGAGAGCTGCAGACTGCAGAGGCATGTACAAAAGCTGATCACTTCCTCTGATCCGTCACCCTGAAGTGGTTTTTCATTGTAAAGCGCTTACTTCATCCAGTTTGACATTGTTTACACACCTGTATTAAAAGGTGCTGCTGGTAAGATTTTGGCACACAGCCAGCTAAGATGGCGATTAGAAAACCAGCACAGCCCCTCCTGTCCTGTTTTCCCCAAGATCACTCCCTCACCTGAGTTTAGCCCCTCCCACAAAAATGTGCCCGCAGCATTGTGCCTGCCGGTATCAAAACACTCCAAGTACAGTGAGCTGTTTACTGAAAGGCTTCTCAATGACGAGCAACACAACTACTGCGACAATGTCTGATACTGAGGTTACAAAGCCCCATGGGGGAAACAGGCTGTGCTTTCATGTATAATAAAGTACATGCCATAAGGTACTCGTCTAAGAGGGAATCTAAACATATTTGTTTGTTTTAAATTATAAAACCGAGTAATACATCGCATGTTGCTAAACAATATAAGAGGAAAAAAAATAACTAACCTGTCCAACAGAAACGTAGCTAGCTCTGCATCAGATTTGAAACCCTTGAGATCCCAAAGGGTCCTCCACCTCTCAAACGCAATGCCGACATTGATTCTTGTTTTATTTCGCACAGTTTCCTCCTCCACCTTGTACTCACGCTTTTCGGTAAGCGTTTCCACGGTCCTTGTCTTTTTGGTGGAAGCTGCCTGGTGCATAGGTGGAATTGGCACTTTCCCGCTGCCTGCTGGATTATTGCTGTCCGCCATTGAACGAAATTTGTTGTTCTTCTTCTTCTTCCTCATGTGCATCACTGGAACGAAGAGCTTTACAACCAATCACGATGAAGGACGAAGCGCCGCCCCTCGACCAATCAGGATAGAAGCCTCAGGGGCTCTTCTGATTGGTCAAAGATACCTGGAGCAGTCGAAAATTTTTGACAGCTCATAACAGAGATGGAAACACAGAGATCTCACGCTAGTGCAATTATACTACTCTCATAAAGGGATCTCAATGGATATTCGAACATTTGATATAAATTGAACACAAAACAATTAGCATTGGCTAGCAAAATCCTACCAACGGCACCTTTAATGGGTAATGTGGTTTTTTCTGGTCCACAAGTTCCCACAGCAGTTTTCTCCATTTTTCATTCAGACCTAAGTATTTCCAAGCGTCTAAAGTAAACGGTGGCCATATTTGCTACAAGAATCACCCATTTATCTAGCTAAGTAGTTGCTGTTTCCCCTTGTGAATCCTGCAGACTGCTGGGTAATGCTTTGGCAGAAGGACACGTTTGCCCCTAGTGCAGCCATATATAGCTTTTTCTTTCGTGCCAACTATGTCTGTACAGAAGCAAACCTGATCTCCGTCACTGTAGCTAATGTTCAGGCTAGTGCTACATACCTCATGCAACATGACTTAATAAAACACAGCACTATCCCTTTAAATTGTATAAAGTGTTTATCTCGTTGGTCAGAGAACTGGACAGAGAAACAGTCAATGTGGATTTATGCTCATATAAGTAAAGTTTAGCTCAAATGAGGCCTGCTCCAGGATGATTTTAGGACAACTTTTTGACCCTCTTTGACCTTCTTAACCTGATCAGCCCCACCCCCATTTTTAAGCCTTCTGCTGGAAACCCACAAGGTCAATTTGAATAATATTGGTGTCATAATAAAAGTAACACTTGAGAGATTTGTCCAGATGTGTAATCATCATTATATGTTACTGGGGCAGAGCAAATGAAGATAGAAGTCAGAATAATTTGAAAATTTCATCCTCGCCTAAAACAAAAACAAATTTCATTGTGAATATCTCATTTACAGATGATGCTGGAGTGGCTGTGACACTCTAAAAATGAATAATAAAATATTTTTACATCATCTCTGTAAAGGATTATTGTTATAAAGAGATGTGGAGCAAAATTAAAGAGGTTTGATAACAATATGGTCAGGCGAGGACTTTGAAACAGTGCATATAGAGTCAAAGGTTAAAAATATATGTTTTTTGTCAAATAAAAGCCAACATGACTATAGTCTTAAAGGCACAGTTCACTGCTTTCTGCTGTCGTGTCAAGGAGCTTTTCTCCTGAGCCCCAGCAGACCTAAATTTGGGTCTAAAGAGGTTAAATGTTTGGGAGGGTTGTTGCACTTGAGATTTCTTTTTCTGTGGTGTCAGTGTGATTAATTTGCTCCTCCCAATCAAGTCAGAGCTTCACAGGATCAATTTATCTGCCTGTAGACTGGATTGACTGTGATGAAATAGAGGGAGGGCGGTAAGAGGGTCGCTGGTTCGATCCCAGGGTCAGTGAGGGCCTTTCTGTGTGGAGTTTGCATGCTCTCCCTGGCATGTGTGGATCTCTCTAGGGATTCTGGCTTCATCCTACAGACCAAAAACAGGCTCATTGGGTTGACTGGTGACTCCAAACTGCCTTTAGGTATGAATGTGAGCATGAATAGTTGTCTGTCTCTATGTAGCCCTGCGATTTGCTGGCGATCGGCTCAGGGTGTACCCCAACTCTCGCCCAATGTCAGCTGGGATAGGCTCCGGTCCCCTGCGACCCTGAAAAGGATAAGAGGAATAGATAATGGATGGATGGAATAGATGGAGCTGAAGTTTGCTTGAGATGTTGGCAGTTCTTTTCCAGTCTATGGTTACTGCCTTCTTTTGAAACTTAATACTTTCTTCTCAGCCAGGATCACTGCCTTCTTCTTCTCTCACTTTTTGTTTCTGTTGGAAATCAGAGCTAAGATGTTAATCATCAGGTTACCAAAGTTGGTGGCAAAGCCAGATTCTTTTGACCGAGGCGAGGGCAAACCTCCTTGGGGGCAGCTTCAACGATAAAAGAGTGCAAACATACCCTTCTGGTAAACCTGCAAACAAATTAAAGGAAGGTGTTTACACGCCCCATCTGTTCATAAAAAGGGAAGAGACTCTGCAAAGACATCTGTTTAAAGAAAGTGGAGCTGAGTTTGCGGCACGATCTCCATCCTCAGGTGGCTGATGAATATTAGGTTCATGCTGCACCCTGCCTTTCACTTCCTCTTAGTTTTGACAGTTTACTTTTAATTATTGTGAGCACAGAGTCCCTCCTTAATATGTCCAATATCCTGGTGCTCCAAACTAATTTGTCTGTATTAATCTGTTGTGGCTTAAGGTTTGGACCAGATTCAGACAGCTTGTTCATCATGGAAAAAAAACTTTGTTTCAACTCAGAGCAGCATTTTAAAGGTGCAAACTTGTCATGGTTTTCCACCTGAAAACTGATGTATATACTTATTTATGCTCTTTTACTCCTGTCATGTCATCACTTTGGTTAGCAGACAACACAAAATGTAAGAGGGTGTAACCAATGCTGCCCTTTTTTGGTTACATTACAAGTCTGTTCTCTGGATCCTTGAATGGTTAAGCAAGTATTCCTCGGGCTATGAGACTACATGAACACATTTTTAAGTGTTTTTCGTACTGCATAAATTTCACACTTGCCTCGCTTAAAGGGAGGAAGCTAAAAAAGGAGGATGTGCAGTAGAAAATAGAGGGTGAGTTTGCACTGGCAAGTGAATGAGAATAAATGGGATTATGTAATACTGATGATACTTACTGAGCACCTCTTTCCATCAGAGTGTGAATGGCTGTAAATAGAAGAGTTTAGTGTGTAGTGTTGTAGCGTTATTATGTAGTAAAGTAACAAAAACATTATAAAATCAAACCCATTTACTTCCATTTTCACTGCCTGCTGGTTTAAACTCAGCATAGTTTTGGATCCTCAGATATGGCATGTGCAGCCCCTCTTTTGGTCAGACTTGGGTAGATGTAGGTGCATCTAGAGATGATCTGTATACCTCAGTTATAAGTTGTCATGTTTTTGATGCTATTTGTCTGTCCTTAAGTCATTCTTTGACCAAGATAACTCAACAAGTTCTCCTCTGATTTTTTTGGGAATGTTGGTCATTGCGTGAAGGAGAACTGATTAGACCTTGGTGGTGATCCAAATATGATTGCAGATCCAGCATCTTTTCTTTGGTTACATAGTGAGATGGGGCAATTTTCAATATTTTTGCCAATAACTCAAAAACTTCTCACAGGATTGTGATGCATATTTCAGGGATTGTTCACGAATGCACCAGGAGGGACTGATTAGAGTTTGGTGGTGATCCAAATATGAGTGAAAAACTTTTTAAAGTTTTTGTTAACATTGCACCACAGGGTAGTTTTCCACATTTTAAAGTAATTTGGTGGACAATGTTTGAAATTCCTTGGTGGAAGTTTGTGATTTTATCATCTCAAGCCACTCTAACCTCTGCTGTCAACAAGGCATTTCACCCAGAGATCTTTTTTGGACCATTTTCTAGAAATCCTAGAGATGGCTGTGTGTTAAATTCCCAGCCCAAATTCTCAGACCTGCCCATCTGGCACCAACAACCACACCTCATCCAAAGTCACTTACATCACCTTTTTCTCCTTTGGATGCTCAATTTGAACTTCAGGAGGTCTTCTGGTAACATTTTCTGTGAACCCCCCTTCATAATGCATTATAAACATGTCATAAGCATGTTCATCATGCATCATCATGTTCTTGTATTTGCTGGAAAAGCAAAAATCGTAAGAAACTTGCAAAGCAATATGTTGGATTATCACAAAACCTCATTAGTCATTACATAATGATTCAAAGTGTGTCTGTTTTTGTCAGAAAGCATTATAAATATTTATAGTTTGTACTGAAATATCAATCCCTCCCATGTACTGGAATTGATTCTCATAAAAATATCAATGGTTTAATAATTTGGGGTAAATGTGTGGTTCACCATAAACAGGAATATAGTGGAAAGTATAAAATACTAGCCTGAACTCATCTAAATGCTTCCCAGTTCGCAGGAACTACTTCTTCCACCTGTCATACTCACATGTGTAATACGGCTCATAGTCACAGTGCGCAGTGCTCACTCACTCAGTTCAACTGACAACAACAGCTGAACGCAAACACAGTCATGTGTGGAGCTTCTTAGCTCCATAAACAGCAACGACGCAGCATGTTCAAGTATTGTAGAACACCACAAACCTCGTTAAACATCTGAGAATTAAAAGAGACAGACGTCACTGTCCGAGTCCTTATGTGCTGCAGTGGTGCAGGTAGGAAGTATCCAGGTACAGGTAGAAAAAATGAGAGATAAATTTGAGCACAAGTTGAATTCAGTGGAGCCTGATTAACATGCTACTAAACAAAAAAGTGTGCTTGTTAAATGCTTCTGTTAAAATGTTTGGGCAAGCAGATGCTGTCAAGTCACTTGTTGTAACGATTTGCCAGAGGAGGAACCAAAAGCAGACTCAGACACAAAGGCAAGTTTCAGTCCATTTAATACAAAAAGGTTCGGTATACAGGAATCCAAAAGGTGATCAGGCAAAGTTACAAAATCAGCAGGCAAAGATCAGGAACAGAGACACAGGCTGGAGGTCAGGAATCATGAGGAGAAAACACTAAGAAACGCTCGAAAGGATGCACACTAGGAAACAAAACAATCTCGCACAGAAGACAGGGAGTGAATGACTTAAATACACGAGGAAAGGCCCAACAGACAGGGATCACCAGGTGCACACACTCAGACAATCAACGCAGGTGAAACACATGAAGCAGATGAACGAGGAGCACAGGTAGGGGAGGGCAGGAAGGAGTGATCTGGAGAAGAAACACAAGGTAAGTAATCACGAAAATAAAACAGGAAATGACGAGACAATAAACATGAGGCGGAAATAAAAGGGTTAGCTTAACCAGGAGATGTGACACTTGTATGATAATTCTCCATAAACATGAACAACAAGTAGTCTTTTGCCTTGCATTCATTATGAAGCTGTAATTTTAAAGACACTACTTTTTAATTTAATTTTCTTAACACATTTATTTTTTTTTTTTTAACAAAGTATTGGTATCGGATCAGAAATGGTATTATCAGCCTGAATTTTACTTGGTATTGGATTGTAAAAGAAATCAGGGGTATCGCACATCACTACACAGTACAACACATTAAAGTGTTTATAATTCATAAACACTGGCATTATAATGACTCATGATTGCTATCATGAAGCATTATAGAATAGAATAGAAAAGAACAGAGTAGAATAGAATGCTCTTTATTGTCATTATACTGAATGTACCACGAGATTGGAGAGCTTTTCCTTCTTCAGTGCAAACAGATAATTATACAAAAAAATGCAAGATAACACCAACTCTATGTACAATATCAAATAGTAAAAAAGGATAAATAGTTGGAATATAAGATATAAAATAGAGAGCAAAACATATTTAGAAATGCGTTGTATTGCACAGGATACCAAAAAAAGTAGAAATGTAATGTATTGCACAGGATGATTGACTATTCACAGAGTAAATATATTGCAAATAATAAATATTTACAGAATGCCTGTGTTGCACAGGATGAATGAATATTGAGGTAGAGTTATAACAGAGCAGCAGCAGCAGTAACAGGTATATTTCACATTTTACATCATATCATATCATTACATTATGATCACCATTGCTTATAATTATGATTATGTAGCATTATAAGAATATTAAAACACATTGTGAAGCTTTCAACTCATGCTTATTATAAATTTATAGTGCATTATATGGGGGGTTTCATAGAAAGAGCTACCAGTCATCTTGACCATGTTTAGTTGCTGCCATGGGATTAGCCGATTACTTTTTTTGTTATTGAGCAGTTGAACAGGGGTACCTAATAAAGTGACCAGTTTATCGGGGCACATAATCCATCCTCTTTGCAAATTTAAGAGAAAATTCAAATCTCAAGGTTAGAAGTGTGCGTACAAGTTTCTGTATCACTGTTAGTGGAGTGAAACTGTGGAACAGATTGAGTACAGACGTACATTAATGAATAAATACACACCACAAGGTGCTTGCTGATTATTTGAGGAAAATTTTGCTGGTTATGGTAAATACATTTGTGAAAAATGTATAGGAATGTGTATGATTTCAATTTGGAAGTATAGTAAAATTTAAGGGGTAGGATTAGATAAGTTTATTCTTCTTCCTACTCCTTTTCGCTCATGTTAGCTAAAAATAAATGCAGATTCAGCTACTGTCTTGTCCTATTTTCTTTTTTTATTATCATCACTTATTTGTATTTTTAACTGTTTTAAGTTTTCATTTACATGATCGAAATAAAGATATCAAAAAATCATCTGCATGCCCTTTGGACCCCAAAATGTAGATTCACATACCCCAAACTCTTCAGTAAGCTTTTAGACAATGGAATTCATCAAAACGTTCTCATGTGCATCAGCTCTTTATGGCACAGCCATGTAAATGCCCATAAATGGGATTAGTTAATGCTGATGGGCACTCAAAGCTGCCTCTGCCGTCATTGTATTAATGAGGAAATGTGACATGTGGTATGAAAGTGGTTGAGAGAAAAAAAATGATGTCTGGAAGAAGACACACGAGGTCCTCACTGCCCTTTTATGAAATTTTATTTTGTGGAATATAAAAGACGACTTACAAAAGACACGTCTTTTTTCGCCAATATCAAAAATGACTTGTAGGATATAGAGGAATATGAGAGGACACAGCTAAATAAGCTTTTTAGAAATGAATTCAATGTGAATCTTTCTATAATTGCCTGATGAAAGAAAGAGAAGAAAGAGCAAATACTTTCAGTCTGTATTATTAACCACAAAACCACAGTGAAGGTCTGCCAGAGAGCCGCCAGAGGAGAGGCTGAATTCCTCAGATAATATTCGCCTGATTCTCCGACATGATGGTGTGTCATAAAAGAGGTGATCCTTCAGGAATGTACCTATAGAAAGAGGAGGAATTCATACTGAATTAGACTCAAAGGAATGTAACCATGTTTCTGCATAGTTCACTTTAAATACTCACATTAAGTAGAATTAAAGTAGCTGTTGCATTGATGTTTGTTTGTCCTTCCACAGGAGAGGAGTCTTTGACCATTTTCCTGGACAAACAGAAGCTGAATAAGAAGTCAGAGGGGAACAGCAACAGCTCAGTGGTGTCTCTGGAGCTGCTCCATCAGCTGGCTGCCTCCTACTTCACAGACAGAGAGAGCACCCTAAGGCGACTGCACCACCTCCAAATCGCCACCTCTGCCATCAAGGTATGTGACAAATGCTTTCATGTTCAAGAAGTTTTAAAGGGGATATATTATGCAAAAATCACTTTTTTAAGGCTTTTGAACACATTTTTGGGTATTTGGCCTTCCTCCCAGCCCACAACGTGATACTAGACAATGAAACCTTAATTTAGCGGGCTGCAGAAATGTAAACTCGTGGTACTTGGCGAGCTGTTGAGTCTGTGAATAAACGGCTATGTAAAAAGCATTTTCATTTGCATAAGCCTACCTCTACCTGAGTATCCCTACCCCTCGGCTTGAGAAATTTCTGTGCAAAGTGCTGCCATCGTTGAGTTCACCGTTAGCAAGAGATCGGCGTACGCCATGTCTAGACCCAAAACCTATCACTGCCCGGTTGTTGGCTGTAAACAGCTACATATATCTTCACATACAGGTTACCAGCCTCAAAGGACAAAAGTGCCCAGTCGATTAATTTTATTTTTGAAGGGAATGAGCAGCTACAGTCGGCTAAAACCTGTACGTGTGTGCCAATCACTTCACGGCCGACTGCTTCTCCAACTTCAGTCAGTTTAACACAGGACTGGCAACTAGACTTTTCCTGAATCCAGGCTCAGCACCAACAGTCCGTCACCAAACCCAATGATGGAAATGTGAGTATTTAGTATTTATTTTGCTCATTGCTACCAGCTAATGCTAACAGCAGGGAGAAGTGAACCAGAGGTAACTGCACAACATGTTTGTAAATGTTAACGTTACTTATTGAAAGTCTGAAGGATAAACTTCAGTGTATGAGCATTCTTACATTAGTCAAGAGAAGTTTAACAGTTGGCTGAATAAAATCAGTCCTTTACCCACCCCATTACCCCTCTGTTTAATCTAACGTTAGCCCAGGAGGGTAGGCTAAGTTGCGGCTGTCCCACTGCGGTGACTAGGCTGAGGTTAGCTTGTTGTGTGTTAGCCTGTGATGTTTGGGGGAAACGAGCTTCACTGTTATCTAGTAATTGGCATGAATTTGCAGTTTGTGTATGTTCAGGCCCCAGCATGTTACTGTGTTGGCTGCTGCTCTGCTGAGGTTCGTAAGCATATTATGGCAACCATCCTCAAAACCAGCTGTTCTGAACAGAGGGGTTATGTGAGTGTGGAAAGAATGCAGCTGTGCTTGATTCATAGGCTTTTTGGACCAAAGCATGTTACTAACGTTTCATGAAGACATCAAGGATCCATGTTAAACTGCAGAAAAGGAACAAAATATGGGACCTTTAATACTTGATAACAAACTGGAACTTAAGTGCCTGTGAGTGTATGTGCTGCAAAGAGCTGCATGATTTTAACACATTGGGCGCCCCACAATGGCCAAAATGAACCCGGAGCCATTGTTTGAGTCACAGTGCTGTTTTGCTAAATCCCATTGTTTGCTCAAATAAATTTAACTCTGGGTCTAAAGTTTAAATATCTGCATAATTATCCACAAAAAATAAAGTGTCATTATTGCTAGTTGTCATCTGCTATTTATTACCTATGCTAAGGAGGTTACGTTTTTGCAATGTTTGTTTGTAAGCAAGATAACTTGAAAGTTCTCAACAGATTTGGATGACATTTTCAGGAAATGTTGGTCATGGCACAAGGAGGAACTGGTAGGATTTTGGTGGTGATCCAGATTCAGATGTTGGTCTAGAAATTTCGAAAGGATTTGTTAACACTGTTAGACAGGGTAATTTTCCTCATTTTGCCAGATAATTCAGTAAGTTCCGAATAGATATTGGAAACATTTTCAGGGGATGTTAGTCATTGCACAAGAAAGGAGTGGTACAATTTGAATGGTGATCCAAATCTTTATATGGGATCAGAGCTAATTTGTTGACTAATTATTTTTGTCAACAACCTTTTTTACCCCTGACAAAAACTAAACTATATCTAAAAAAACAAGTGCACATTGACAAAAGTAGAACTAAATTAACTTGACATTTTCGTCAAATAAAAACTAGAGTAAAATGTTCGACAGAAACTAAATTCAATCCCCTTCAAAAAAACCCTTGGTCTTTGAAGTGGTCAACATATATTGTCTAGTTAACTAGTAGTTAGTCTTTGTCAGGCACTAGGCCAGTTTTTGGCACACCTAGTTGTTCGGTGTTACCCTCCCCAACAAGACGCATTCAGGTGAAAATCACTGTTAGAGCACAGATCCACAAACAACCACCCATCAGGGCCGACATGAAAACATTATTGCTCCTCCAGAGTTGTCGCTTTGGGATGTATTACTCTGTGCTGCTGGTATAACAAATAGTCCTGCTTGCTCTAAAGGTATGCACACAAACAATCTTTTTAAAAGATTATTTTCAAGGTGCATCATTCCTCAGAGGCTGGCATGGAGACGAGGGAGAGCCTGCAAGGTCGTATTTTAAAAAGGCAGGCTGCATTATAAGCACAGTGTATGTTCTGTAGCCCTCAGAGGCACTAAAGCATGGCAAATGTCAAGTTCCTTTAAAGTCCCAGAGGGAGAGGTCTATTTATGCATACTGTACTCCCCTGTAAGCCATCTGGGCCGGGTTAGACACACACGTGTTTTGCTGTAGGTGTGTGAGCACTTCTAACACATGAGAGCTAAAATACAACATAAAAAAACACTTTAGTAACTATCTGTTTATTTTGAAGAGGGGTGCTGCCCTGGATCTGCATTTGAAGTGGTTAAACACATTCAAACTTTGTTATTCAGTTCATTTATTTACCTCCAAACTCAATACTTGACTTGCCTTGAGTTTGTTGATTGTCACTTATCCAAAAAAAATCCACCCGCTCTTTTTATCATTAATTGCAAAGAGGAACAGTTTTGTTGAATCCCTCTCAAAGAGCTGTGAAAAAGTAAATCCTATTACCTCCTCTGCCTGGCTTTACCTTGTTTAAATCCTTTTATTTCTCCCATTCGACGCCTGAGAGCAAAGCATAACCAAGCAGCCTTTTTTTTTTTCCACGTGGGAACTGATCTGTTGGCTTTCATGCGATGACAGCAGGTGTGTGGGTGGGCGGACCGAGCTTTCAAGCTTCATCCTAAATAGCAAATCTCAGTGGAATGAGTAATTGCAAAGTGTCAGCTCAATGCATACCTTTTCTGAGCGACGTGTTGCGTGAGGTAAACTTGCAGCATGCAGAGGTGAGGCTGACCAATTTTTGTTGCCAAGAGACTCTGAAAGAGAGCGTGGAAAACTTGATTGCTTGGCTATGTTTTTTTTTTTTACTCCCACAAAGCCTTGAATAGTTGTGTAGAGTGGAAACAGAGAACACAAAGCCCTCCTGGACTCCACACAAATTGCTTTTACCTGGACTGAAAGTTTGATTAGTGTGAGGGCAGGAAATTGAATTATAATGACTCAAATAAAAGTTTGAAAAGCAGCATTTCATGGAAGTTAAGCTACAGGAGTTTAAAGCCTTGAGATAACTTCTGCAGCAGTGGAGCCTGCTCTAAGAGTCTAAAAAGTAGTGAACTGACAGCTTTTTTCAGTACTGAATGACAAGCTTTGTCACAGTAGATATACAATTTAGTATAAAGCCAAAGAAAAAATCCTATTGCTCAGTATTGATCCATCATCAAACAAAAACAATATACAGACATAGAAAGATATTTTTTGCTGAGATTAAGTCGATAAGCTGAAGTTTAGGTCTCTGCGTTGACACTGAACCCCACAAAAATATTCTTCACCCTTGCGCGACAAAACTTCGCACATTAAAGTCAAATATTTTGAAGCAAATTTTCACCCCTCAAGGTGCATTCACACTGAACGTGACTTGGGCGACCTGGGGGATCACTCTTCATGCAGTCAATGACGTAAATGTACAGCCGCAATGAGGCGGGGCCAGCCCTCCTGCAATCTAGACGACTTAGTCATGCTACCGGCTCACTTTGGACACAAGACAGGGTTGCGTTGCTTGGTCGCCAGAGTTGAAAAGTTTAAACTTTTCAACGACATCACATGTGGCTGTGCCGCAATAGCCAATCAGCATTGTATGGGTGTGTGACGACACGCACAACAACTGGTTTTGTTCTGGTTCACGGAATGACAATCCATGTCCATGTGGGAACTTTAGTTAGTGAGTACATTCGTTCTGCCTTATCCAACAGAAGTGGCGGTTCTCTGCGGTCCTGTCCTCCCTCATCAGCATCAGCTACAGTGTTTTACGGTTGGTAGATGAGTGAAAATGACACAGTTGGAATAATGTCAGCAAATACATACAAATATATGATATGATGTGATCGTGGTGAAACTCGAGCGGGCATGACATCACTGAGTGAGGCGACGGTGACAAAATGAGCTATTTTATGGACATGCGACGCGACTTGGGTGGGTGACGCAATCTCGGTTGCCAAGTGGAGTTCTGTGTGAATGCACCTTCAGACCTGAAGGGGACGAGAGAAGCATAAGGGCCTTTCTCTTCGCCACACTGTGTTTCCGCCTTCTCGATCCATGAACCATGCTTGATGTTTCTACAGTCAACGTCTTCCTCCTGTTCTCGAAAACAAGGAACTAAATTTCCCAGAAAAGTGTTGAATAGAAACACATTTATGATCCATATCATCCTTTAGAGCAGCACATGGAGAGTTTCTCCACGATGTCCGGGGAATGCCCCTGCCCCCACCCCATTGTCGAACCGGCCCGGCTTTACATGTCCTTTTTCCCAGTACAATCACAGACCCACTTCTCCTTCCTCCCCGGTCTATTCTTTCTCTCATGGGTGTTCCGGTAGTTCTTCTTTAAAGTTTGGCATATTTTCTCTGATGAAAAACACATTAAATCCGCTAGTTAGCCAGAAAAACACACCAGCAGCCAGCTCACCGTTGTGCTGGCAGACTTTGTTCACTCTACAGCTCATGAAAAGTGTTAAATAAATATGAGCTGAACTTAACAGACACTCAAAACTCTCCAGAAACTTTCTCTCTCTGTCTCCTCTCTGTCGTTCAGTCTCTGAACACTAAAATAACCATATTGAGGAGCTCTGATACTTACGTGCACACTCTAAAATCTAAAAACTTGGCATTACTTTAAAATTTTTGGAAACCGATTGCCTTAAAAAAGTTAAGTAAATATGATTAATAGTCTTAGATTACATTTACTTTATATTTACTTGTTTTGTGTACTCGGAACCCTGTTGTATTAACTTAATTTTATTGAATTATTTTAACTTGGATTAAGAAAGTTATGTCAATTCCTATGTTAGTTATCCACCAGTATCAACTCACACAGTCACACTCTTTTATGCCCATTTACACACCAGAAACTTTGGGTTAAGTGTCTTGCCCAAGAACTTATCACCATTTGTTGCCCAGAGCTGGTTTCGAACTTGCAACCTCTTGATTACTGACTTGGCGTTGGCATTTGGCGTTTCACCTCTGTGTTGCAGCTTAATGCAGATGCATTAAATAACTCACCTCGAGACTAAGGGAAATTCTGCGTCCCCCAACAACTAAATCAGTCTGCAGAGCAGTCTCCCGCCTGGCTTTACTGCACATGTGCAATCCTGAACTCAGTGTCTAATCACCATGATAAAAAGTTTCGAGTCCAGCTTACACACAGGAATTAAGTTGTATAATTTCTCAAGCTGAATGGGTTCCTTACTCAGATTGATTGAGTTCAATCAACAGGTTATTAAGATTTAAGTGAAGTGCACAAATGTAATTTAAGTAAGAATAGCTATTACATTTTAGAGTGCAGCATTGTTTACTTCCTCCTCTGTCTGTGATGTCATCCTTGCCACTGCTCCCTCTCATTGCTGATTGGCTGTCACGCCCCAGCTTCAGGCGAATTTGCCACACCAGAAGTTAGATATATTCAACTTAGGTGAAAAGATGAAAGAGGTGAAATTCACACCAAGCTCACAAAAATTTGTGTCGTTCGAGCGAAAATTTGTGTCTTTCATGCAATTTGCAAAAAATTCTTCCCATTCACTTCCAGTGTATTTCAGTCATGCAACAACCTTAAATTTGCGTTTGGTGTGAACACAATTTAAGACATATTTGATGGTGCAGTCTGATAATGCGCTTGGTTAGTTATCAGGAGGTTGCAAGTGGGAGCCCAGCTATGGCTGTCACATGTTGATGTGTTCTTGGGCAAGACATTTAAACCCAAGTTGCTCCCACTGCTGCATCAGAAGCATGTAAATGGCCATGAAAGTGAATGGTAAATGAGCTTAAATAGTGCTTTTCTCATGTCTTTGACTATTCAAAGTAGCAGGTCACATCTACACATTCACACCCATTCACTCTCACATTCATTCATTGATGGTTGGAGTGTCTATGTCAGTTGTCCATCAGTATTGACTGTCACATTTGCGCTCTTTCACGCGTATTTACATGCCACTGGTACAGCAGTTGGAGCAAATTGGGGTTAAGTGTCTTGCCACATTGCACATCGCCATGTAACAGCCTGAGCTGGATGTGAATCTGCAACCTTCGGGTTACCTAGCAAGCGCACTAGCAAACCCAAAGTGTGTATATGCAACTTCTTCCTTGTATCTTTTCATGTATTATTTTGAAAAAAGTGAGCAAAAATTATGATTTTGGAAGATTTTGTATTGCTGAAAGATTTAAAAAAGCTGTCAGATGTTTGTATAAGACCTTGAGCCCACAGAGGTGCAAACATCACAGTTATCCATACATAATTTATACATTTAAATTTTAATTAAGTTTGTGTAATTATATGTTTTTACTGTTTTTTTGTCTCAGGCAAGGTGCTTTTATGTAAAGAGTGACAGAAGAGTGTTGACTTACTGAGGTAAATTTAGCAGAGCATTCCATTATGAAAGATTCAGCTAAAGCTGAAAATGTTAAACTATAATGCTTTTATTTTTATGATGTTGTGTCTGTGTTCATGTTTTTTTTTTTTTTTTTTTGTGTGGCTCTTGCCAGGTTTGATTTGGGCTGTGGCAGTGAGGCCAACAATGATACCAGCACCCCTGACAGGAAGTACCAGATGTGGTGTTTTCTTTAAATAATGAGTAAACTTTGCTCTCCTTAACAAAAATAAATAAAATGGCAGGGCAAATGATTATAAAAATGCACCTGGATGAAAAAAAAATATGTTTTTGAAGCTCCAAATTTTCCTCGTTTCCTTTTCAGTATCCTGGTGGATGGATGTGAGGGTGAATCAGTGGAGGGAAATGGTTTTCCTTTTGTAAATGTTAAAAAAATCTGTGTTTAGTGATCATGAAGTTTTATTTCTCTTTCATGATGCTTTTTTATTGATTTCAGTCATGACTGGAGCAGAGATGTTTGTATTTTGCACTTCCTGTTTGTCTTTCCTGCAGTTTTGTTTAATCTCAAAGCACATTAAGGCTTTGCAGACTTAATGCTGCTGCATGTAGCACTGCTTTGGGCTTTTCCCAGTACAAATTAGACTTTGAATAAAATGAAGTGCCGCACAATTTTAAAAAGCCCAGAGGTGGCTCCTGCAGGCGGCTGAAACCATTTCCTCTTTATTAACAATATTTGAATACAAAGCACACGGAGGCAGCTCCTAATTCTGCTGTTCCTCCTTTTTTTCTGTGAGTTATCCCGGCTATTGTTGAACTGAGGTAAAACTTGTTTTTGTGAGCAAGTGAAGGATAAAGGAAGCCTTGTTAAGAATGCATTATGGGAGATTTCTCCAAGAGGCACTCTGAGTCTGAGTAAGAGCAGCTGTCAGCCACAAGGACGCACCAATGACTCCCCCAAACTCTTTAAAAGAGCAGAGTCGACTCGTCCACCCACCTCATACATTCAGAACAGGAGGCTGACAGGTAAAGCTGTGGTAAAAGTTACTCTAAAACGAAAAGAGCCAGATGCAACAGCATAACATAAGGCAGGGAAGTGAAGCTGCCCCAGAGGTACTGCATGCCAACGAAAAAAGAAACAGAGATATCACAGCCGAGCTCCAGAGACCGCGAGGGGAAACTGGCGGAAATTACAAATCAGATGCTGCTGCTGCCTTCAGGAGGAAACATTTCATCCCGACCAAGTCTGAAATGGAGAAACTACATTTTCATTTAAGCTAGCATAAGTTATTCAGCAGATTTGTTTGTTGTCTTCAGCGCTTCCATAAGCCTGCAGAACTTCGTCCAAATCAAGAGGGAGAATTTTAAAGAATCCAAGTTACAAACTGAAACAAACACACGTGGCTCTCACTGCTGTAACAGCTTGAGCAACTTTTTTTTTTTTTTTCTCCTCGGCGTAGGAAAAATATTTTTAAATGTCCAGAATTTACAAGACAACAACTTAAGTGATTGGGCAAACAGAGATGAATCAACCATCCCCGTGGTGCTTCACAAAATTTACTGATGACTCAAACTGTCTTCACATGAATCATATCTTCAAGGATTTTTTTCCTGCAGTTTGAGGAATAATAATAATAATATTTATTTGTGCTGAGCAGATGTCATCACACCCTCTGTCTGCATGTATCTTTGAAATTATCTGTAGTTTCTACATCTACAGCTTTTAAAGCAAGGATGCTGTTAGGAATGGAAAATTCTGACTGTCATCTCCCAGCATTAGTATTCTAATGACATTGAGAATAAAGTCAGACACGGCTCACTTACTTTATTTTCAGTTACATGCCAAATTGTCATTTTAGGCACACGGAAGTTGAGCGACTTTGACAGGGCAGTATCTCACTTTTATTTCTTCCTGCTCTCACAGTAAAGTAAAATAAGGACACTCCTAACCCTTTGAATATCTCACTTTAATTTAAAAACTTACTTTCTAAAAGTGATCTGCACCATATAATACAAAACATTTAACTTTTCAAACATTTTTTTAATTATCTTCACTAAAGGGTTTGTGTTTTTGCCGGGATTTATTGGTACGTTTGTTAGTTTGTGTACAGGATAACCCAAATAGTTCTTAAAGGATTTAGATGAACTTTCAGGGGATGTTGGTCACTACACAAGAAAGTATTGATTACATATTGGCAGTGATCAGAATACGGACAGGGAATCAGGGATATTTTTTTAAGGATTTGTTAACAGCATGAGTTTTCCACATTTTCATTAATAACTAGGTTCTCAGCTGATTTTTTTTGTTAATGTTGGTCACAGCACAAGGAAGAAGGGATCATATTTTGATGGCACTTCCAACCTGAATGTGCATCCAAGAACTGTTGAAAGGATATCTAGCTTGACGACTCAAGATAGGGCAACAATTTTTGACAGCCCCCCACCTGACAAATTTGGAAATGCCTTACCAGAGGTTTGGTTTCTCAGGGCACCTCTAGTTTTTATTCACTTTTCTATTCACAGGAACTCATATTTACAGCACAGCACAGAAGACTGTGAAGTTCAGGGTAACTGACCCTATTTTTGATGGCGTAAAAGCATGTTGTCTAAGGCCCCATCTACACGACAATGAAAACGGCCGAAAACTGAGAGTTTTCGTTGCGTTTGCGCCTTCCATTTACACGAGAACAGTGCCTGGAGTGCCTGAATCCTAAAACTTCTGAAACCAGGGTCCAGAGTGAAAAGTTCTGAAAATATTTTCGTATCCGTCTCAGTCTAAACAGGAATCAGCATTTCCAGGGAAAACTATGGCGCATGATGCATGTGCAGTACTCTTTCAGATGAAGGTTGCGCACTCACTCAGGAACCACAACAACAGCTTTTGCCATCTACCAAGCAACGTGTGTGCTGCTTACTGTGCTCAGTTTGTTATCCAGAAATATTTGTTATCCAGACAAAAAACTCCTGTGTCTTTGTGCTTCCACTCACCATTGTTGTTTGTGAAAAGTTTGTCTTGACCGGAAAGCATACAAGTGTTGTAAGGCCGCTGTTTCACTACAAACTTACATCACCAACTACTGGCCTGGCATGCACGCTACAGCGTTTTCCTTCATTCTTGCGAATCCGTGTCAACGCGCACTGTTTTCACATTATCTCCGTTTGAACACAGTTTGCTTTTGGAAACGCAAAGGAAAAACCTTTCCTTTTCTGGTGACAATGACATTGTGTAAACAGGGCCTAAAGGCATGAGGGCAGTGTTGGCCGAAACTACACACAGACTTTATGGGAACAACCACAAAATGTCACATCAGTGCCATGGTGGAAAATGAACTACTCAGGATAATATGTTGAGGCTGCTGGGTACCCAATTAACAGTCCTTTTAACATTAAAAATCTTTTGAGAATATTTCGACCAACCTAAGCACAGAACAGAGCATAAAACACCAAGACTTTGAGCCATCCTCACAAGAATAATTTTTGTCTCTCATTTGATCTAAATTCTAAATATTTGTCTGTACTGATGAATTTGATGCTTAATGTTGCTGTTTCATAGATAAACAATTTAGCTGTTTCTTGATGCTCATTATGCTCATGATGATACAACAATTTTGCTTTAGATTCCTTAAAAAACAAAATTAACTTTTTAAAAATTGGTCAATATAACAACTGTTTTTTTCTTATGACCTGTTATTTGTAAATGAATTTAAAGGGATAGTTCAGTATTTTTGAAGTGGGGTTGTGTGAGCTCCATACGGCCACTAAGTACATTAGATGCAGTAGAAGGTTCTCTCCTCTCCCTCAGTAAGCCACAGTCTGTAAGAGTCTGTTATGCAGATATCTCCGCAAACATGGAAGTATCGTACCAAGAACAGAGGGTATTTTCGCCGCCTACAAGAACTCCCATCAAAAAATAATACCACAGTTTAGGAGTACGCTACCTATGCATGTTTTTAAGTGCATCAACTTTTCGGAAATATAAAGTTTATCTGGAACTAACCAACTCACGTCATGTATTCCTCCGCGCAGCACTTTGCGAGCCACTGAATCACTCCGCTCCCTCTCAGCTGTTGTAAACATAACAAGCTAGCGGCTTCAGGCGCCGGTTATAGCCTCATTGATAGCAGCTTATTTGACACATAATTCAGAGACGGGGTTTTTGTGTTGCTTCCCTGGATGCAGAAACAGATGTGTATCATGGAGAACTCATAGCTTTCACCGTATTCCTCTTTGTAACAAGGGCATGCGGCAACATCGTATACAGCAAATGCCTACATCTCTCGTTACCTGACAGATTGTGTGTACATATCTATATATCTATATACAATTTATACAAAGTCATGGCAAAATCAAAATATATTCTTGCATTTAGGAGATGGTATGTTTATATTATTACATCAGAAACAGCTAAGATTGTGTTGTAGCAGAAGTTATGGGCTAATGCACAGTAATGGTTGTGTGTGTGTGTGTGTGTATGTGTGTGTGCATGTGTATGAGAGAGAGAGAGAGACACACACACAAGTAGTCTGCAATGTTACGGTAAACTGCCCCCTCTACTCTGCTTGTTTGTCTCAGATCATTAATACTTACTTTGAGGGTAAACTGTCATTAGGTCCTTCAGGTTTGGGACGTTTTTTCCAGTTTATCTTGGGGAAATTGAAGAATATCCACAACACTCTGGGATTCAGAAGAGCAGGAAAATCTGTATGATGAGTTATGCAGACGGCGTGAGAGTCACCAGTATCCTCTGACTCAGACAGATCCTGAAGTCGGTCTGTAACCAAGGTCCACTCGTAGCAGCAGCAGCAGCAGTCCGGGTCCATGGGCATTGAGTCGCAGTTCATACACTCGCACCACAGTGTATTTCCGACTCTTTCTTGACCTCCAGTTTCCACCGATGTTTCCTCTCTGTTTCTTTTGGCCTGTTCAGTCTCCAACTGCAGCGGCTCTTCTTCTGTGAACTCCGGCTCATGCAGGTATCCTCTTGGCTCCAAAGTGAATGGAACTTCATCGTCGCTGTCATAATCATTCGTTTTTAATTTCCTACGTTGTTTCCTCCTCACACCGCTAAGAGTCAGAACAAAAGAATTACAATGCCTGATAAGAGTTACACGAGGCTACAACTGGCACCTGAAGCCACTAGCCTGTTATGTTTACATCAGCTGAGAGGGAGGCGGAGTGATCCAGCGGCTCGCGGAAGTGCTGCACGGAGGAATATGTGGCATGAGTCGGATAGATCCAGATAAACTTTATATTTTGGAAAAGTTAATGCACTTAAAAACATGCATATGTAGCGTACTCTTAAACTGTGGTATTATTTTTTTGATGGGAGTTCTTGTAGGCGGAGAAAATACCCTCTGTTCTTGGTATGATACTTCCCTGTTTGCGGCTATATCTGCGTGACAGACTCTTACAGACTGTGGCTTACTGAGGGAGAGGAGAGAACCTTCTACTGCATCTAATGTACTTAGTGGCCATATGGAGCTCACACAACCCTACTTCAAAAACACTGAACTATCCCTTTAAGCATCACACACACATAATGACAGCATGAATTCAATAAATATAAAATTTACATATTAATTTTTAAATTAAGATATTCACTCAATTAACATAGTGTCACATTCACCTATCTAAACACTTTTAAATGGTTTTAGGGCCACTGCCAACTTTGATGTTTCCTCTTATAAGGAGATTTAAACAGGTGAAAGTCATAACTGGAATAACTCTTTGGCAGTAGAGTGGAGTTAATATCTAGCCTTTATAACTTACACACAACAATCTGTTCCTTTCCTGCTTTATGCGTTTATAAATCTTATTAGATTGGCAGTAATATCTCAATTATTTAACTTTATGTCACTGCTCTGAGGTTTTTGACAGATATGAAAGGATTATTTTCTGTCATGCTGGTGCCCCACCCAAAACTGTGACGCGGTGCTGACTGTGTCTATACTGTATCTGCACCAAGGTGTTTTACAGTAATTTTACCCTAGACTTATGCCGATACTGTGACCATTCAGTTCTCAGCAGTACCTCCATGTCATGCTTAGTCTTGGCTCAGCTCACTTCATACTTCCCTAGAAGGGATTTGGAAAACTGTGTCAGACACAACGTTTGATCCTTGGTGGAAAACCAAAAACAACCTAGTAAAGTTGAGCCAAAAGTTGAACTTACCTGTAGAGGCAAAATTTTTATATATAACCCCAAATCTCCACAAAGTCTGTCTTCCACTAGTTGGGGCTGTAGCTGTGGTCTGCCTCCCTCTCTGGTCCAACCAATGGCACACAAACATTGTTTTTGTTTTTAATTTCTCTACAAATTTGCATTGTCCATGCTAATTTAATTTTTTACTTATCTTTCTGGTAAAATATAAGTGGTACGTGTTGCATGTTTATCACATCATTGTAGGGATCTCATTATAGCCATGAAGGTGGACTGGTATTAGCACTTTCCTGTCATGGACCAACCAAAGCTCTGCCAAGGAAACTGGGGATAATTTAGGTGGCTCTATTTGTATTTGAAGTACTGCTCAACAGAGCGCAGCCATGATTGGACAACAAGATTGTAAGATCATGACAGAACCAGAACTTCACCAGGTACAAGATCACAGGATAACAGAGAGAGCAACATTTAAACAACAGGTTATGTTGACTGCCTTGGGATTATTTGCTGTATGGATGAAAATCACTTCCACTATTTTTGCCGTAGTTGGAAATTCTAGGACCTGGGTGCATAGGTGTTCCTTGATTTCTGAAGCAGAGGGCATAGGTTAGGAGGGAACTAATCCAAGGAGAGACATAAGCGGGGTACACACAAAGGTTATTGAGCTGTTTTTGGTCCTGACCAGGGACAGCAAATGCCAGATTATCTTATGTTTTATAAGACTGTCCTATAAAATTAACCTGTGGTCTGAGGTGTGTTAAGAGTGAATTTGTCCCGATAGTCGGCTCTGGAACAGGTCGGGGCCGACATTCGTAGATATTAAACTTGTCCAATATTTACAACCAAAACTCTTGGTGTATGGGAAAAGTATGTCAAGTCAAGTCATGACTCTGTGAATTCTGACGTGGAACAGAATGTAGCCAAACAAGATGCGAGCTGACTGAGGAACGAGGAAGCAGACGTAAACAAAAACAAAGATGGCTGCCTGGAATATAAAGTTCAGTGGACATCAGAAATGGAGGACCAGCTCACATGTTCACGCAGTCTCCAGGATCTTCTCCACAGTCTTTTCCTTTATTTAGTTCAGGATTCTTCCATCAAAAATACTCCCAAGACCACCATCATTCCCTCTATGTCCTCTTCCGTGTTGCCTGTTGTGTTTCCCAGTTGCTGCATTGATTCTTCTTTGTTTTTGTTAGATCACATTTGATCATGCAAGATTTCTGGCTTGGAGGACTAGATTATAGATCAGTGGTGGGACAGAATGGTTCTGTGTGTGGTGTGCTGTGTTGAGGTTATCGGAGCACACCACACAGTATGATTATGTTCAGTAGCTGATTTTTTATCATCATGTGTGGGGTCTCTTACAGATTAAATAATCTCTACAGATTTAGAAAATCCTCATGTCCGCTTTGTAAATCAACATCATCGAATGGGTATACCTCCAGGAGCTCAAGGAGGGCCACAACTTTGGCATAGTACTCACAGTGGTGAGTGAGGCAACCATAACCAGTAACAAGGTGCAGTGCACAGTGATAAACAATGTCCAGTGCCCGAAGGCATTTTGTCGAGGCACTCGTGTATAAAACGTTACAAAATTGGGAATAAGCCTGGAATGTTGAGCTTGACACGCTGCAGTCCTACCTTGAATTGGCACGCTTGTACATTCAAAAGCAAGATTCGGTTAGTGGACCACTACTGTGGTTGCACATTGTGGTTTTAAAGACAGTGCCAATCACATCAGACAAAACCACTCCACATGAGGTGGATTAACGCATTACCACAGGAACAGCTCACAGTCCTCAGCTTTGAGAACTGTTATAAAATCTAAATTATTAATGCCGAAGAAAAAAATGCTGAGATTTAATCCAGTTTTCAGTTAAAGAGATAGAGAAGATAATCCCATAAGCATGTTTCATGTCTGCTTTCAGGTTTTTAAAGTCTAGAGACGCCAACAAAATCTTATCATGTATAAAAATGTGAAAATAATGAACTCAAAACAACCAGAAATGTCTCTGACGGATGAAATCTTTTATGAGTTTGAACTAATTTAATGTTAACTTTAAAATCTGATGTGAATGACGCCATTTATCTCAATAACTCAAGAGGAATCTGTGCTTGAGCCTTCATTTCATCACCACACTTTGCTCTAATGACAAAATGATCTAATTAGATCCTGGGACATGAAGCTGCATATATCTGCATATTAATGAGGAAAAGTAACAAAACACATTTTATCCTTTTCAAGGCTTCAAGATTTGCTTCTTTTGGGACTCATGGATGAAGATCTGCACTAATACATCAGACATTACCCATTTCCTTTTGCTTGTGATGCACAGATAGCATTTGTTGGTCCTTTTTAGTCTCTTTATTTATTTATTTTTTTTACCTCAGCAGAAGAAGTTCCACACAAGTCTCAGACAAAATGGCTTCATCATATGTGGTCATATGATTTTCAAGCACTCTAATGTACGGTGACCTTGCAGCTCAGATTTGTATCATGGTGGAAAATACCAAAAGCTCTCACAGCAATGACAGATGATTTAGGACTTTTATAAATGCTGAATTGCTGTAACTGAAGGTTACAGCTACCTACAGTTTTTGGAGTGGACATAAATAAAGAGGCACTTCATGTACCGTGGCCTTATAGAGGCAGACGTACCCTCCGTCCATCCATATATGGAGGTCAAACAACTTTCTCTTACAAAACACATCAGTGTGTTTCCAAAGCGGTCCAGTTCGTCATACTGTTGTTTAACCACCTTGCTAAGTTCCTGACATAAAATTCAGGGAGTTTTTAACAACTTTCATATCTTCTGGTTATTTTCTAGTTGCCATTTCTTCTGTTCAGTACAGCTATTCTTCAAAAAGAGTCAGAAAATGACTTACTGAGATTCAAGGTGATCCAGTACTGTCAGCTATCAGGCTGTCAAGCACATGTCCTTAAAAGTGCTCAAAACTTCAAAAATTTAAAAAAGTAGTACTTCTTAAAGGATAAGTTTGGTTTTTTGACACCTGGACCTTATTTTTAGGATTAAATACGCTCGTGGACTCACCCAGACAATTTTTGCAGAGCTCGGAGCCGTTTTCGAGCAATTTAGATCTATCCAACGGCGTTTTTCTCTCATGCCATAGTAGCAGACGGGGCCAGAAATCGAAGCCCCTAAATTAGACATTATCTGCTGCGAAACTCACTCATTTCAGCTACATTTTATAAATGAATGGCCAGTGTTATCACCATGTCAGCTCAACTTTGTTGTTATGGTCATCTGGGGCTTTACAAGGATGGGTAACTTTTGGTGACGTCACAGACAAGAACATGAGTAGAGCTGCTGTTGTTGCTAGGCTACACGGCTACTTTTGTGCAACATGGCGGAATATTTATCCGATGTAGAAGTGTCTGACGACGACTTGGAGTATAATGGATGCCCGTATCATTTTGAGCCAGAATATACCGACGAGGAGCTATTTGAAAGGAGGATGCAGAGGGAAAGAGCCGAACAGCTGGCTAGAGAACAAGCAACCACCGCACGTCCACGAATGGGGGCTAACTGGTGGTGTTGTTGTGGACATTGCACGGCGAATGGCAACAGAGGAGGAGTGAGTTTCGCAGCAGATAATGTCTGATTTAGGGGCTTCGATTTCTGGCCCCGTCTGCTACTATGGCATGAGAGAAAAATGCTGTCGAATGGATCTAAATTGCTTGAAAACGGCTCCGAGCTCCGCCAAAATTGTCTGGGTGAGTCTACGAACGTATTTAATCCTAAAAATAAGGTCCAGGTGTCAAAAAACCAAACTTATCCTTTAAGCAATCTTTACTTCCTTGCAGTAATAAGAAAACTTTGTTTCACACTTGGATGTCAAGTTTTTTCCATGATATTTGATGGATTGCAAGAGTGTGTTGCACTCTGTGTAGCCTTTCCAGCTGCTGATCATTGATGGATATGGTCCATTGAATCATTTAATCAACATTCATTAAGTAAAGAGAACAGAGTGGTGGATGGTGTTGAAGGAAAGTCTAAGAGAACTGGACTCTGGTGGTCTGTGTAGTCTCTGGCATTCATGATGTCACTTAAACTTCACATATGGACTTGAGGACCCCCCGATGATTACAGGACTAAAGCAGCCTCTCTCCCTGAAGACTGACAGGCAGGTAAATAGTTCTGTCCTTTAGCAAACACCCTGTGATTTCGCACATCCACCCACACGCAAACACACACATCAAAGTACACACACAACAAACACACTCCTACCTCCACTCAGGGAAGAGCATCCTCTACATGTTTTTGCTAAATGAGGATCTCTCATATGCGAGCCACCTGCTGCGCCGCGTTCTGCCAGATCAACTCATCAGGGGAGAGGAAGCGACTCTGAGTGGGAGGTACTTGACCTGTGTCCATGAACGCCTCTCAGCTGCATGCTGCTCCAGCAGCCAGAGGGAGGTGGGGAGAAATATGTTAACTTTTCCTTCTGTAACAAAGTGGAGTAGCCTCGATCACACATACAGTTTTATTATCAGAACATACAGAGTCTGTAACATCTGTAAGAGCTGCTGTTTGGGAATAAGAGAGACTGAATTTGTGTGATGAGGGGAAAGGCTGAACATGTTGAATACAACACAGGGTCTTTCTAATTACAGATTCTGATGAGACTTTATCGTCTATGTGAGTTATTTATTTATTTTTTTGTACAGTAGTTAAAAGAGAAGTCAAAGTAAACAGTGAATAAGATTAAGTCACATGTGCAAGTAAGGTAGAAACCCAATGTGGGCTTATTCACAAACCTCACCTTAAGAGTAAATACAGATAAAATTAGCAGAACATGAACTTTAAATCCTAGCAACAAAAGAAAAAAAAAATCAAATAACATACATTTTACCAAAATGAGATAATACGCCAAAACAGAAACAGAATATAACCAGATATTGGTACATAAACATTCAACATAAAGAAATATCCCTGACATCAATGTCAGAGTCTCAGCTTACATTAACCAACAATGGACAAAAGTTTCTGTTTGGTCAAGCCAAATTGAAATTTGATGATTGCTCAGATCATCATGAACAAAAACACTTTGACTTAAAAACATTTTTTAGGCCTCAATCTGTATCTGGACAGGGACAGAGACTCTGTCAGTAAATAAAAATATTTGTTCCATTTTTTAATGCTGTGGTATTTTATTCAATTAAGTTATATCATTGAAGGAAGAACCATATTTTTCAATAAACATGTTCTACTGCAATATATACATACATCTCTCTCTCTCTCTATATATATATATATATATATGTATATGTATATGTGTATATCTATGTATATATATATATATATATATATATATATATATATATATATATATATATATATATATGTATGTGTGCGTAACGCTGTGCTTGTTTTGCACATGCCTTTCAAACGTGCTAAATTTAGATCCAAAAACACCATGCACAATCAGTTGCGGGTTTGATAAATCACATTGATTTATCAAATGATTACATTTGCATCTCCTCCTCCTAGTATTTTGTGCGTTCTGATCATCTGCCTGTATTCTGCTTATTCATGAAGGCAAACACGCTAAATGGACTGTGCGTGCTATTTTGCTCATTTGACAGATGCAGTCCTCGCTGCACCCTGTTAGTAGATCAGCTTTGCGTGCGCTATATAGTTTGCACATGTTTTTATACACGCAAACCTTTAGCAGATCAGGCCCCAAGAGTTTTCAGGGATTTGACTCCATGCAGTAATATCCAATAATGGAAACTGGGCACAATGTTTGACACTACCAGTGTTACTTACAGGTTCAGAGTTCCGAGTGAAAAGTTCAGAGTTAAAAATCCTACGATGACATCTGTGGATCTGATTTCCTGAAACAAAATATTTACACGTGTTTTTAACACCAATACTTTTTAACTTAGAGTAAACTTTCAGGGATTTGACTCAATCCAGAGTAGTATTAACTCTGTACTTGCTGAATTTTGCTAACACCAAAATTTTTACTATTCTCAACTTGGTGCGTAAGCCCTGCTAACCGAAGGTATTACTTCTGGGGGGAAAAAATCATAGGAGGTATAAAGAGCAAATATGTTTTTACACTAAAATAAAATCTTGTGTTTTGTGTTCACAGTTGTCACATAGCTACATTTTCCAAATAAAGATTTGGTCTTGGGAGATGTTGTTGTTCATCTGCTGAGGCAATTTACAAGATGTTACAGGTTACAGTGGTAAAAGAACAACAAAAAAATATGTATTGGTTTGTGGTAAAGCTAAAGTGTCCCTAATACAGGTTTTCAAAATTTGTTCACTGTACATTAGCTGGAATAAGTCAAGCCAGATGGACAAGAATTCCCTGCCCTCTCTGCAGCATTGCTGTGTACTTAATCTCTGGTCCTCTCTGCTTCAGAGTCTCTGTGCAGAAACTACTGTTGAACATGTGAATGATTACACAGCTTGATATGGGAACGTCAGAAAAGCTTTTAGGCTTATAAGAACACACTCACTCTGCTGTGTTTGCATAATGCACGTTGTTGAATAAACATTAAAACAAAGTAGTACAGGTCGAATGAGCCACTCACTCAAAGGCTCTTGGGAGATTTGAACAAAGGCACGGACGGGGGTGGCAGCTCTTTGGTTTGGTTCTAACGTTCTTCATTCGAGTTACAGACATGCACGCAAGGCTCAGTGGAACAAAACTCTGAAACATTCAAGGTCTGATCAAACCATCATAGCAAAACAAGAGGAACTTTGGTACCGTGACAATTCCATCCATTCATCCATTCTCTAAGGCTGGGACTGTTCCACCTTTTATGGGAGGGAGGTTGGATAAACCTTGGACTTGTTGCCAGTCAATAACAGGACTGACATATAGAGATATGAAACCACCAATTTATTTAATGATACATTTTTTTATTTATAGATGCCTTTTCAGCACTTAAGGTCAAGGGCAAGTGTTTTCCTGGACAAAAAAAACCGTTGGGCAATAAATTCTGTGCTTTTTTTGGAGTGCCATCTATTCACTCCTTAACATACTGTAGGTGGTGATAATTCCCTGTAATGCTAAATGACACACGTTTTGACAGAAATGTGTTTGTTATATATTCAATAAATAAGTACTCAGCTAAAGGTACATATTTTCAAGATTTTTTTGAAACAACTTCTCAGTAGTTGGACTTTTTTATTTCATGTTTGTGCATGAAAAGCATCGTTGGGTGTGTTAAATAAGGCCACTGAAGTGTTTTGTGTGTTGTGATTGCCCCATGATCAATGGCTTATAAAGTGCTACTGATTGAATATTATCTATATGCAGCTGTTCACTATGTATCCACTGATGCAGGGATTTTACAGCTACGGTTTGATTTATAGTCATGAAACCTTGTGTTTTTACGGTAGTGACATTCTATACTGTCTCAAGTTCAAAGTGCAGCATTTTTGTATTAAATACATTTGAGAAGTTGAAAATTTTCCTCAGTTTGAGTCACAGCTTGTCATTAAGGGGTAATGATGTTTCCTAAAGCAAAACAAGTTGAGAGCCACTGCTCTAGAGCACATAGTGGACAAGCGAGCAGGTGGCACAGTGAGGTGAATGGAAGAAGAAAACTTGACGGAGTGGGAGAGTGTGTTGATGTGTAAAATTTCAGAGAGAGACAGAGGAGCAAATCTGTGGAAAGCCTTGAAGGTGAGGAGCAAGATCTTGAAGTCATTACAGTATTTAACGGGAAGTCAGTGGAGCTGCTGAAGAACAGGAGTGATGTGATTGATGGAAGAGGTTCGGGTGATGATGCAAGATGCAGAATTTTCGACAAGTTGAGGTTAATGGAGGGATGTTTGAGGGAGACCAAAAACAATTGAGTTGCAGCAATCAATCCAGGATGTAACCAATGAGTGAACAGGGATAGCTGCGGTGTTGGGTGTGAGGGAGGGACGAAGGTGGTTGATGTTGCATAGGTGGAAGTATGCAGACTGAGTGACATTATTGATACAGCATGAGCTTGGAAAGATAGAGTGCTGCCAAGGATGACACCCAGGGCTCTAATTTCCTGGCGCAACTCAGGGTGGCGCAGCTTGGAGCACCCCGCGCAGTGGTAATTTTGTCCGGTGCACCGCCGTGCGCAGCCAATTTGGCAATTTTGTAGACTGGCTGCACTGAGATGGGTGTGACGGCGCACCAGGGGCCGGTGTACAAAAATTTAGCTTGGCACAGTGACAATTTTGTGCCAAAAAAACACGCGGAAGGTGCGCTGAAAGCCCGCCAGCTCCAACCTGGTCTATTCTCGGCACAGGCGAGGTGCATCCCGTGCAGTGGTAATTTGGCTGACAGGCGCACAGTGCGCACACGTCACCAAAACCTCACAGGCAGGTATCCACAGTGTCAGGCACATTTCAATGCAATAAACAACCACAGCAACCACTATTTAATGTAACCGTCTGAACCAGCATGTACATTTGTATCTATATTAATTGTCCCGTCACATCTGATGTCAGATCAGAGACATTTGTCATAATGGAAACTCAACCTGACTGCAGCTGGAAGAGTGACGCAAACTAACGAGTTCACATCTCTCAAGCCAACCACAAACAGCCACATCATCCGATACGGAGTATCCAGCTTCTCTCATCTCATGAAATTCAAAAGAAAAGAAAAAAGAGAGAGACGCTCGCTGAATAAATGTAAGTCACTCTGGTGTCTTAAGGATTTACCTGTGATTGCCCATATTTCTCTGTTTTAATCTTTATTCTTAATGTGATCTAAAAAGATGGAGTAGCCTACATTATTGCAAGGAGGATGAGGAGGAGATATATTTTCACCCAAGGCGCTGCTTTTTGGTGATGACAGACCAGGAATGCGGGTGGATCACAAGCATGATGAATGGATTAGCCTGCTGCTGTGTTTAAATGTAGGCTAATTATCACTTAATTTTGTACTCATATTTATGAGACAGGAACAGATTACATCTGTCCCGTGAGGTGGTCCACACGGTGATGCGCGTCGTGTCCTCCAATGCGCAGCCCGGTGGCCCCTGCGCTCTCCCAGTTGCTGCAAAAGTGACAGCGGCTCTGACCTTCTTTGCCACCGAGGTGAAATTGTCACTGCGCCTCGCCCGCGGGCGCATTTTAAGGCGAGGAGAGGCGTTCATTTGATTGGTGAAGATTGTACTCGGCTGTGTTAAACCCACTAAAGCCTACTCTCCTCCCTCTCTGCCATTTGCGCCAGTGGGAGAGACGGAGGCATGGGTGCATCTCCCTGCGCCAGACTGCGCCGTGAACGAAACTTGCAAAATGCCCTCGACACACCCCGTTGGCGTGGCGCAGGCGCGGCGCAGGGCAGGTGCGCCCCGCCTGCGCCTGGTCTATGAAATTAGAGCCCTTTATCTGTGGGGTTGGGGGAAAATGAGGAGCTATCAATGTTAATTGAGAAACTGCCTGATTTTGTAATAGGGGATTTAGTGCCAACAAGAAGAACATCTGTTTTATCACTGATTAGTTTGAGGAAGTTGCAGGTAAACTGGGATTTCATTTCCCGTAGACAGTCTGTGAGGAAGGTGGGAGGGAGTGTTGAGGATAGTTTGGTGAAAAGGTTGAGTTGGGCGTCATCCGCATAGCAATGAAAATTGATCTTAAATTTATGGAAGATATGGCTGAGTGGAAGTACATAGATAATAAACAGAAGGGGACCAAGGACAGAACCCAGGGGAACATCAGAAGTGACAGGGGAAGGCTGTGAACTAAATGATTTGAGTTGAATGGAACTGAGTGCAGCCAGAGAGATAGGATTAAACATAACAAGTTTGTGGGAAGTCCCCACAGAAAACCCGGTCTTGCACAAGGGGAACGCACAAACTTCTCACAGCAAGACCCCAACCAAGATATGAACCAGCAACTTTGCTTTGAAGAATCAGCACACTCATTGTGCCACCTACAGCTCCCATGATGTGAATGCTGGTTTAAAAGATGCTAACTGTCAGATCCCCGGTTTATACCCCTGTACAGGAGGTACTGAACCAGCTCTCCATCCCTCAGGTAAGGCTGCCAGCTGCTATCATCCCTACGGGTACTACCGATAGAGGGAACCAACAGAGTTTAAGCTGGTGGCGAGGAGGCTCATCTAACTTCCTAACTGCCTTCTTCCTGACGTCTCCCCTGCTTCATCTAATGCTGCACCCAGTCGAGTAGCCATGAACCGGATACTAACATGAGACGCGTCAGTTAACGGTAGCTCTCCTTTATGAATCTTGGCTCTTAATGTGGTGTTTGGTAATAGTTCAGAGATTTAGACAGAAAATCCCTAGGGGCTGTTAATTTTATTGGCTGGAATAACCTATAGGAACCTTAGATGTAATTAACACTAAAACTGTAGGATCAGTGGTCTCAGAGAACCTGATTGGACAAAGTCAATGACCAGCCCTTGCCGTTAAATGCAGATTGAATGATTTATTGCAGTTTCAGCAGGGCAAAGCATACAACTTAAATCATAGACTTGTTGAGTGAATAAGATTTTGAATTAATAAAAACAGTTTTTGAAAGTATGAAAAGTTCATCGTGAAAACCTTGTGAGTTGATGCTGAATTTTAGTCCTTTAATTTACAGGGCCGAGAGAGGGGCCTCTAGGCCAAGGCGACCCCTCTTTTAGTCCACGAGGAATCACAAACTTCAGATAGTCCCAAGATCTTGTACAAAATCCTTGGAAATAATCCAAACTGTCTTTAATTCCCTATGGCCAGAGAGAAGAAGGAATTTTGTCCAAATTTGTAATCCACCATTGGAAGGAATGGTTAATCACCCCGATCTGACGCTCCTCAGGAAATTAATCCAACAGTGGTAAAAAGAGTTCTTCTCTGTAAGTCTCCCCAAACTCGGTCCAAAAGCAACAAGATAGAATAACTGTAGAGAAGCGGTCCTGTACTTCCTCTTGCAGTCTCGATCTCGCTCCTAAGGCGTCCGGGGTAGAAGAACGAGGATTTATTCCGTTCCCCTAGTTTTTATACCAATGGCGTCTCACACCACTATTCACATATCAGCTCATTCCTTTTAGCCAATCAGTTCACAAGGTCCACTTTAATGCATGAATTTTTCATCTCTGGTCAACATTCAGACATCTCCTCTTGCCCAGTTAAACTGAGTCATCACTTTCCTTGTTGGACATGTTGAGACATGCCCTTGACTTTCCCTCTTGCTCAATACATCTCACATGATGATTAAATCATTTCATATAATGAAACCCTTTAATACACTGGTAATTTGTATTCTGATTGCATTTTATCTCTTAATTTCTGGTTACATTCAAAACAGCTTGCAGCAATTAGCTCTTTCATTTCCTATAACATAAGCTCTATGTTACCTTTCATTCAGCTTATAGAAGTGCCTTTACTATGGTGTCCTCAAACAGGGAATGATTCAATCTTTACTTGACATACCATTTTAGTCTATTGCACTGTCATCAGAAACATGGACTGACTGTGACATGCCAAGACCAGAAACTGCCAGACCTTGGTCAAGTGAATGGATTTTAAGGGGGGTTACTGAGGTCAAAAACAGTCCAGTTAAAGGATGACTCAACATTTCCTGCAAACAGTGATGTGACTAGTAGTGCTGTGAACAAAAATACAGCAGTTTCACTGAAAGAGCAGGTCATCTAATGCCAAATGTCACACTACATGTAATGAAATGGTCAGTATTACGGGCACGGAGAAGGGAATCTATTCCTGCACTTGAACACCCAAATATGAGTCAACACTGACTGTGCACCCTGAGGCTTTTTGGAGATGATACAGTTTCCTAAGTGTAGAGCGACCCTAGACCTGGATTTCTAAGAGTGGGAATCGAAAGCCAATTCCAGCTGAGAGTCGATTTCAGCTAGCTGAATGAATCAATATCCTTTGTCTTTAAGCTTAACCATTCCCTTATCAGTTCCCTTCTCTTAAGTCTTCAGGCCGCAGTCTTTTAAAAGGCTGACAGAATAAACAATAACAAAGATGTGACTGTGGCAGACAGGAGACAGAAGGGGTCAAAATTGTGTTTTTATTTTAAACTGAATGATGCTAGATGCAAAACTTACAGTGTTTGTATGTGTGATTTCAAGCAAGAGGGAACACAAGCAACTTACAGAAGTATTCATCTGGCAGCACAGCCTGAAATATCAGGAATGCCATGTGTTTGACATGTTTGACACTGTTGTTTCCCAGGTTTTCCACATAGAAAATGAATAAGGGAATTAATGGAGAACCAGATAGATGGGCAGGATTGATAGTGGCATTAGTTATAAACACAATTAGGTGATCCACATCTTTAAGGATCTCCCCTGGTGTGCTGGGGGGGGCAGCACATCCAAGAAGGACAAATCCAGGTTGGAGAAACTGATCAGGTGGGCCGACTGTGGTGAAGCTGGACTCTGTGGTGACGGTGGCAGAGGAAACAACTCTTAACAAACTGCTGGACATTTTGGATGATGTCTGACACCCTCTGCACACCATCATCAGCAACCAGAAGAGCCTGTTCAGCCCAAGACTGCTGCTTCACAAGTGCAGGACCAACAGACTGAGAAACTCTTTTGTCCCTCAGGCCATCAGACTGTACACCTCCTCACTGGGGGGAGGAGGAGTAACAGGAAGACAGAGGACAGGAATTTATTTTTATTTAGATTTATTTAAATGTATCTAATCTAATGTAAGGCACACCAGTGTACCCTGCCATGCCATTTTAGGGCCACAGGTCTTTAAGTTCAGCAGCATAACTGATACATGGGGACAGCTTTTGTAACCTAGCTGCAGAAGTCTTCCATGAGAGGCTCTGTTCAAGACCACACATGGACACAGACCTCCAGTTTTAATGAAATCACAGCTCACCTTTGCCCACTCGTTTGGTAAAAAGAAAAGAAAACAGCAGAAACAGCCCGTCCTCCATCTGCTTCTGCTCTGTCCTCCATCTCTCTAATCTTTAACTACATCTGTTACTTACAATATGTTTGAAGATATTCAAGATGAGTAGCTCTTGTAGCAACCCAAGGGTTAACTTCCCTTTCTCTTAGTAAAACAGTTTGAAGATGTGAGGGACAAAGCTATTAGAGGGACAGAAAACTCTGTGCGGCTGCATCATTTACCAAATCCTGTGATTAAGCTGGTAATAGCTTCATATCCATCTTCTCATTCTAATTGAACTATCGCCAACCCTCACTCTGGAAATGACTTATTTGTTGGTCCTTTGCTCAGTCTTTTCATTTTCATTCTTTTCCTTCATTAATGTTCTTTGTGTTTCCTCTCTGCACTTTATCTTCTTGACTTTAATCTCCCTTTGTGTCGGCTTCTTCTCCCAATTAGCATCCGTAATCACAGCAGAACATCTTACACAACATGTCAAGTAGGATTCTGTTTATCTATCATTTTTTTATGATGTGTGTTTAAGATCCACGACAATTCAGGTCAGAAGTTTGCGCTGGGATAAATATTTCATCGACCCTGTTGGCAGAAACTTCTTGTTCATCATTCCAGCTTGCAGACTTACTTGGATTTATTCGCTGTAAGAGAAAATAGTCCATTCATTTCCTACTGAGACACAAATATAACTGTAAGTGAGGTTCTCTCTCTTCTCTCTCCATGGAGAAGCAGAGTGAGGGAGTGTGATGATGTTCAGAAAATACAAAAGTGTTTACAAATTACAGCCAAGATGAATTTTTAAAGATAGAGCGGCAATTCTCTTTTGTTTTCACAGCAGTTTTAGTATCGCTCTGCTTTGTTATGCACCGTCCTGCAGTGTGCAGAGATATTTTCATGGCAGAGTCGAGTTACACTGTCCAAGAATAAAATGAATATGACTTTATTCATAACTTGTGTATTTGAATCATGTTAGACAACAGGGTCATATAAAAGACTCATGTTTACAGCAAGGAGGACTGCTCTGCCCCAAGTGAAGGAGTTTAAGGATCTTGGACAGAGCTCATGTGGACAGAACATTTCATTTTAAGGCTCCCTTTAAGTTAAATTTGGCTTGTCTCATTGGCAGATAATTGTACTTATTGCCTTAATTTTAGTTTTTGCATCTTCAAGTAAGATCTTAATCCGGACATGTCAGGAAATTGTGGCTGAGAGTCAGTCTAGCGAGATTTTTTTACTTGAAATTGGACAAAAATTCTCACCTAGATCTGAGTCTTTGCAGTGGTGATAAAAAGGGAGTTAAGCCACAAGCCAAAGCTCTCAGTTTACCGTATATATATATATATATATATATATATATATATATATATATGTATATATATATATATATATATCTATATATATATATATATATATATATATATATATATATATATATATATATATATATATATATATATATATATATATATATATATATATATATATATATATATGTATATATATATATATATATATATATATATATATATATATATATATATATATATATATATATATATATATATATATATATATATATATACATATATATTTATATATACATATATATATACACACACATATATGTAAAGATAGATATATAGATATACACACACAGATATATATATTTATATATACATACATACATATATGTGTGTATATATGTATATATATTATATATATTTGTGGAATAGATATATATATATATAATTTGGTGTTTATTATTTTTTTTTTAACATGTAAGGCTCACAGTTTTAAAAAATCCCACCAAAATATGCCATAAAAGTGTGATAAAAAGCGGACCGGACCTACAAATCACAGATATTTTACTATTATTGGTTTGTCAATCTATGTAAAAGGGTTACATTTTTCACTTGAACACTGTATAAGCCTATAAAATTCTATGTAAACTTCCAATGCACTACTGAGTACTGTTGTCTTAAATTATAATTCATTATTGGTGAAAAAATACACTAAACATGGCTTGCTATACATATTGGGCGTATGTCTATAAATAGACTTGCCAGCACTTGCTCTAGTGTTATGTGAACAGGGCATATGATCAAATATGGGGTGTCCTTTTTTTCCACATGAAAATTTAATTACATTCTAGAAATTGGACACAAACAACACTTATACCAACATTTAGTAAAACTATTCAACAACATTTTGTGTGAGTTTCATTCACTTACCATGATTTATTTGGATACTAGCACTGTCGTTAGGGATCAAGTTGAGGGTAGACAATCATATTTTTTCGACTTCTGATGAAACAAGGTAGTTTGAGACGCTCTGGCTCACTCATGATTGGTCAGAAGCCATAGTGACTGTGTTGTGATGTAGCCTGATCTTTGTTGATTGGCTGGATGAAGTTACATGATTCTGCCCCTTATTAAAGAGATGTGGGGGTGCCATCTTTAAAGTATGTGGAAGTTACCATATATGATTCCTTGCCCGATAAAGGGTTAAGGGGTACAATTGGGATTGACGCTAAGACTGTTGCTTCCAGCACTTTTCACCTGAATGCAATTACTTAAGGGAACCAGATTAAGTTTAGCCTTATAAATAAGGACAAACCAATGGTTCATTCTTTATCTGGTCTCTATAAATATTTTTAAGCGCAGATTGAAGGCATTAGAGGAAAATGCCTCAGGTAGAAGATGCTTTGACTCTTGACTCTCTGCTCTGTGACTCTGTGTTGATTGGTTCAGTGTGTTAATCTGTTTGCACTTGTTTTGTTTCTGTATCTTGTCCTGTTGCACATCTTGGCCAGGACATTCTTGTAAATGAGATTCCTTATTCCCCATGAGGCTTTACCAGTAAATTATGTTGAAACAAACAAAACCCCAAATCAAGCAAACTTTCAAGAAATTAATGCAAAGTTTGTTTTGTCCAAATGTTGCTGGGCCAAAAGTGTGAGGCGTGAAAGTGAACTAAATTTCATTAAACATGAACATGGGACTGGTAGTATTCACACTGAACAGCCAAAATCAGGCTAATGCACTAATCAGTCAGAAAGAACTTTTTTTAATACAGCACTTTTCATACAAAATATTGTGGCACAATATTCTTTGCATAATAACAAACCAAGTAGGAAATTGAATACAATAAAAATACAAGACCTGATCCACATCCAGCGCACCCACACAACAAGACATTTAGAGGGAACTATAACAAAAAACAGGAATATGGGACTAAGGAAACGCTTTAGTTAATAAAAAATGAGGAAACACAAGAGCCGAGACTAAAATGATAAGTAATTAGACAATAACACTAAAAAAAAAAAAAAAAAAACACTAAAACACTAAATTTGAAATGATGACTTTTAAGATAATAAAACTCTAAATGTAAATTGTGATAAAACAAGGTCAAATGAGATAGAAGAACATCAGATGTGTTTTAAAATATGCTGGAATAATACAGTGAAGAGAAAATCAGTTTTCAGAGAATAAAACGAGAAATGTGGACTAAAATGTAGAAATAAAGAAGAGTAAGAGAATAATAAGAAATATACAAAATTAAATAATAATAAATAAATTTCAGCTAAAAGCCAGACTACAAAGGTTAATCCTGAGTTTGGTTTTAAAAATATGAACAGTAGGTGGTGCTCTCAGGTCTCCAGGTAAACTGTTCCACATACAAAAGGCCATATAATTAAAAAGATGCTTCACCTTATGTTTTGGTTCTTACTTTAGGCACTATTAAAAGATCTCAATACCTGAGAGCTGATCAGAGGGTAAAAGCAAATCATATAAATAAGAATGAGTAAGACCATTAATGGATTTAAAGAGCAATAAAAGAACACTAAATCTATTTTGAAAGATTAGTTTATTATATATCATGACTCATTTTTTCCACGATGTACACTGAAATCACAAGTTTTATTGTTCGAATTATTTATTATAAAACTCCATTGTGTGGGCTCCCTTAATCATCATATCTTCAATATTTCAGCAGATACTGAGTTCACATGGTGCGTGGCCTTGAATTATTAACACAAACTACATGATTAAAACCTGCGGTAAGGTTCGTCCTCCAGAAAAATCTGATTTCTCCATCTCTTAAGCATAAGACACAAATCCTAATGTCCACAGACTTTGTACCTTGAGGTCAAATGATACAGAAAGAGAGCGTGGGAGGGAGCAGGGTCAGAGCAGATGCTGCAGTTTTGCTAGAATATGATCAAAAAAAGAATATTTGCATGTTTTTTTTCTGTCTAATAAAGATTTAAATAACTTAGTATGCAATACATTTATGCTGCCCTGCAACATTTTAAGCAAATGTTAAATAAATTAACAGTGGAAACATACTTCCATTTTGTACCTTTATGAGCTTAAACATCCAATTTTGTCACTTTGTTTTTATCAGCAGGCAACATGATAAAACTGTACAGTCATCAGTCAGTTTTTCTGATTCTTCTTTTGTAACTCTTCTCTCACAAACACCTGCACTGTCTATTTCTCCAACACTTTCTCTCTCCTCATCTGAGACAGCCGGCACATGGCAGCCAGCTGTGGCTGCAGGTGTGGTGCAGCAAAAGATGGCAATGGTTGCCTCTGCTGTCAGAGGGCTCTGCCACATCCACTCCGCCGGATGCTTCAACACACTGGGCCTGCTGCAAGCTCTGCACTTGACGGCTTGAAATGGGAACAGACATCTGCCTCAGTCTCTGTTAAAACACAAAACTTATGTAGTTCTTTCTTTCTGTTTCCAAGGTAACGGAAACAAGGACAGGCCCCCTCGGCTGCAGCAACTACGACAGTCTGGACTCAGTCAGCTCGGTGTTGGTGCACAGCCCGGAGAATAAGATCCACCTGAAAGGTAAGGATGAGTAACATGCATGCAAACACACATGTGGGTGCAGCAAAGTGCAATCAGCGATGTATGTTGATCCCAAATTCATGCACGAACACAAATACAAATGTATTTATGCTGCATGGGGATCTTTACGGGATATGCCCACATTTTTTTTAGTTTTCATGTCTTGCCTCTCTCCCGAGTCCATTACAAGCAAATAGACACCATTCTTTCAACTGTGAGTACAGTAACAAAAAAGAGACGGGCAGAGCTCGCCTTCCACTAATTAGCTTAGCTCAAACACTGGGAGTCTATGGGTAGTGTTAGCCTGCCTCTGCCTGCAGTCATCAGATAAGCTCTTCAGTAACTCTGAACGGTTGTGACTTGTTTTTTTTTTTACCTGAATCTGGAGAATATGTTGTCCACTGATGTTTAGATTTAACTCTTTTCATCTGCAAAAATTAATGTAATATATCAGGGGTCGGTAAATAGCACCCCCCGGGCCAAACCTGGCCTGACAGTAATAAATTCTGGCCGTTGCCATGATCAGGAAAAAGTCTTTTAAATAACAGACGAACGTAAACGCCACAGGAGCAGCATCACTGCAGAAAGCTGACTCCTCGTCCTGCTGCAGCTTCCACACCAGAGTGAAGTCACTGAGCCACACAGAGACTTTTATTTCTGCAGGTTCAGGATGATCTTTTAAGTTACGAGTCCGATCATCTGATTCACCAAAGTGCTTCTTTGGTGAAAGAGTTTTAAGGTAGATGTGATGAGGGGCAACAAAATGTGCTGCTCAATGCTGGAGAAGTTTGTTCCCATAACACACGACCTGATGTTACAGCAGCTCACCTGGAATGAGCCCTTATTAAAGTAATTATGGGTATATTTTATGTCTTATGAACATAAAGGCCGCTGCTCTTTCCTGATGAGAGACTACTGCAGAAGAGAAATAAAACAGAGTGAGCAATAGAGTGGAAGGTGAAAAAACAGAATAAACTTTGTTTTATGATCTGTTCTGATGTTTTATAGTTCATCTGAGAGCAGATCAGACTGTTCACTGACTGACGCTGTCATAAAGAAACATAAAGTAGTGCACACGGGTGGGATGGACAGCAGCGGATAATCAGTGATCTGTTAATTATTATAAGTTCAGGAACACGTCTGTATGAACCTTCACTTTGAATTGTGTGTCTGTTTTTTATGGAGAGCAGTTATAAGCTGCTCTCAGCATGAATTTTCCTCAATATTCAAATGAAGTTATAAAAACGCGACTTTCTGCATTCTGAAATCTGCTTTTTCCACCTGATAAAGTTTATCAGATATAATACAAACAGCATAAAGGTGTACAATTCATGTTTTTTTGTCTCTTACTCTGTGTGTAATGTAGACAAGTGTTGATCGCCCCAGCACTCTCTCCATCTCCTTTATATATTAATTAATGTTTGTAGAGGCATTAGTGACTTTGAAAAGTTTGACTCCAAGGCCAAACTTAATTGCAGACCCCTATACTATATCATGCAGTGAAGACATCTTAAAATCTTTTAAAGGATATGTAAAGCTTTAACTCTTTGACTTCCAAACTAAGAAATACATTTGCAACAAAGTATTTGTTTATGTGTTCCTGCCTCTTCATTTAGCAACATTTCAGGTTTTATTTTTCAGATTACCCCATTGGGAAGCAGATATGTTGGTCAACCTTCTGGTTGGCTTGGCTGTTAAGGGTTATCCTCGGCGTGAATGGATTTCTTTCATTTCTGCAACATTTTTTATTCTTGCATGAAAACATCACAGAGAGCTGAATTTAGATTTTTAGCAGTTGACCCAGTTTTATGATGAATCAGAGATACATTTTTTTATGTCAAGTTTATTTCTTTCAACTAAATTATAATTGTTAGAAGGTCTGGAAATATGTGAAAAGATTTTTTCTTACTCCGATGTATGCTTTTACTGTTAGATTTCTGAGGAGTTATGCAGCAACGATTCACTTCTGATTTTTCATAGTTTTCAAACATTTATATTTATGTACAGGAGTGCCACCCTGTGGATACATATTGGTGTTACAAATGCTATTCAGAGAGGGGAATAAGGAAAAACAGACAAAGATGGTCTTTCAGAGTTTTAAATACAGTGGTATGGTGACAAAAAGTCAACCACACGGTTACAATGCCAGCCAAAGGGTTAAAAAGAAATAGCACAGAATGGGATCTTTAAGGCTTCCTTCACCACATGGGCCCAGTCCACCCTGGTAACTCTTCAAACTCACCATCAAAGTTTTCAATGAGTCTGGATTCTTTCTGTATCGTATGCTCTGCACGGAGTCTGCTATCTCAAGCAAAGGGGCTTGAACTGCTGATGAAGTCACAGTGGGCTTCCTGTCAGGTTTCTATCCATTCATAAATGAACTTCATTGTGCAGGACACTAGGATGTGTCATCTGTATACTTTTTGCATCCATGCACACGTCCCATGTGTTAGAGAAGACAAAGCACAAGAGAAGTTTGACCTGAGGGAAGAGTTTGTACTCAGAGACATAGAAAAACATACATCCCTTCATAAATGTGTATCACACACTCAGAGTCACAACCCTGAAGAGGTCCTCTGAAGGGTTGGGATTGTCTGCACGCACACACTGACACCACCTCCACACCCACCCTGCCGAGCCTCACACCTCCTGTGGGTAGTAGTTGGCCGGGATGACCCTTTACTTCATGCTGCAGTAGTTTATATGTCTGTTCTGCCCGGCTGACTCTGAGTCTCATGGGGAATCTGTTAGCGTACCCTCCTGTAGATAGAGACTGTGTCTGACCACAGTGACCCCGAAACCCCCTCCCACACCCTGAACACACCACTCACCTGTGAAGATAACCTGATAACCACATTCAGTGCAGTTTTGTGCACTGAATGTGCACTTTCCACCAAATTATACCCACATGATGTTCATTAGGCTGTGGGCTGGTGGGAAAACCAAGATGAATCCTCTAATCCCCAAACACTGAATATTTCCTCATAGACTGTGACGTAAAGAGGCTGAAAGTTTTCCTAGAAGCTGCTGCTCTGCTCCGGCATCCTGTCTATGCTTTGTGGTACTAATAGTGATAATTCTACCATTGGCTTCACATTCTGTCACCCAAGCTTTCCCTGATTTATTGTTACTAATGTCCATTCAAACTTGTTTTTGTTGGGTGAAGATGATGGAAGTACAAGGGGATCAATCCCACTGATGTGTACTTAGACCAACACTATGTAGTTTTTCCACCCTAATATAATATTTCTAGAGTCGTTGTAATGGTACATCACCTTACAACAAGTTGAATGACACCTCTGTCATGGTCTGAGGGGGTCTGTATCGCCTTCACTGGATGGTAGGAACACTTACATACTAAAAAACTGCAAATTTTTACAGCTTTGACTGCTTTACGGCATACGTCACTTCCCCCTCCTTCTCAATTTGTTGAAAAGACGGAAGTTGAGGCGAAAGCTAAACGTGGAGTTGTTATCTTGGCGGAAGCAGCGAAAAACCAGAGGAGATGACAAAAAAGAAGCGGGAGAGTAATAAGCTAAATGTCTAGACAAGGATGGCCTGGCGTTCACTCGCTGGCATGAGCTGAAAGACCGGGAGAGATGTCCAACTGATGCTGATTTGGCCCTGTTATTGTTGGACTTGTAAGTACATGTTGCTAACAACTGACAGCTGATGCTTGAAAAGTGGTTTATTTGAAAAGAAACATGATCAGACTGTACCGTATCAGTCCATATGGTTTATTTGTCTCTCGGGACGTCCTGTCGGCTCCCTTCTCCTCCCTCTGTATGTCAACAAATGTACGTTGGTGTGAGGCGCTCTGTTTTACGACCGTGCAGTTACACTCAACATCCGTAGAGGCCACTAGAGAGCTAAAAGCCGGAATCTTACATAGTGGCACTTTAAATAAGTTGTAGTGTATGTTGTCTATCTGCTTGTCATGGACTTGGGAGTGAGGCAAGACACGAAAAAAAAAAATCGCCTTATGGCTCTACCTCCCATACTACTTTTAGACTGATGATACCACAAGCGGACCTGCATTTTGGGATGTTTCAGAGGAGCTATATGGCACTACAAGCTCTTAAAGATGTGTTGGTGCCTGTAGGTGGAAAGCAGAATCTTGAATTCTCTTCTAGATTTAATGGGAAGCCAATGTGGAGAAGCTAATAGAGGAGTAATGTGATATGTTCAAGTCAGTTCACGTGCTGCAGCTTTAAATTTAATGCACCTGTGCTCGATAATAAAGCACCTCCCCTGCTGCTTTCATGGGAGAGATGATCGATGATGAAGCTCCTGTTCAGGTTAATGGTTGTTGTTGTTTAATTTTCGGCTTGGGAATGTAATGGAGTGGTCCAAATGAGCTACCGAAGGAGACTCAAATTGGACTACGTATGAGTCACAGAAAGTCTTTTTCCTCAGACGACCTGAACCCAACATGGCTTTTTTTTGTGAAGTTCCCAAATGAGCATTAGGTCTAAAAGCAGCTGACCTTCTGGTGCTGTAAAAGAAAAAAAACAGCCATCTCATTATTTTTTTATACTTGTTAGCATCAGATAAACACTCATGTCTGCACCTGCACATACCAATAAAACGTGGGCCGGCTCATGCTTTACGTTGTTTCTGTGTTTTATTTGACGGCTCTGTTTTTAGGTTGCCAAAAAATCAGTCGACAGCACACGCAGCTTTCCTCAAGGATTGTCTGCAGATTCTTTGTTCTTTTTGATTCCTTTTCATGCCCAAAACCGTATTCCCATTTTCCCTTCAAAAATAAACCCATTACTTCTAAAGGCAGCTCCACAGATTGTCTCACTTCGCCGTTAATAATTCATACTTCTTCGACTTCTACTGTACCGCTGAAATGATGATCACTACTCTTTTTTGAACATTTTTTCCTTATAAGCACATTCTGAGACCAAACAGGCTCGTGGGGAGAGAGTCTAATGGGCAACAAGATTAAAAGAGCATGAAGAAAAGAGCAGAATATCAAAACACCATTATCCTCCCACCCAGCCGGCCTTGTCCTTTTCTGTAGAGGCCATCATGTGAGGAATAATCACCGCCAATGTTTTTTAACCTCCTCCAAAGAGCGGGACAAAGGCAGGCCTAGACTTCCTCCTTATTTAAGTGCGTCCTTGAGTCTCCACCTAATCCAAGGTGTAAGGTATCACGCTTTTTTCTGCTTCACAGTGGGCACTTCAAACGGCTCCCAAACTGAAGTGTAATTTGCTTTTCTCTTGTAAGGCCAAAGGCAGTGGTGTTGTTGGATTGCAGCCGGTGCGCCCCGTGTTTCTGAGATGATGAGCATTGCCAGCGTGGGATCAGGATTCAAGGTGGTTACGAACAAATAAAAGAAAAAAGAAAAGCAATTTCAAAGCAGCATCTCTACAAAATACTTCAGATTGAGCATTTTTATACAAGGTACCAGCTCTGTTTGACAAACTCCATTTAGTACCAGGCACAAGTGCTGTGTATGAACCTGCTTGACCCCTGACCTCCTTAAAAATGAGGTCGTACCTCCTTAGGCCCAAAGAGGTCTTTCTCATAAAAGTGTACTAAAATGTGATGTGAAAATACTTTTTTTTTTTTTTAACTTTCACAGCATCAGACCTTTTCAACTGTAGACCTAACCATAGATATGAAGTTTTATATAATTCTTTTTACAGTTTTCATGTTTTTATGCCATTTTTGTCTGACATTTTTAGCGGGAAAAACACAAAATTTGCAGTATTTCCAAACATGAGGTTCAAAGTGGAATATTTAGGATGTTTATTACAGTCTTAATGCATTAAAACCAGTGATGCTGTCATTTATTCTCATCATTATTTTTGGAGCATTAAGAGTTTGCTCAACAAACTTCCACTTCCTACCTTGATGTCAAGAGATTGTTTTTTTTTTTTTTTTTTTTGGCCTGTTGTATATTTCATATATCAATTTTTGCACTATTTTCTACCTATTTTTATACTTTATTTAATTTCTCCTAACTCCTTATTTTTATTTTAACTGTGGCACATCAGGTAGTGTGCATGCCACACAACCTGAAGTTTGCTCGTTCAAACCCCGTGTTGGTCAGGGGCTTTCTGTGTGGAGTTTGCACAGAGCAGAAACATGCTCATTAGGTTGACTGCTGACTCCAAATTGCTCTTAGGTATGTGTGTGAATGTGGATGGTTGTCTGCCTCTTTATGTGGCCCTGGGATTGGCAGTCCAAGGTGTGCCCTGTAATTTGGGAAAAATAACATGGATTTTATCGAGCCATATAAATAAAAGGACAGTTTTTATTCTTAAAATGTTGCCACAAAGTAAAATTTCTTTTTGATCTCTGAAACAAAAAGATATAACTACCAGAGCTGTCAGTCTTGTTTCATCAAGAAAATCAGACACAATAAAATAACCGTCTATGAATGAATCTACAAAAAAAAACTCTGTCCTGTAACTCTGTAGCTGTGCTTCTGCAGAGGCCCATATCAAACCCAAAGAGCAGGGACAAATGGATCATTCTGAGGCCTTTTTAGCTCCAGAGAGCGATCAGTGTTGTGTTTTTGATTCAGCGGAGCTCAAACACCTCATTTTTAAAGTCCAGTCACAGGGAAGGTTGATTTGTTGGTACATTAAAACAATGGTTTTAAGTTAACTTCCTGAAATTTAATATCCTAAGTGCACCCCCTTGGATTGAGTATCAGATAGATTGTGTGTTAATCGAGAGGCTCCGACGGGTCTGTGTAATAGTTTTTTAGTGCCAGGAGGGGAAGTGTACCTCCACAGTGGACCAGGATCGTCTTTTTATTGACTCACACTGTAATTCATGATGTGTTTGTTGTATGTAGAGCCTGTAATGGAATTAAACTGCTAGAGTAAAATTAAGGGATAAATCATCGTTATAGATTATTAATCCAGCATGGAAAACTCTCTTACTGAGCCTGATGGGTTGATTTATTTATTGTACTTAGTTTTATCTAAATTGCTTTTCTGTTTTGTTCCTTTTTTAATCCTTTCATGTATGGTGTCCACAGAAATTTTGGATATATATTTTATACCATTTAGGTTGCAGCACCATGTCCCAGCTACCAGGTGGTGAACTCTCAAACCTTTGTTTCATAAAAATATGATCTTTGGGTCTTTTTGTCATATTGAGATATTGCATCAGAAAAGCAAAATGGCCGACAAAGGGGGAATTGCTCCAAATCCTTAAGGAATAATAAGATGTTAGGAAAACTTTTACGCAGATTTTAAAAATATTTTCTTGTATATTTTTTATGTGACCAAAAACTCATCAGTCCACTCCAGCAGAAGTTATGCTGTAAAGGGTATATTCTGCGTCTTATGTCTGTATTCAGATTTCCCCTAATATTGTATTTTTCATTTAAAATATATATGTTGTTCCGGTGTTAATAGTTTGATTAAACAGCAATAGTGAATATACTTCAGATTTTGGATTTTATTTCAATGCTAACAGTCTCTTTATTGGGTCATATAAAAGCAGAAGCCTGAGGACAGAAAAGCTGTTGAGTGTGTAGGTGGACAGTGCATGTTTGTGTATTTGTTCATAACTTTGTCTGAAATTTGGCTTATTACAGTGTAATTACACTTACTGTAATATCTTATAACTCTGAAATATCATGGTTTCTCTCAGAGAGACTTAAGGCCAGCAAGAGCTACAGGGTGACTGACAAAATTCCGGCGGGGAGTGCCAGTGTCACTTGATATTTGCATTTTTGTCATATTCTTATAGTTTGTTTATTTATTTAAATATGGGACAGTGGCATTGATGAACATTGATATGTAAATGTGCCAGATTTTAGCCACAGGCTAATTTCCATCTGTAGTCCTCAGCAGGTTGATGTATTTGTACAGGTGTGTACAACCTTAATATATATAAAGCAAACAAAACATCAGTAACAGGCAGCAGCCTAATGACAAATACACAAAACATGAACTCCACATGGATTTACAGGACACACATACAACGATATAGAAGGTATGCTAAAGACAAACCATAACTAAAAGAGCCTTAGAGTTAAAGTGAGTGAGCTGTTCAGTGTGCCACATGCAGTGTGTATCAGTGCTGATATGTTGCACATCGTAGTAAAAGTGCTCATTTTTAATTGCACACTTGGCCACACCAGTTTAGCATACATAAATATAATTATGTGTCCAAAATTGCACTTAGGTTACATACAGAGATTTATTTATGTACACACATTAAAGACAGATGTTTCGTCATGGTTACAGGTCTGGTTTGTCCTGAGCCACACCTTCAGATGACCCTAAAAAGCTGCAAGGCTGGAGCATCTCTGACTGATGGTGGTAAACAGCCCCATCATGTGCTACCTCTGAAAGACAGAGGGGAACCTCACATTCTCCTCGAACTGTGGCTCTTGCGACTTGGCTTGAAGAGCCTGTGGTTACTTTCTATTTAATAAACTCATTCAGTGGAGGAGATGCCAGCCCATGCAGAACTTTATACAACGTACAGCCAATTTTGAAGCTCTGGAAGTTGCCAAAGCTTAACAAATTGTACTTTTAAAGGATGTTGCAGTAGTGATGTGACAGAGACTATTTTATTTAATGTTTTTAATGCATTTTTGTACAGAGTAAGGTAAAGAGTAAGGTAAAGAGTTCAGACTTGTTACTCCGGTAAGTGACCATGTAGTTATGCAGTAATTAATGTGTGAGAGGATCACTGAATGTAGGAGCATTTATGCAGCACTCTCACTAAGTCAGAAAACAGACTTTCAGGCAAAAAGGACTCGAATGCAGACACTTCAGATCCGTAGGGCAAAAAGCAAGGTTTATTGTCAGTCCAGAGTTTGGTACACGTGAGAGCAAACAATCCAGGCAGAGGTATGCGGTAAACAACAGACAAAAGGCAGAGTTCAGGCAAAATGGGTCTATGTTCATGAACAGGAGCTATGAGATAAAGTGCTGGAAAGTGACGTGAAGTACAACAATCTGGCACAGAGCAAAGGGAGACATGAGGTTAAATACATGGGGTAATGAGGGGTAATGGGACACAGCTGGGGAAGCACAATCAGGGAGCAGGTGTGACAGGACCAGACAGGAAGCAAAACCTATGAAGACAAACAAGAGTTAGACATTTCAAAATAAAACAGGAAGCCCAAGACAACACATGAACATGGAAACAAAAAGGGTAACTTAACTAACAAAGAAGCGGGATCATGGCACACTTAAAGATGTGTGTTTGTGGATCTTCACAAAGTTCCATTAAATTACAGTTTACAAAGCTAATGCATGATGTCCATTGTTTGGCCATGATTTTTAGTTTCTTTAGTTTAGTTTAGTTTATTTGTTCCTTACATGAAAGTGGCCAACAGAATTTGTACATAAATGCACACTACATTTTCAAATAAACACCTCCATGATTGGAAAGAAGCAGCAAGAAGAAAACGTTTCTTATAGTTGTCTGCCCCCTACTTGAGCAATTAAAAAAAGAAAAGATGGTCTGACTTCACCTACAGTTGATTTTTAATAGCCTACACCAACAACACTTTGATTCTAACAACAAACACAAAAAAAAGCAAATACAAAAAATGAAATGAATAAAATATAACCCATGCAAGTACAAATTTACAAGCTCAGAACAACGGATCATTAACATCCAGTTTAAGTTTCAAGTGCATATTGACAATTTCCTTGCATTTGTACATTTTTTTTAAATCGATGTGTATCTGTACAACCCTTTAAATCCTGTAGTTGGGAATTTCATATTTTTACACCAACAACTGAAATAAACATTTGTTTTGTAACTTGGTGCTTAAAATCAAATCTTCTATGATTTTCATCTTTTGAAGACACAAATTGGTTTTGTGGGTTTCTGGTAAAACTCTGTTGAACATAATTAGTAATATCTGGAATTCTATTATCTCTGTAAGCTTCAATAACTCTGATTTAATAAATAAATGATTGGTATTGTTCTCTAAATTTGACTTTGTGGATGATTCTGATTGCTGTTTTCTGCAATAAGAACAAAGGCTTTATATTACCCATTAATGTATTAGCCCTCACTTCTGCACAATAACTCAAATAAGGCAGTAAAAGTGAATAGTACAACATTCTCATTGTTTTGTAATCTAAAACATCCTTGACTTTGTCACAATAAAAATATTCTTTGACAGCTTTTTTAACATATGATACATGTGATATCCATGTCATATTTTCATCCATTGTGAGTCCCAAAAACCTAAACTCTGATACCTTCTCAGTATTAACTCAGTCAATGGATAATGAAACTTCATCTTTACTTCTTTTGGCAAAAACCATAAACTTAGCTTTTATCAAATTTTAATGATAACTTATCAACTTTAACCATTTTACTTTCAATACTTTGAGAAAGTAAAAACAAACATTTAAACAAATGTGTCCTTTGTGATTTAATAATTCCAGCATGAAAGGGTTAAAATATTTTTCAGTGCCTCCAAACCCACACTATTTTTATCTAAAACCTTTTATGAATGAATGAAATGCACATTAAAGAAAACTTTATAACTTGAAAGCTGAGTTTTTCTGGCTGCAACTTCTCCACAGAAAAGCAGCTAAAAGCCTGAAGACGGCTGCAGCCTGTTGAAGATAATCCAATATAAATCTTTTCTTGCTGACGCAGATTTTTGGGGCTTTGAATTCTATTTTTACCGCTTTGTTTAAATCATAAACCCTTTTGTTCATCGCTGAATGACAGTGCTTCGGTAAACAAACACATTTTGACAGTGCTTGTGTTTGTTGAAAAGAGGTAAATGACTCTTTTCAAAATGGGACAATTAATGTAGATTCATGTTTGTTCAGCCGAAATTAATCTTCTAAGTGTTTACAATGAACAAAGCTCAGCTTAATCACAGGTTCAGCCATCTCAGTGACAACAGGAGTGAGCTCACTCAGACCAGATTGGTGTTGGCTTTATGCAGATGCCCCTCAGTCTGTGGTGGGCTTTGACTCCAGAGTCAAACAGCATGAGTCAAGAGCATCAAACAGGAAGTGACATCAGAATAACGCTGCAGTCAGTGTTCATAATAAAGCAGATGAAGCTGCAGAACTTTACTGTGATAAATTTAGATCCTTATTTAAGTGATGCTTAGTAAAAAGAGTATAAACAGCATTGCAAGAGAGTCAAGAGGAGCAATGTAGCAACCAGAAACTAATATGGGACAGCCTCAGTATTGCACAATGATTAAAATGGACAAAGATAGCTGCTGTGTTTTAGCTCCGTATCAACAACAGCATGAGGGGGCTCTTTTGAGAGACCTGATGGTGATCGTTTCTGAGCAGAAATCTACAGAACTTTGATGATGTGCAGTGGAGATAACACCTCCGAAAGTCCAGACGCACATTCAAGTTTGCTTTACCCTTCTTGTAGTCAAATAACTTGTCTCACCATAATGGTTGTTTTTAATCTGTCCTGTCAAGTCTCCCTCTTCTGGTTTTGCACCAGTCACAGAGGATGATGTCTTCACCCTTTTTCAGTTCGCCCCAGTCAATTTTCTGTATTTTTTGCTGCTGCATTCACACTTCAGCTCAGACTGAGGTGGAGTACTCACATTAAATTATTATATGTTTTTGCCCCCCCCCCCCCCTTCCAGACCAAGGACGGCAAACACCAGATTATCTTATGTCTTATAAGATTATCCTATAAGATTATCCTGTGGTTCGAGGTCTTAAGAGTGAATTTGTCCCGATCATCGGCTCTTAAATGGCTCAGGGACGACGATCATAAATATTAAACTTGTTCAATATTTATAACCAAAAGTCTTCATGAATGTGGGGAAAGCCAACAACTCCCAAGTTATGACTCCATTAATTGTCAAAATTAACACTGGTAGCCACTAGGATCATTGTTTTGGGAACCGTACACAGTCAATGTAACTGAAGCACCTCTGTAGACTTGATTACAAATATAACTGTTGAATGATTACTCCTTTTACCCAGGGCCGGTTCTAGGCAGACACATATGAGGGCAGTCAGAAATGTGAAGGGGGCATCATACATAGTGCGTGCACATCATGCTTGAGCACTTTGTTTCTGTGCTTTTAGTAACAGTATTTTCTTCATGGAATTGGGTTGTTAGCTATGGGTCCAACCCCAACCTGGAAGTGGATTGCACTGTCAGGCCTCTGCCTTCAGACCTGTCCAACTTGGGTGTCCTGACTGAAGACTAAAGCTCCTGCTTGTATAGCTTTAGCTGCAGCACGCAACCCCCCTGACCACAATAAGGTGGCTGGGGGACTGAAAAATAAAAATGTAAAACAAAATAAAATATCAAGATTTTTACAACCAACAACATAACGTTCACCTGAACTGGATGGTCTTATTCTCCAGCTAGAAAGCACTATGAGAGCGCAAACCTCCGCCAAGGTAGATTTTTTTGTGGAGCTGTTTGCATGAATGCCGAAAATGGTCCCATTTCGCATTTAAAGAATCCTTTAAAAAAATTCCTGGATCCAGATGGTGATCCGGATCAGTCCCAAAATCTAATTTGTTCCTTATCCGATTCCAAACATTCCCTAAAAATTTCATCCAAATCCGTCCATAACTTTTCAAGTTATCTTGAACACAAACAGACAAACAAACAAACTAACCAACGCCGGCAAAAACATAACCTCCTTGGCAGAGGTAATAAATGTGAACCTAGACTAAGACTTCACACACTAAAGTCAGTATTTACAAAACTGAAGGTAAATAATAAAAAACGCTTCTCAACTAATTTATAAAAAACAACATATAGGGCAGAACATTTTATGACTTTTTTCTTTACTTTTTTCGGTTTTTTTGGCTTGTTTTTTTTTTTTTTTTTTACTTTACAGCCCAGCGTACAGTCTGGGTCTGTCAGACACAGGTCATCTGTCCTCAGTCTGTTACAGGCAGTGGACGTGGACACTCATCTCTGTGCCTGTGTCACTGAGAAACGTCCCCTTAACAGGAGAAAGGACTGAACAAATACAGATTTAACGTTAATTTTGTTTTATTTGTTATTGTTGTTGTTAATTATCATTTATCAATTATCTGACGGTCACTAAGAGGAATTTGGCAGAGCTTCGTTGCTTCTTCAGAGTCTCACCGCTCCGTGCTGAAACCTCACACCACAGTCAGGCTGCGTATGAGCTCATTTGCATACTGACACCTGATTGGATGATTACTGAGGGCTGTGTGTGTTCGTAGTGCGTGTGTGTGCATGTGTTGGGGCGGGCCTGCAGCCTGGGAAGATACAGCGGAGGGACAGAGAAATGAGAGGAAACAGACACTGTATCCTGTCCGTTTTTCGGCAGATTTTTCCGCTACTGCAGTTACTTTAGTCAACTTATCATATATTACTTTTGTAGGTATATTGAAATGTGCCTTCTTAACTTCTAAAATTTTGATTTGAGGGGGCAAAACATTTATTTGAGGGGGCTGTGCCCCCTCTTGCCCCTGTGTAGCGCCGGCCTCGCTTTTACCTCAGTTGTTCCCTATTTTCTGCACAAATTCATTGTTGCAGGATGTGTGACTCCAGCAGCTGCCTCTTCCTGTTTGAGCCTCTTTACTAGATAAAAATGTATCAGAGGGAAAGGACAGAGAAGTGTTACATCATTCTGTGGTGAAACTCTGAAGCTGCTGTACATCCTCTGAGCGAGGAGAAAAATCTCTATGTTTCCAGTTCCTGGACTCTGATTGGACGCAGCTGTGCATGTGTGTGCATTGGGTGCAGTTAAGCTCAGCCTGTGTGTGTGTTTGTGTGACCTTCTCTGTTCTCTCATTAATGCTTGTCAGAGAACTTCGGCCTTGACTCGGATTTTTGCTTTAAACTGGCGATGATGAATCTTTTTACATTTGATTGAATGTTTTTATACTCAAGGCTTTTCACCCTCAAATCAAGCCTCTTCATCTATCAGTTTGGTTCTTCTATAGTGCTTGTGAGTGTGTGTTTGTGTGGGTGATTCGTCTGTGTAGGAGAGGCATCAACAGCATCAAGTGTCCAGGAACAAGAAGTCCAGGATGAGCACAGGACTGCGTGGGGAGTGACACACCAAAACACAAACACAAACCAGTGCTCAGGCTTCAGTTTAAATGATCTCCATGTTCTTTACAGAGAAAGAACACATCGCAACGTGCTGGTGGTCTTCACGGAAAGTAGATTTATGTAGAGCCCTACAAAACCTGTGATATATTTTACCAAATTCTGTTTTAGTTTTTCTCATGTAATGTTTTTTTCCATTGTAATTTTTTGAGAATTCGGTTTTTAGTATTTATGCAAATTTAACCCTGAGACACAGTATAAAGTAATGAAATATAACCACTCACTCTGCAGGTGGTCCTCACACATATCTTTATGGGTCATAGCTTCTTGAGCCCCGTTTCCACCAGAGGGTTCAGTTCAGTTCGTCTCGGTACGGCTCGCTTTTTGTGGCGTTTCCATAGCCTAAAACAGGGACAGGACCCCTTATAAGTGAACAGTACCGTCCTACTTTTTGGTACCCTTCTGTTGGGGTGCCAAGCATATCTATCCGACCCCAGAAGGTGGAGCTAGAAACACTGCAGCCTGTTGATTGGTCAAAAGAGACGTAACTTCCCGTGAAGATAACTCTCAAGGCTTTTTTGTTTGGAAAATGGCATCAAGATCGAGCGTCCCATGGTCTACTGTGGAGGTGCAGACCTTCCTCAGTATTCTCGGTGAAGAGAATCGTTGCTCTTTGTTTACTGTGTCGTGTTTTCTTCTTCGCTGTATTTAATAGCCGGGTACACTGTGTCGCGCTGCTATGACGTCATGCTATCGGCATCCGTCTTAGACGCCGCCTACCAAGTAGGCTGGCTGTGGAAACGCAACCAGGATCAGGCTTTACTGATCCGAGCCAAACCGTGCCGATCCATACCGGACCACTTGGTGGAAACGGGGCTTTTGCCGACTTAGCTGGTGTCTCAGAGGGCCGCTTCGACATGTTTGCATCGTAAATGAGGCAGGGGGAGGGGAAGTGAAGTGTACATAGTCCCCATAATTAGTGACCCACTCGGGACATTTTCTTGAGAGATACTGTACGTTCCTTTTTATTCTGAAAATAAAGCTTTTACGTAAAATGTTGGCCATTTCTGTGATATTCTGCGTTTATATTGAATCCCACTTTTTATTTGTCTCTGCTGAATGCAATTTTATTGGAGGTTAGCCCCTTGAGATGCAGCATCTCGTTTTCAGGACGGTCCTCATGTCTGTTAGATTGTACTGATAGTTTTCATAGAAGTCTAATCAATAATAATCATGAAAAAGTAACAATCTAATACTTACATTAGCATCTATAATGATTATAAGGTAGAGATGACTGACGTTGAATAATACAACAGCATCAAAATGAGAATTTATAATCAATTTATTTCCTGCTGATAGCCTCTAGGTTGGTCTACATAAATATGTCACCCCTGCACGACCTTACTTCCAAAATAAGCATTTTATTCTCCCAGAGAAAATACCCATTGACCTGATTCAAACTCCAGCCCTGTCAATAGGGCTGAACGATTTATCATTTTCAGATCGAAATCACAATTTCAGACAACGCAATCACATGATCGCCAAAGCTGCAGTTTTTTGCAGCACTTCTGACTGACCCAGGATCTGTTGTGTGAACTATTTTACACATACTATTTTACAAATATACAGGCTATTTGCATTTACAGAAGTGCTGGTAAGCAGGTCAACAACACAAAGCCTATGTTTAGGAGTCTAAGTTGGAGTATCCCTTAAATAATGTAAACAGATTATTTATCATTAATATTAGATGATGAATAATTTGTTATGAGCTTTTGACCTTTGATTTCCTTACTGTTGTCTATACTGTAAACATAGTTAATGTTGCACTGAAGCTTGAATAAAATCGTGAATCAAATTGAAATCGCCAGAAAAATCAGAATTAGATTTTTCCTAAAATCATTCAGCCCTACCTGCCACCCTAGAATTTTGGCTTGCATGATGCCCCTGTGTCTGTGTGAATGGCTGTCTGTATGTCAGCCTTGTGATTGGTTCAGGGTGTGCCTCACCTCTTGCGCAATGTCAGCTGGGATAGGCTGAAGCCCCCTGTGACCCCAAGCCTGTAGATAATGGGTAGATGAATCAAATTTGAAGCTACAAACCAAGGGTCGGCAATTAAGTTTGGCCTTGGGCCTTTATGTCAGGCCAAATTGTTACCCTTGTTTTCCTTAAATAAGGAAATGTTGTTGATTTTGCCTCTACAAGCAGTAAATAATGTATAAGGAGAGAGAGAGAGAAAGGGAGGGACAAGAGAGAGAGTGAGAGAGCGCTGGGGCGACTGACACTTGCTGTCTTCATTACTCAGAATAAGAGACAAAAAAAAAACATGAATCATACGTCTTTACGCTGTTTGTATTGTGATATCTGATAAACTTAGTTTATTAACACTGCAATAACATCTTTAACGGGATTTATCAGGCAGAAAGAACAGTTTCAGGACATATGTTTTCTTTAATTTATTGGAATATTGAGGAAATTTCATGCTGGAAGCTGTCAACAGCTCTCTATAATAAAAACAGACAGACAATTCACAGTGAAGGTTCACACAGACGTGTTCCTGAGCTTTTTATAATTAACAGATCACTGATGATCCACTGCTGTCCATCTCATCTGTATGTTTCTGAGACAGCATCAGTCAGTGAACAGTCTGCTCCTGTCTGATCTGCTCTCAGATAAACTAAGAAACATCAGAACAGATTTCTCTTTTGTTTTTCACCAGTTCCATGGCTCTGTGCTGCTTTATTTCTCTTCAATCTCTCATCGGCGGAGGTTGGCAGGAAAGAGCTGCTGCCTTTATGTTCATAAGAAATAAAATATACCCATAATTACTATAATAAGGGCTCATTCGAGGTGAGCTGCTGTAACATCAGGTCCTGTGTTAAGGGAACAAACTTCTCCAGCACTGAGCAGCACATTTTAGTTTTTCTCGTGTTTGTCGCCCCTCAACAAGTCTGCCTTGAAACTCTCTCACCACACAGGCAATTTGGTGAATCAGATGTGCTCTGATCAGACTCTTAACTCAAAAAAATCATCCTTAATCGTCAAAGTTTTGTTTGTTAAGAAAAATGTGTAAATATATCAATAAAAGGTATTCTCCAGATTGTGGCAAGGGCCAGACATTTTATCTGCCAACCCCTGCCGTAAACATTCATCAACCATGTTGTTTCAGAACCTTCAGAGTTTTACCTTCAAAAGACATTAGCATATTACCTCACTGTAACCTGTCCGCCACCCCTGCTTGAACATACTCCACCCTCTCAAAGAAAGCTTGACAACAACAGCTGTGCAGTAAAATATCCTTGAATTTGTCCACCACTTAAGAAGTACCCTCTCACACATTCTCACTGAGGCTGCCCCTTCAAACAGACTTGCTCCAGGCTTCACAGTCCCTGTACATAATTAATGATGTACTTATTCTCATCACATCGTCCACAGTTTTCTGACTTTAAAAGTTTGCAGAGCTGCTTTAATATTCAGCTTCTTCATCGAGTGCTGGTTCAATAGTGACAAAAACTATTCAGTCTTCCTAAAAAAATGGATAAATGCTCTCATCAGACTTTGACTAAAACTCAGGGCCGTGAATACAAAAGCCTTAAAAGTACAAATCAAGAACTTTCACATCCTAACTGAAGAAATACACGGATATTGAGTGTTGTGTAGACATGGCCATAGAGAGTATTTCTTCTTTAAAAGCCAGTAAACCTTCACTCTTGTAAAATCTTTGATAGGTGTCCCTGAAATCTGATTTGTTATCTGATTTGTTATTGCTCCCTGTGCATCACTTTGATGGAGTAGTTTCAAGGATCTTAACATCCAAGCAGAAGAATCATTCTGCAGTATGGCATCCTCCCCTTTACTGACGCCATTGCCTGCTGACAGCTGCTCAGTGGCCTTTTCGGAAGGGCTCCAGGAAAAACCCACAGATCCCCGGCCACGGTGCCCTGGATGCACCTCTTCAGCTCCCCTGGACTTCCATCAAAAGCAGGAGCAGGGCCTGGGGGGCAGGAGCTGTACTACACTTGTAAGCTCCAGCAGAGTGAGAGGTCTTTCAGGTGCCTCTCTCTGTACAGGCTGAGCTCTGGGAAGGGGCTGAAACAAAATCTCGCACGCCACCTGTCCCTGTATTGAGACCGTGAGCCAGTCTCCTTCCTGCCACCCTCTCTGGTGTTAAAGCAATAAATGGCGGTCTCAGATGTAAAGGTTGGTTTAGAGGGATGGCGAAGGTAAAGGAGACAGCCAGGTGAAACTTTACTTTTTGAGAAGAAGTTTGCATCTATAGGGGTGTATTTCCCTTTTAGCTCACAGTATGTGCCTTCAGGCTGACCATTTGACAATTTTAAGCCAGATTTTTGACCCAGTTTTCCCCTCTTAATGATAAAGGAGGCATGGCCTGATCCAGTTATCCCATGATCGATTATATCTCTCAAAAATTCTGTAGTGTTTGATGTAAATTCAACGAATCTACCCAGAGCCCATTAGGCTATATAGGCAAATGCTAATGGTGTCTCAGCCTCCATGGGGTGCCAGAAAATCTGGGAAAAAATTCACCTACAAGATAATTATTTTAAAAGTAGTTATTACTGCTAACTCTTAAAAAGGAAATGCACACATTGATTCAAATGTAAAGCAAAGCCCAATTAATATTACTACAAATGATACCAAATAAGTCTACATTTATTTTATTTAGATTTGTATTTAGTTATTGCACAGTGTAAATTTAGCTTATGTATAGAGTTATTGTGTGCAAACAGTGTGGTTATTTAAACTGTTTTTTATGTTGATTGTTGTATTCATAATTTATTACTATTATTATAATTTATTCTCTCATGAACAGGACTTTTTGTGGTAAGGGGTATGTATATTTTATTTTAGATTTTTTTTGTATGCATTCGTTTATTAAGGAAGTAAATTGGTTGACATTTTATCTTATAAATTGAAGACAATGGTAAAAACAATGCTTTTTGCTTTCTTTGGTAAGTGTATGCAAATCGCAGATGGAGGGGAGCACCGTATAAAATCATGCCTCGGGCGCAGCTGGTAATATTTACAGGCAACTTTTCAAAAAAGAAGCCCAAAGTCGCTTATAATAAGTGGACCTGGCAACTATGACTGTTGCATGTATCCTTTGGTTTTGTTTGCTTTCACACTGCAGGTGGATTAAAGCCTGTTAGCTATTGTGTGATGGAGCCTCCACCACTTATCGGGCTGTAGCTGTGGTCTTTATTCCTGCTCTCAAACCTATTGTTGCACTGTGACCAGTTAATAAATAATCAGACATTGAGGAACGATATTACTCAGCTGTGAATTGTTAAGTTTGACCTGTGGGGTAAAATTGCTTCCAGTCGTCAGAAAACCAGTTAAGTGTCACAAAAGCTCAGGTACAATTGGACACACTTCAGATGAGGGTTTTCGCATCAGGGCCATCGTGTATTGTCAGAGCTGGTTCACTGCTAAAGCTCAACTCTCTTTAATGCTCAGTCCAAGGTAACCAGCCCATCCCTCCCTCTACAGCCAACAGTGTGCTCCAGTGCAGCTGATGAGCACTCACCACAGAAAAGCACTGGGACTACACACTCTCGTGGACACACACGGTTAACAGAGGGGTGCAGATCATAGAGGGGGGCTTAAGAGCCTTAAATTGCTCAAAATGGAAAGTGTGGTCTCTGCTGGAGATTGAGAGATAGAAAGTGAGGAAAAACCACAGGCCTGCTATTTCTGGGGGTACTGGGACGGTCTAAATTTGTGGGTTGATGGAGGCAGAGCTTTATGGGTAATGACCCTGAAAGTCCACATCAGAGGGAGAAAATACAGCAGGTTTTATTTCCTGAAAATCTCTTTTTTTTTTTTTTTGACTGGATGGACACTGATGCCAGAGAAAACAGGGAAGGTCACTTTTTATCACAGTTTTATCCAAAAGCAGATAAAAAGAGGATAAAACAGATGCAGCCAATTTATTCCAAGGCCTTTCAACAGTCTGTATCTTTGTGCCTGTCTTTGGACTAACTAAGCTTATTTACTTGGTCCAAATTGAGACACTTTAAATCTGTATTTATCCAAACTCTGTACAAAAATGCACCTGTCTCCTTTTTTTCTGGGCCATTGCAGATGCTTCTCCGCCTCAGCCAGGTGGTTTATTTAATTGAGAAGTCAAAGGACCAATCCTCTGGCTGTACTGGAGTTTTAATTATCTTGGTTTAACCAGTCAGGAGATGGCTGATGCAGGCACAGTCACAGACTTAGGGTCAATCCCAATTGTACCCCTTAGCCCTTACCCCCCGTCTTACCCCTTTGTTTACCCCTTCCTCTTGGCCTTCTGTTTTGAGGGCTAAGAGGAAGGGGTGAAAACATGCGCCTAAGAAACGAGACGCCACTCGATTCTCGCTACATCATCACCCAGAGCCGCTCGCTGGCTGTGTCGTAGGCAGATGCAACAATAGCTGTAGGTATAGCTGCGAAAGCTAGCTTGTTATAACGAGCAATTTTAAAATATGACCAACAATTCAAAACATGATTAATATTTACTTCATAATTTAATAATTACCTAATAATTTAAAAATTACTTGTAATAATGCACTTCCTTCGGTCTCCGCTCTGCTATCTTGTCAGCGGGTGCGTGCATTATTGGTAATTTCTCACACCCCTTCTTTTCAAGTGAGGTCTCGGTTTGTCTTTGTTTCAAGGGCTGTATAGCCCTTTCCCTTAACCTCACGCAGAATTGTGATACCCTTCACTAGACTTAAACGCGCAAAACCAAGGGTTAAGAGGTACAACTGGGATTGACCCTTAGTCCGTGGATGTGTAGACGGTCTTTCACATGCGATAGATATATGTTTTATCACCTGTGAAGCAGCTGTTTGTGGCTCTCTCTGACAGAGAATCTTTGTTTTCAGTGGGCAGCCAGGTCTCACATTTGTTAGAACTCTGATTTGTCCAAAAGTTGGCCACCTGTGTGGATGAGACAGAGTTCCTGCTCTCAGTATAAATCTGTGCCACAGGTCATGTCCTGCAAGCAGCTCCGATGAAATCTTGGAAACTAGTTTCCAGAAGTAAGACAGAAGAAATACCTCTGCTCTCATTTCTCTTAAAATATCCTGCAGTGTGTTGTCCTCTCTGTTCTTGGACGGCATGTTTGCTGAGTTGGGACACTACAGCAGTGGCTTATTTGTTTCACCTCACTGAGTTGATCATTCAAAGTGGTTCATAGTACGGATTTATTTATCATCACATTAACACCTTCCCAAGTTTATTACACATACATAATAATAACTGAGTGAAAATATGCATACAAAAATATTCTAATATTTAAAATGATCAAATCAACATCTTTCTAATAATCCCAAAAAGATCATGCAGACTGGATTAAACCTTTAGAGGGCTAGATTTGGCCCACAGGCCTTGAGTTTCACATCTGTGCTCTAACTGATTTAATTCATGTTACGCCCAAGCACACCCATGTGACACATAATCCATCCTCTTTTGCTCTGTACTCAAGCTTTAGGCAGATGATTCATGTAATGAAAAGCAAAATTTAGACGGACACACCTAAAACCTCTGTGTGCCATGTGCTTCAAGGCACTGAGCTTCACGCCATCATGTAATTCCTCATTAGGTATGGTATCTTGAACACTACACTGCATACGCCATTCTACACAAGCCACATTTTTAAGCAGTTGTCAAATCTAGGTATGACAAGGTAAACACGCGTGCATGGGTGCAGAGCGGCTGTGAATGGATTCGATTTTGAAATTAATTAAGATTCATGAGTTGTTTAATGTTTCTGTCGGTAAAATCTGATCCATTCAATAATCTGATCTTTTTAGAAGTTTTTCTGCCCCAGAATTTAGTGTTCTTACTTATTTAATCACACAGTATCTCACACCCCCTCCTGCTTTGGAGGGGGTGTGAGATAAAATAGAAGAGTACAGCTTCACCTGCTCTATTGAGAAGTGTCTTGAGGTAACATTTCTAATTATTTGGCAATATTCAAATAAAGATTGGTTGACTGAATGGCCACAAGGTGTCCTCCTGATATTATTTATTTTAATTTTTACTTAAACTCATTTACTTTTAATATCTCCCCACAGATAGACTCTGTTTTTGTTAAGCTGTTATTATTTTTGCTGTAAGACTTCTTTTTTATTATTTCCAATGCACCATAACACTGCTAATGCTAGTTTACATCATTTCAAGTCCGTCAGAAGTCATGCTAGACCTCCTTGGAAAGCAGTTAATCTATTTTTTATCGTTTGTAATGTAGGAATTACTCACAGCTGCTCTTCGGTGAGCCTCTTGCTGCTCAGAAGAGTTTTTCTTTTTGACTTAGTTATTGTTGTATAACTTGAGTATTCTTAATTCTGTGAACCAGGATACTACTCTGTAAATGTAAAATAGACACTCATAGCCTGTAAAGAAAAGGCAGGTTGTCTTAACTTCTTTGTTTAATAATAATCAAGCTCATTGAATTTGCATTGCATTATTTGTTTACATCGTCATATTATGTTGTATCCCAACAAATCCCACATTGTTGAATCAGACTGTATAAATTCGCACTGCACCATATTGAATCCATTGTCACTGTACATGCATCTTTAATGTATCAGATTGGAAATAGTGTACCAAGAATCCTATCAGAATCACACAAGATGTCCAACCATAGTCAGATCAAAACTCAGTTTTGATCACTATTTTTGATATTTTAAACTGAAATTAAATATTCATCTAATTTCATTACCATGGATGAATGATTTTGTCCTTTCATATATTCAGATATAGAACATTTGAAATGCCATAAAATCCACTTCTTTGTGAAAAGTTGAACATGAACCGTTCATGGTACATAACTTTCATACACTCGTTTGCTCGGTTATTTGCTCAATGCTTTAATGTCTTTCATTTAAGCCTCCATTCAAGTTTCCAAGGATGTGACTCCTTTTCAAAAAATCCCTGCTTTCACAGTTTATGTTTATCAGACATTCAGAGAGAGAGAAAGAGAGAGAGGTGCCGTGGGCCTCTTTTAACCTTGGTAAGCGTGCCATATCATCTCCACCTCAGCAATATATTCATGCAGGCCTAATGGCATCTTTGGGGCTTGTGTAACTACAAATCACATCAAATATCAAATGAAGGTTCATATTCACCCCTGACACACCGAGTGATATTTGAAGGGTGTGTTTTCATTCATTGTGGAGCGGCAGGTCTGAATTTCATGATGAATGAGGTGAGCTTTTGCTGAATGCTGATGAGCTACTGCATGGAAATGTGTCAAAGGTGAGAAGCAGCAATGTTAGAAGAGAGGAAATGCCTCACTCCATCACACTGGCTTATTGAATCAATTTTTTATATTTTTTTAAACCTTTGCAGTGATTTTGTTAAAGTGACACGCCAACATTTTTTTTTTTGTTGTTTTCATGTCTTGCCTCGCTCCTGAGTCCATGACAAGAAGATAGACACCATTCTTTTGACTCTGCCTGCAGTAACAAGGAAGAGACGGGCAGAGCTTGCCCACCACTAATGAGCTTAGCTCATACACTTGGAGTCAGTGGGTAGCATTAGCCTGCATCTGCCTACAGTCATCAGATAAACTCTTCAGTAACTCTAAATGGTCCTGTGTGCTTGTTGTGACCCATTTTTAATGGGTGTTGGGTTATATTATTTTAGACTAAGATTAGCACTTTACGTAAATATCGAAAGAAATACATACAAAAGTAAACTGCAGGGTAATTGCGCAAACCACCACGGACATGGTTGTAAGCAGGTCAACAAAACACGTCTGCAGTGGTTTGCGCATGCGCCTTGCAGTTTAGTTTCGTACGTATTTCTTCCAAAAATTACATAGTGCTAATTTTATTCTAAAAATATATAATGTACAAAACATATGAACATACAAAACTACATTGCAGGGTGCTTACTCAAACCACCGTGGGCGTGCTTTGTTTCATTGACCTACTTACAAGCGAACTTGCAGTCGAAAGAATGGTGTCTTCCTGCTTGTCATGGACTCAGGAGTGAGGCAAGACACGAAAACAAAAAAAAAGTTGGCATATTCCTTTAAATTTTTCATCCTAGGGTGAGATCCATATGACCAACTTTCTTAATCATATTTACCCAATACTATACAATACTAACACAAAACAATTCCAAACTTACTTAATTTTCATTTAGAAATTATATATTGTCGCTGTCTCCACATTTTTGTGAATTAGACTTATATAAACAACAGTGCTATCACTCACCTTCCAGATTCATACAAATAAATGGTACAAAAAAACAAATGAGATATGTGTTTTTTTATTTGTTTACTTGAAACACCAAATACGGGAGCATTTTGGAGTAGTAAATACGAGGCTGTGTGCGATAAAGGTGTCAAAAGGTGTCAGCAAGTTTGTTCAGGCATTTTGACTGTCTCTCAGGTATGAACAATTGTTTTAAAAACTGACAAGATATTTCTTCTTCTCACACTTGCTCATTATTACTGACAAAATTCTGGTTTATTGCCAAGAAATACAATTAAAACTTAGATGAGGATGTTTCATAAGAAGGTTGCTTGTGAGATCCTCATCCCACAATCTCAGGGCCTTTCTGTGTGGAGTTTGCATTTTCTTCTTGTGCATGCGTATGTCTTCTCCAGGCACTCTGGCTTCCTCCCACAGTCCAGAAACAAGCTCATTAGATAGATTGGTGACTCCAAATTGCCCTTAGGTACGAGTGTGAGAGTTGGGTCTCTTGCCCAACGTGAGCTGGGATAGGCTCCAAACCCCGCAATTAGTGGAATGGATGATGGATAGAAAGAAAGTAATGCGTAATTTAGTTCATTTAAGTGCTAACTTTTGTAACAATTTAATTGGAAAAGTCTGAATTTTGAGTCTTTTTTAGTAAGAGAAGAAGAAACTTAATACACCGACATCTGTTCTATCTAATAATCAAGCAGAAACTGAGTGTTCACTGCTGTCAAAACTGAAAAAAAATTACTTTTAATGACAGGATTTTTAGAACAACTTCTACTACAACTGCAGAAAAAGGTCTTTACAAAGTTGGAGCAGTCCATGGGGAAATTATCACATCTACTCTCCTAATGTGATGGAGTGATTTCAGCAGGGAGAAAGCAGAAAACAAGAGTGGTGTTATAGACGGGGAGAGTGACTGGTAATGGGAATAGTGTTATTTAGCTGTCTCCAAAACTGAAGAAACTCCTGCCAGATCTGCAGCTTCTACCCACAAACACACAAACACACACACACACACACACACACTCATAAACCTCAAAGCACCTGCCAAATCATTGGAGAGGAGAATTGTGACTAATTACGTCTCTTTCCAAACCACTGAAAGAGTAAATACCAAAGGAGAGACATGCATATTCATACCGGGGCACAGCAGGATTGACTCCACTTCTGAACATCATCCAGAGCCAGATTGTGAAGAGGGAAAGAGGGAGCTTTTGACATAACAAATTTGCTGATTATTAGACGGAAAGACAGGCAGACGTATGTGGATGAACAGACAGATTAAGAGACGCAGCGTGAGCATCCCACAGCAAGTGTTCTGAGGGCCGCCTGCTGGTTTTCTTACACATGACGCAGCACTTTGAACATCTTACATCAGCTTTTGGTTCCTTTTAATAGAGCGTGCTGTCGTGAAACTTTGTCAGAATTAGCTTATCAACATATTTTTAATATACTTTAAGTAATGGAAGCTCTAAAAATTAGGCTGCTATGCTCCCCCGCTGTTAAAATCCATGAAAAAAGGAACACTTTACACAGCTTGACGTTTTGTGCTCATGGTTTTGATCCTAAATCCAACATGAGGGCTGAGAAACACATCAAGTGTTCTGTTCGTCAAGGAGGACCAAAATACTTTTAAGTGCGATACAGGGGACATTAATATTGTTTTAATAAAGTTACATTCATCCATCGGCCACTTTATTATGTGCACCTGGTCAGCAACCCTTTAACTCAAACTCAGATCTAGCCAATCACATTGCAGCAACTAATACATTCAGACATGTAGACTCTGAAACTTAGCTGAAACCCTGCTTTAGAATAGAAGGGTTGAAGCAAAAACTGTTACAAAATCGTCGTCAAAAATGAACACGCAAAGACAGAACCGACTTACAACCTTCTTGTGGGTTTTTTGAAAATGACGCAAAGTAAATAACTTCCAACAGCCCTTGCTAGATGGACCCCTGACTAAATCTTAGACCTCCTTTTAAAGTCCTTCAGTCACGTTGTTGTTTTACTGCGTGGCCATGAGTGATTAAAGTCCTCTTCAACAAGCCCTGTTTCAGCAAGTCATTGGTGCCTACGTGACCACACATGGCCAAAGTATCCTTGGATAAGCCCTCTTTCAGTAAAGTCATCGTTGATAACATTTATATTACTGCCAACGTGGCAATAATGTGGTTTCTATGACTCTTTAATAGCATTTTATATATATCCGGATATTCTGCTTTTCAGAACAGAATGTCACCTCAGAACAGCCTGAACCCACTCTTGATATTTATTCAACGATCTGGTCCAATAGTTTTACAACATCGTAAAATCCTAATAATTCTAGAACAGAAGGAAAGGAGATTTAAGTGACTTTGAACGTGATGTGGTTGTTGGTGCCAGATGGGCTGGTCTTCTGAGTGTTTCAGAAACTTCTGATCTAATGGCTTTGTCACGCACAACCATCTTTTCAATATATTTCAGTCGTCTATTCGGGAAACAGCCCATGGGAAGTGTTTGGGAATGAGCAGAAACTTCCAAAAGCATATCTGGCAGGTGATTGAATGATTGTTCCATCTTTTACATCCATTACAGGCCAATCGGATAGGGAAGAAGGCAGGCAACACTGTTTTTCATTTGATAAAGAAATGTGGTCCAGATTTGATAAAACTACTACTGAGCCTGTTAGCATCTATGCTAATCTCTGTACAAACAGTCATTTGCTGCTGTCGTCTCCCTCGTAGCTCCCACCTCTTTCTGCTGATTGGGCCGTGCCACTTTTGCCACTCACAGTCGTTGTAGGTTGGAGTTTGGCAAGATGGATCTGCCTGATTACAGACATTGAATCAGGCAGATCCAGCTGCACAGCAAGGTTACATCTCTAGGGCTACAGAGAAAAGTCAGAAAATGAGAAAATACCCAGTAAGTGGTAGTTCTTGTAGTTCTTAGAATGAAAATACCCTGAGGTCAGAGGTCAAAGGACTATGGCGTGAGCTATTTGAAAGATAAAAAAGCAACAGCAACTGAAATTAATGTGCAGTACATTTTTACATATTATTTATTCATTTATGTTTAACTAGTAAGTTTAGTTTTCTCTGTGGGGAAATTGGGGTGTGGCAACAGCTACAGCTGCAGTAGTTCACAACTGAGGCTATCATTCACACCAGCTCACCAAAGTTGGATGAGACAAGATTGGAAAAACACTGCTACGTCTAATGAGTCTCATTTTCAGAAAGCAGAGACAGAATTTAAAATTAATTACATGAAACCATGGTCCTATTTTTCTGGCAGTTTCTACATGTTCAGCTTTGTTACTCATTCCACGAATGCATGATCCTTATAAGTTGTACCTCATTGTAAAGTTGACCAATCAGGCTTTCCAATGATATAAAATACAAAGCCAACTGGTGATATTAAAGGGAAGAAAGCAAACAGCCAAAAAGGTCTTTTAAAACATTCTGGGAGTATACTGCATGCTTCTGTTTGTGGAAGAGCTTCTGCATAGTTGACATCAAATGCCAAAAACTTGTATAATCATCCTGGCTCATAGGCTCCATTTTCCTGCTCAGTGCCACCAGTTATTGTAAAAAACTCAGCCAAAAGGCCTTTTCCTCAGCAGCTTTGACTTGGCAGAATATAAAGGGAAACACAGGTGTTACCTGTGATGTTAACAATGGCTGTGTTCAGCGTAAGAGTGCCATGACAAAGAGCCAGACGCAGGACAAAAGCAGCCAAATTAAATTCACCCATCATTAGTTTTTATTCTTACACCTGGGCTTCTGCTGCTCTGATATTTGAGACTTCCCCTGTGAAGAAAGGGAGGCTTTGAGGGGGAGGCACGTCTGATGCTGCAGTATCAGGTGAATGTCTATAGTGTGTTTTCAGAAAGTGTTTTTCTATAAAAGCACAGAAGGTGGATTCAAACCCTCCACAGCGCCAAGTAGTCATTTGTGTTAAATTACCTTATTTAACGGATTATAAGTTGCTCCAGAGTATAGGTCACATCAGTCAAAAAATGCATCATGAGGAGGAAAAAACATATAAGTCGCACCAGACTATAAGTCGCATTTATGTAGAGGCGATTGCGTTGCATGAAGCGATAACACCAAGAAGACGTTCCTGCAGTCATTTAGATCCATCTCCTTCACAACTACTAAAGAGTGGAGACGTAACTGCACCATTGACAAGCCTCTCCCGGCAGCACGATGTTCCAGCACCCATCTGTGGATTGTTCCTCCAGCTCTGGCCATCTTGCTGTCAGCCCGTTATTAGCTTTCTTCATTTTCGGCTGCACATTTTACTACCTGCAGTTTTTAATCTGCAGAATTTTATTTTCTTCTGGGGGGTATTTTGTTTGAGTTCAGTCTTTCTCAGTTGTCTTTAAGTTAATGTTTCTGTTAATTTTTTCAGTGGTACAGGAGCAGCATATTTGTCGCAAGCCGAGAACGCCCCCTTGTAGCTACAGACTGTAATATTTACTTCTTGGTTAATGTCAATTTTAAAACATGTTAAATCATATATATTTTAATGTATAAGTCACATCTGACTTTAAGTTGCAGGACCAGCCAAACTATGAAAAACAGTTTGACATATAGTCTGGAAAATATAGTAGTATTTTATAGATGTCACATGCACACTACACTTTTGTATACATTTAAGTTCAGTGGGTGAGGGTTTGCTCGCAGATTGTTTGCAAATCTCCAAAGAGGAAGAAAGAAGAGGCAGCACTAACGACTACTTGCAGGCCCAACTGGGTTCATGGTCAGTGAGGAGAAAGGACTCCATCCTGAAACTACCAAGGTCTTGAAAACCTCTGAGATGCTAACAATGACCCTCTTCATAAATCCAGACAAACCAACCTAAAGGAAAATTAGGGCACCTAAAAGACCAACTCCAAGCTCCTCAACAAATCTGATAATCCAGCTCTTTAACTGATTTTTGTAAATTTAACAGTATTTGCCCTCATCAGCCACCATACATCGGGGCAGTCATCAGGAACAATAATCAACAAATATATCAACAAAAAGATGCTGTAATGGGTGGAAATACCAGCAACTTGCAGACACATCTGTTGAAAATCAATTGTGATGTGTTCAACAATGTTGCCAATGTGTAGGCTAATCAAAGTCTTGCCCACAAAGAAAATCCACGATAATAACACTAATATCAACAAAATCAGATCAACTCTCATTCCTAGTCATGATAAGGCCTGATATAAGGGTTTTACATTATTTATCATTGGTGCACAGCAGATTAAAACTTAATATTATACGCATATAGAATTATTTAAGTGGTATTCAGTTGCAATATGTAAAAGATCCTTTTAGAAACATAATCCATATACTGCTGTGATTCCAGGCTGAAATATTTCTTGTTGCCTCCACACTTCACAAACATCAAGAGCCTTACAAATATGTTTTTAACCTCACAAAACTCTGTGCTGAAGATTTTCTTTTTCAGTGTTTCTCAAAGGAAATAAAACTCGCCTCCATGAAAAGACTTAACCTCCAGCTCCACATGCTTACATTTCTATTTTTGTATAAACTTTCAGAAGGGCTGGCCAGCAGCTTTAAAAAATACATGCACATAATAACCTGAACTGTCCGTGTCTCTTTTCTTCGCAGGATTGCAAGATGTCCTGCCAGAGTTCCTGCGTGGGCGTTTCGTGGAAGCAGCCCTGAGCTACGTGGCCTGTAACTCAGAGGGCGAGTTGCTCTGCCGCAACAATGACTGCTGGTGCAGATGCTCCCCCCGCTTCCCAGAATGCAACTGTCCCTTTGCTGACATCAAGGTCATGGAGGAGAACTTGGAGAAGAGCAAAGAGGCTTGGAGCAGCTTTAACCAGGAGTTCATGGAGTCAGGTAAGGACATCAATGGCTTTATGGTCCTTGCTGGTAATATCTGCTTATAATGAGGATTTGTTGGGTCAAAATGATGTTTGAAGCTGGAAGGATGACCAAAGAGGCTGCTGATGGAGTCTTATTGGGGTTTGTTTGGTGGAATTAATGAGGTTTCAGTCTAATGTTTTCACTATTCTTTCAACTGTGCATACAGTAACAAGAAAGAGACAGGCAGAGCTCGCCCACCGCTAGTTAGCTTAGGTCAAACACTGGGAGTCAATGGGTAGCTTAGGCGGGGTACACACATAAAGATTTTCAGGCTGTTTTGTCCCGACTTTCCCCCTTCCTGACAAGGACTGCAAACACCAGATTATCATATATTTTATAAGACTTTCCTATAAGATTATCCTGTGGTCTGAGGTGTGTTGAGAGTGAATTTGTCCCGATAATCGGCTCCAAAATGGGTTGGGCCGACAATCACAAATATTAAACTTCTTCAATGTTTACGACCAAAAATCTTCATGTGTGTGGAAAGCTGACAACTCCCGAGTCAATGAACTGTGATGTGGAACAGAATGTAGCCAATCAAGAAGCGAGCTGACTGAGGAATTAGGAAGCAGGGGTAAATACAAACAAGCATGGCCGACCTGAAACATAAACATAAAGGTCGGTGAACCTGAGAAACGGAGGACAAGCTCACGTGTGCACGCAGTCTCCAGGAATTTTACACAGTCTTTTTTTTTGTTTAGTTTTATGTCAAAAATAGTCTAAAGACCACCATCATTTCCTCTTCTTGTATGTCCTCTGCCATGTTGCATGTTGTGTTTTTCAGTTGTTGCCATAGACAACGTTCATGGTGGTTGCTATGCTTCTTTTTCTTCTTCGTTTTTGTAAAATCATGTTTGATCACACAAGATTTTTGTCTTGGAGGAATAGATTCTAGATCAGTGGTGGGACAGAAACGGTCTGTGTGTGATGTGCTCTGATAATCTCAACACAGCACACCACACACAGTACGATCAAAACTTTTCAATGCCTGATTTTAAACTTAATGTTTTGGGTCCCTAGCAGATAAAAAATCTCTTCAGATTTAGAAAATCCTTATGTGTGTACCCTGCTTTAGCCTGCCTCTGCCTACAGTCATCAGATAAACTCTTCAGCAGCTCTAAACGGTCCTGTGTGCTTATTGTCAGTCATTTTTACTGCGTTGTGTTACATTATCTTCTACAATCATCGTATTATCTTCTTGTACTCCTAAACAGAGGTCTTGCTTTGTTGACAAGTTCTGCGGTGGTTTGCACCAGAGATGTGACGTTTGCGAACGAGTTGAGTCTTTTGAACAGCTCTTTTAAGTGAACGATGAGAACTGACTCGCAGTTGTGAGTGAGTCATTTATTTGCAAGCCATTCTTAAATGTAAATTGCCTGCAAAAATGAACGACTCACTCACAAATGTGAATCGGTTCTCACTTGATTGCAAACATCACATCTGTAGCGTAAATCACCACAGACGTGCTTGAAAGTAAGTTAGCAAAAAAAGCCTCTTTACAAGTAGAAAAATATAATACGATAATAGTAGAAGATAACGTAATGTATAAAACGAGTCACAACAAGCACACAGGACCTTTTAGAGTTGCTGAAGAGTTTATCTGATGACTGGCTGATGAGGCAGGCCAACACTACCCACTGACTCCCAGTGTTTGAGCTAAGCTAATTAGTGGAGGGCAAGCTCTGTGCATCTCTTCTTTGTTACTGCACGCACAGTCAAAAGAATGGTGTCTGTCTGCTTGACATGGGCTCAGGAGTGAGGCAAGACATGAAAAGAAATAAAAAAGTTGGCATTTCCCTTAAAGCCTTTAACTCACATTTCAGTTAATGTGACTGGTACAATAAGAACAGGAACTTTTGCAGTGGGTTTTGAAGAGACATGACAGTGTGCTAACAGGCTACTGTAGCTGACAAAGCACTTTGCTTTGACATGGTTGCTGATGCTAAATGTGATAAATAAGAAGTTGTTGATCAAGTTTTACCTTGTTATCTGAATTATTTTGTCAAAATATGGTTATATGGTCAGATTGTATTGATCAGTTTGATATTAAAGGGTTACTTCGGTTTTCTTGAAATAGGGTTGCTTGAGGCCCATGGCACAAGTAAATTTGAGTGCCAGTAGAGGAACTTGCAAGCTTTGTCCCTTGGCAGTGTAATTCATCGATCTGCTAACTGAGGCTGAGATCAGTCAAAGACTTGACTTCACTTGTGGGGCAATGAGTTCACTGGACAAGTACGGCGCGCATGGTGTCTGAGCAGACACCATGCGCGCAGTCAAAAGTCAGTCTTCACGTCTCTGGACCTATCTGTATTGCTATAATCTTGCAAAGCCTGGACATTGACTAGTAGCCAGACACGCCGACTGGACTCCTTCATGACTATTTCCCTTCGATGCATTTTTGGGTATTGTTGACAGGACCATGTGTCCAATGATGACATGCTCAGAAGAGCGGGAATAGGAAAGGTCAGCTGTTGGATATGCGAGCAGTAGCGGCGCTTCCATGGGCACCTGGTGCGCTTTCCTGAACCTGATCCAGCTCACCATATACTGGGTACCCAGGACCCGGTGGGTTGGACAAGAGCACGGGGGTTACAGGATTATACTGCATTCTTGTAAAGGAAGGATGTTGTTTAAGTACTGAGTCATAGTTTTTTAAAACTTATATGCCATTTTGTTAAACATTTTAAACCAGAACTCTGGTATGCTTTCACTCATTTTATTCTGTTTTGTGTCATGTCATGCATGTTTTTTTTTTTTTAGATAAAAACTGTGTTGAAGCTTCTATTGGCCTGAATAACAACATCTGCTGGAGAGTTTGTTAGTTGTCTCCAGCTGCAGGCCAAGCCTCTAAGCCCAAGTGGCGATTTCCTATTGGTGGGGAACTCCTTTAAAAGGACCTACTGCAGCCTAGCATCTGTTTGCATGACTCCCTGATGCCGTAACCCGTCGAAGTTTGTTTTTAAGGTCTACATGACCATGCCGTTAAAATAATGGCATTTTATTGTATAAAAGGAGTGCCTTGGAGTCTTTTCTTCTTGCTTCAATGCCTTTGGGAATCCTATTCCAAAGAGCACCTCAAACAAACTCTCTGTTGAGTCCAGGTAGCACTCCTTTCCTTTTTGTCTTTTTCATATTCTCCTGTTTTTTGGATGCTGGTTTGAACCCTGTGTTTATCAGGACCTTTCTCTGTGGAGTTTGCACGGTCTCTCTGTTCATGTGTTGGCACTCTGGTTTCCTCCCACAGACCAAAAACATGCTCGTTAGGTTAATTGGTGACTCTAAATTACCCCTGGGTGTGAGTGTGAGCATGATTGATTATCTGTTTTTCTATGTGGTCCTGTGATTGGCTGGAAACCAGTCCTGGGTGTATCCTGTCTATCACCAATGTCCCCCACAACCCTGAAAGGATGGATGGATGACTTATATTAAAATTTATTATTTCATTCTTCAGTCTGATGTTTTTTTTCCAAGGCTTAAACCCTCCAGCCCCCCCTTTTGGGGTTGCTGGGGGTCTGGAGCCTATCCCAGCTGGCATTGGGCAGGAGGCGGGGCACATCCTGAACTGGTGGCCAGCCAGTCGCAGGGCCAGAGACGGTCAACTAGTCACTGTCACACTCATACCTAAGAGGAATTTGGAGCCACCAGTTAACCTGATAGGTATGTTTTTGTCTGTGGGAGGAAGCTGGAGTGCCTGGAGAGAACCCACGCATGCACGGAAAGAACATGCAAACTTTCTACCTGTGACAGACGTGCACCACCTGCTGCGCCACTGTGCCACCCAAGGCTAAAACCTCCACACTGAATTTACTCATCAAGCCTTTTTTCATCGATACGCTCCTGAAATTAAGAAACACACAGTTGTGTATAACAGCTGTTAGGATTTACTTTGCTTCTACATTGTGTTCAGATGATAAAATCCCTTCTTTATCACATGTGGGTGTTTTCTTGTTGGCTCAGATCTTTCAGGGACCGAGGATGTTCGTACTGTAGTGTTAGATAAGAGAGTGATCAGTGGACAGCTGGACGGAGAAGGTGTTGTATAAGAGCCTTCAGCTCCAGCTCCACACACAGCAGGTGGGACGGTGATGATTTATAGCTCCAAGCTGGATGCAGTTCATATTTAATAACACTCTGGACAGACAGCGTGTACCTGTGAAGTGTGCTTCTATGTTCAGGAATCTTTTATTTTTACTGAATTCAGACTTTAATGACGTTCGTTAGAACAGCGGGGAAACGCTGCTGTAGCACAGAGTGTCTTCATAAATACTTAAACATAAAGCCTGGCACATGAGGAGCTCATAACTTCAGTGTATCTTTACTGTTTATGTTGTGTCTGTGAGGAGAGTTATGATACAAGTAAGAGGTGGAATAAATTTGAGAAGAAATAAAAGTAAAGTTGTAGCTAGTAAACTCATAACCACCAGCTATAAATATATACTAGGGTATAGTTGAACTCATATATAAGTTATAATGTGCTAATTGTTGCAGAAAAAGCTGCAGCAGAGCCTCATTTGACCAGAATTAACTTCACTTTTTATTTTTTCTGGAGTCGCGTGGGCAGATTTAGTGTTGCTTAACACCCCAGCGTGAGGTTTGGCTACAGGAGAGTTATTTCTCATTAATTTGTAAATTAAAATCTGCAAACCATGTCTTACTACATGTTTTAACTTCTCCAAACCCACATAAAGATCTCAGACACCAAACACTATTCACTGACATGGCTCCCAGCTCTCTGCCAAAGCAGCAAACAAACATTTCTGTAAATATGTAGCTCATTATCTTTCTAAATTGGTTGGCTCCCTCAGTTGATGAAATGTCAACATGTTCCAAATGGACGACATGACACTCAGTCGAAAAACATCAGCTGGCATTGATTTATCTTATGTAACAAATATCAAAAGCCCATAGTCACAAAGCGAGAAAAGACAGGGGAGTTACTTCTTTACATTTGCTTCTATAAAAAGATACACGGCCTATTTTGACAGTGCAAGCCCATTGTATAAAAGCATGAAGCTACTATGCTATAGCTGTAATGGTATTTTCACAATGTAATGTAGGTTCTCGTTGCAAAGCCAGGTTAAGGACACAGCAAGGACAATTATACACCTTGATTATACATGGGTGTGTTTTGGGCAAGAGAGACTAAACCAGAGTGTCCACACTCATTACCTTTGAATCAGTACGTGCTGACCTGCAGGTATTTTGCTATTTACTGATCTAGTCTGATTTGGTCTGATCTTTGGTTGAATCATTCAGTGCCTCTCCATTTGTGGGCCATTGAACATACAAAACAAATAAAAGCTGATATTTGAATGGAATATGTTAGTGCTCTGATTAATGTTCTTCATCTTTTTTTTTTTTTTTTTAAAGCACTCAGAGCTAAACTGACACACCAGATGGCCCATTCAATTGCATTTCACTAGTCCATCTGGGAAACAGCCCATAGAAAGTGTTTGGGAATGGGCAGAACCTTTCAGAGACATATCTGGCAGATGATTGGATGATCATTCCATCAACCACATTCATTACAGGCTATACAGATAAAGTAGTAGGCGGCTGTTACTAATGCAGCATTAAGTACAAAAAATTAGAACAATGTTGGAAGTGGAGCAAAAATATTCTCTCTGTCTATCAATGCCATCCAGATCTGACAAAGCTGCCATTGAATCTGTTAGCATCTATGCTAATCTCTGTATGAGCAATCACCTCCTGCTGTTGTCTCACTCATAGCTCCCACCTCTTCCTGCTTTTGAGGATTCTTATCGGGCCATGCCATTTGGGGCGCGAACAGTCGTTGTAGATTGGAGGTTGGCAAGATGGATCTTCCTCGGACTGATCCAACTGCTCTGCAAGGTTATTCAAGTGCATAAGAGGAGTTCAAAAGATGAGTCAGCCACATCCACACAAGCATTAAAGTGTAAACTCATTAATTGTTAAAACTAACAGGATCAGACAGGTTCCTGCTTATGGTAGACCACTTTACCATACATCAAATAACTGGACTTTAAATATTTTCTCAGCTACTGCATGTGTAAAACACACTGGGCAGCCAGATTTATTATCTGTGAGCATCCGTATCAATGATATTCACTTGTATGTTAACAAATATCAAATGTAAAGCCCAGTAATACATGAGAATAATTAACTTAGCGTGTGTTATTCTTCTGTCTTAAGGAAAAGAGCACTGAGGAGTGTTTCAAGAAAGACCACACTGTCTCTCAGCTCTCTGTAGAATTTATGAAGACATACTCTAATGTTAAACTGTGGAGTGTGAAGATTAAGTCCTGGTTGACTACATGAAGCATGGTGTATAAAGGAACACGGTGCATAGCTGTTTGAGGCATGCTGGTCTATATGTTGATATTTTCAGGACACAGTAAATGGACCTCAGACAGAAACTTCTGTTTGTGAGGGTTTTTTGCTTGTCTCTGAGTGCTCTATGCATGCAGGAGAGCACATGCAAATAGATTCTAGAGGACATAAAGAGGCATGCTGTCTCCCAGTCCTTCATCACATTAAGAATTTAAATTAACTCTGTCTACAAACCCCCTGAAATAAAACAGTGGAGTGTGTGCAGATACATTTTCACGTGAAACAAATGAACAAGACATTTTCACCAGTTTGAACTCAAAAGTAAAACTGAAGTAAGAAGGTAATTTAATATTTCATAAAGAGAAAACTTCTGACTAACAATATTATTAAACTGAACTCCATCGAAAACCTCACTCTGTGAAACTTTTGCATTATTACTTGTAATGTGCAGAAAAGTTTGGAGTCAGCAGAGTGAAACTTGTGTCGTAGCACCCAGTGATGGAGCCTTCATCAGGTGCGCAGTCTCCCTCTTGATAAATGGATTTCCAGCAGACCAGACAGCTTTATCGACACGATTCATCACAAAGAGAGAGACACAGGTGTGTGATGTAATGGCAGCAATGATGCAGAACAGTTCAGGCTCCTAAACTTGGCTGAATCCTCTGCTTTTTTCCACATTTTTAAGCTGCATCTCTACAAATCAGCAGCTCGCTTCTTAATGACTTGGAAGGTGTTGGCAGGAATGGATTCGTAGCAGGTTTCTGGAAGATTCTCTTAGACTTTTTGGATGTGTAGCGTTTCCCTGCAGAGCTCAGATGATTACATGAGTGATTGTAGTGCCATTGTTAAACATGGAAGAAGTAAACAGCATTCAGAGAGCCCATATCATGCTTTTTTTTTTTTTAGTTTAACATGCTTTTTAGAGTGTTGAACATGTCTCCTCACAGAATTTCTCCTCTCCTTTATGGCACCAGCAGCCACCCCGAACACCTAATTTCCCCCTGAGATCATCTACCAGTGTGAAGTCCTCCGTTGTTTCTTGTTATTTTCAACCCACTGACTCACAGTAGAAAACCTAATGCAGAGAATATATGTTAGAATGAATGCAGAGCTGTTGATAACAAGGCACAGAGCAGCGCTGAACGACCAATTACCACAGTGAAGACTTGTGGACTAGGCCATAATATTTTACAACGAGAACTAGATAGCTGATAATTCTGGGGACTAAATAAACATGTGTCGAGTTAACTTGTATTAAATGCAGTCAAACTAGCAGGTAATGATGGATAGTGGATGTTTTGGCAAAAGGAGAGCCCATTGATGCTGCTGCAGTACTGGGTCACTCTCTATTTTATTATCCCCTTCCTTCTGCAATCAGTTAATACGTGGAGTTCAAGCACCTTTTCATTCATAAAATACTCAATTTCCATGTCCGTCAGTTCATTTTTCATAGTCCTCCTTCTGTTTGTTGTTGTATTTCTCCACTGATAGATACTTTGTTAATCCCCTTGCGAAAATGTGGGTATCCAGTAGCAGTAGAAGTGGTAATAAGCAGTCAAGGTCTTGATCCACTGCCTTTGTTCAGGGTGTTGTTCAGTCTGATGGCTGCGGGAACAAAGGATCTCCTGAACCTCTCAGTCCTGCAGTGAGATGAGGGGATGATTACTAATGTCCAGGATTGTCTTTACTGTGCTGCGAGTTTATCTCTCCACCACAGTCCCAAGTGAGTCCAAACTCCTGCCAAGCACAGATCCAGCCTTCCTCACCAGCCTGTCCAGCCTCCTTGTGGTCCTATCAGTCCTGCTGCCCCCCCAGAGACTGCAGCATAGACCAGAACACTGGAGACCACTGACTGATAGAACGTATACATTCAAAGACCTGAGCCTCCTGAGGAAGAAGAGCCAGCTCTGCCCCTTTTCAGTACAGGACATCTGTGTTAATAGACCAGTCCAGATTGTTGTCAAGGTGCACACCTGAGTACTTCTAGGTTTGCACCTCTTCAGTGACCTCCACTCTGATTGTGACTGGCTGGAGCGGGGGTTCAGACCTCCTAAAGTCAAAGACCATCTCCTTGGTCTTGGAGGTGTTCAGCGGGAGTCAGTTCTTTGTGCTCTAGTCCCTGAAGGCCCTCACCAGGTCCCTGGTCTCCTCTTCCTGCCCATTCTTGATACACGCCACAATAGCCGTGTCATCAGAGTGCAAATACAAAGGCAGGAAACGCTTCCAGTGTGAAATGGGTGCTGTATTGGCCATTTTATTGGTGGTTATGTCTGTTGGTGTGTGTAGGACACCAATTTATCCACTAGAGGGTGTAATTGCATTGTGGGCCATCAATGAGTGTGTTTGTGCATAAAGGTGGAAACCTTTTGTGACATCAGGTGTTGCTTGACGGGTTGGAGCTCAAATGGTTTCTGACCGCAATACCACATCTCAGAGACGTAATTTGTGTGAAGTTTGTGTTGTCAAATTTATGGAGTGTTTTGCTGTAATGGACACAGTTTTTGGACTCAATTGGGTGAGGAAATAAAAGAAGAAATAACTACAATTTGTGAAGTCAGACATCATTCACTGCAAATCACAGTGCAGGTGCGCAAGGTGCAGCACATCAGTCACGTAGCCCTTTGGTGGCCCATCAAGGTAGCTTTTAGCATTGGGCTTAGCCACTACAGGTGTAATGGAGTGATATCTGGTTGATGGCCTGCTGCTCCTGTTACAGAGCAGTTTGGGGCTCATTGCTTCACTCAAGAGCACTTCAGGAGAGTCCAGGAAGTCAGCTAAGACCTCTACCGAACCAACCTCCGAATGTTTGGTCAGGACTTGAACCGGCCACTCTTTGGCCCCCAACCCAAGTCCCTTTGGACTGAGTTACTGCTGCCCCACAGGCAGACAAAACATTCATGCAATCAGCCTCCAGTTCATCTTGGAACGTGCTGGGATGTATCCCAGATGGATGTGAAATATATCCCATGGACATGTGAAATGGTTCATCTAGGGTGTCAGGTAACCTTTAGCGAACCTTATATTTGCTACAACTTTTACCTAAAAGCTTGCTGATTGGTTTGTTTTTGACGGATATGCTTGAATCGTCACATGATCTGATGAGGATCAAGGGATCAGGTGACATCAGCTTCAAAGTGAAAGTTGCGCAGGCTCAATCAAGGACATGAAAAACAAGCCTTCAGGAGTTTTGTAGCATAAAAGGTCATTAGAGGCTTGTCAGGACACAGACAATCAACACAGACAGGCGTATACAGTAGACCTACAGGCGTGTTTCCTGTGGATTATTTGAGTTTTATCTGAAATTGAAGGAACACACACTAACATCACCAACACATTCACACAAATGAGGCTCACATGGGGCAAACTGAGGTGAAAAGAGGATGAGAGGAGGCTAATCTACGTGGCAAATATGGTTTGACTTTCACAGCTGGCCCACTCTCTGTTTCACTATCTCTTCTCCTCATTGCATCTTCTCTCCGTTTCATGCACACACACACTCTCAAAGAGGTTTTTAGCTCCTGGGGGTGCCGGAGAACTTGGGCTGCATCTCGTCTGCTGGGATGGCCTGATAAATTTATTGTGGCGAGAGGAAAACAACTGCGAGGATAATGTGTGTGTGTTTGTGTCAGACAGGCAATAGGAGGACACAAGAAGGACTAAATGTGTGGGAAGACGGAGAAGAAGGATCCCCTCAAACCTCAGCCTCTCGCTGTGTCTTTGAGAGACCCACAGCTAGCTTGTTAGCTAGCAAGAAGCAAACACATTCAAATGACAGGAGCTCTCTGCTGTGAGGGTTTTTCTTTTCTGCCTTTGGATGGAGCTGCTGTTTGGGAGGCAAGATGTCCTGTGAAGGTGTGAATAAGCAGCGTCAGGAACATCACACCTTTGGTTTTTGTGAAATTGAAAAACACAGACACCTTCAGGGCTCAGCCCTGGATTTCCTCATACCTGAGTCGAACCAAGAAGTTTTACATTCAAGACCAGAAGAAGAGGATTTACTCCCCTGTGTCGAAGACTAAAAATTCAGTCAGTGTTAAGAAAAGTCTCATGAATGTGGATAATCGTAAGCAAACCACACAAAACTCTGCCTCTCATTTACCCTGAAAACCCACCTGAAAACAGTCTTTTTTAAGCTTATTCATTGTTACCAGTAACCTTGCACTGCAGTTGGATCCTCCTGATTCAATATCTGTAACCAGGCAGATCCATCTTGCAATCTGATTAGCCTGTAATGAATGTGATTGGCAAAACAATTGTCAGATCACCTGCCCAGTCAGACAAAACACTTATTCTAATCCATGTTCTCTCAGCAAGTTGAGATAAATATGTTACTGTAAGGAAGGAAAGGCAAAAATAAGGCTCTGAATTGCTTGTAATGATAAGAAAATGTCAGCCAATGAAGCAAGGAAAGTCTCACTCAGTGAGGGTGTTGAATTATGGTATAATATCTGCTCTGGATTGAAAATTTCATTTAAGGCAACCTTCAAGTTAAATTTGTCTTGTCTTATTGGCAGATTAGTTTACTTATTACAAGCAACTAAGCCATTATTTTCATTTTTTTGCATCTTAAGATAAGACCTTAATCCACACTTGTCTGGAAATTGTGGCTTAAAATCAGTCTAATGATATTTTCTTGACCTGAAATGTGTCCATCTTATTGATCAAAGACGTGAAAGCCCCAGAAATAACAAATAAGGTCCCAAAAAATTTAATTTTCCCCCTGTTGTAGCAGGCAGCAATATTTGTGATAGGAACTGATCTGACTTTTAAAGGCTTAGAATTAGAACATTTCAATCTTAGAAAAAAATCAAAGTATAACATAAAAATTAGACAAAAACAACCACATTATTTGATTTTACTTTGAAACTCGGCCCCACTGGCTTTGTCAATTAAGTAAATGGCCTGTTATGAATGTAGTTGGTAATCCCTGTATTAGACCTTTTACTTTTGAAGATACAAGTGGAGAACCAGGTGTGGGTAGGGTAATATTTGATGACTGTCATTGTCACATCAACACAGTCTCATGGTTTTAGACATCAGCTAAGCAAGTACAAAGGACCAGGGTGGCTTGTTTCTCATTCTGTGGGTTGGTAGATACTTCAGATCCCCAAATCTTGTTGCAAAAACCCTGAAAATCCCTTCAGCAAAGTCAAATGTCAGTTTGCAGTCAGTTCACACGTGAAAGTACATATGAGTGAGAAGTTGTAACTGGCTGCAGTAATGACGTTACTCATACATGAACCATGAGCAGGAGCTGCTCTGTGATTGTGATTCAATTCTCTGCTCTGAGGGAGGGTAGGAGGCAGAGTTAACCCCCCACTGAGGTACAGACGGAGAGAGGAAGGAGGAAAATTAATTTTAGAAAAAGGGAGACTTTCATCTTCTGAGGAGTTCGGATACTGTTGGTCAAGTGGGGGGCCGATATACTGCTGACGCCTATGGGCACGTCTTTAAAAAGTCTGAAATGCATTAAAGAGTGCAGAGTTGAGCCATATTAAAGTTCTTGTTTGTAGCTGGTTAGAAAAAAAGTCCAAAGATGCCAATTATTGGACAATAAAAACAAACAAACAAATAAAACAATCGATTATTTCTAGAGTAGTTTTTTCTAATGTGACTGAAACTGCTTGGACCTGAAATTGAGTCACAGTAGATTGCCAGAAAAAAATCTTGTTATAATTTAAATATAGTTTGTAATTGACCATCTAAAAGCATCAGCCCTGCATACATCTTCATTAGTATGTTCAGGAGAAGATCATTAAAGGCCATGAGAAGCTTTCGTGGCTTTATGTATATGTGGGTTTTAAAGACCTGGGTCCACCCTTTTGTGCAGGGAAGCCTCCGTAATTTAACTTTCAATCGTACAGTGCAGTAAAGAAATAGGACATTGTAGTTGTGCTGTTGTCATGTGTAGCTTTGACCAACGAAATCTGGTAAATGATGTCACCCCAACTCTGAGAGCACAGGTGTGTGAAAGTGGCACCAAGTCCCTCTACTGTGGAGCAGAAGGATCCCCAAGGAACAGAGAGTGAGTAAGTTAAGGTTATGTATGTAACACCTTTTAAAGCAGAGGCCACAAAGAGCTTCACAATTAAAAAAATACAAAATAAAATGGAAAATCTGAAAGCAAAAACAGACGTAAAACATAAGGATAGTTAAAATAAGACAAGGGCATGTTCAAACAGGTTGGTCTTCAACTGTTTTTTTTTTAAATGTCAATAGAGTCCACACTTCTCAGCTCCAGTGGGAGACGGTCCAGAGTTTAGGAGCAACAACTTAAAATGCACATTTATTGCCGTGAAACTTGTTATTAAAGCTAAAGAAACAAATTCATGATCTTCTCGAAAGCTTAGTCTCTAGATATCTTCACTCAGTGGTGAAAACATCAATAAATGTTTAACTATATAGTTCAAATATTTTGGGACTTGGCAGGAAGAATAATTTACTGCTTCCAGCTGAATGCCTGTCGTGTTCCAGCCATTTACCAGCCGACTTCAAGCCACTGGGAGACCGCCCACCACCACCGCTTTTCTGGGGGTTGCTGGTTTGAACCCTGTGTCATTCAGGGCCTTTTCTGGGAGGAGTTAGCATGTTCTCCCCATGTATGCATGGAAACAGGTAAAGGCTCAGTTGTTCAAGAGCATAGGATCTACTTTGTAAACAACTTTGTGAGGAAGTCGTCCAACAGTTAAGAATGTTTCTCAGCACAGAATTGCAAAACATTTAGGGATTTCATCTTCTACAGTCCATAATATCGCCAAAAAAAATTGAGAAAATCCAAAGAAATCTCTGCACATAAGTGGCAACGCTGAAAACCAATCATGAATGCCTGTGACCTTTGATCCTTCATGCTGCAATGCATTAAAACCAACATCATTCTGTAGGGGATTTTACCTTGTGGACTCAGGAACACTTAAGAGAACCACTGTCAATTTACAGCACTCATCACTACATCTGCACGTGCAAGTTAGAACTCTACCATGCAAAGCCAAAACCAAACTCTTGAGAGAAAGTGAGAACTGTAAACCATCATATTGTATCTAAATGTATCTGTACTACTTTCAGTATCTCATTTGTATGTAAATAACACTTTTATGAAAAAGGCTGTGGTGCATATTAGTTTTTGTTAAGTGTCAAAAACATCATAACATCAGCAAAACAATAACCCACTGTGAGAATATATGCATGCCAACCACTGGAAAAGATTATTTATAAATCTCTTTTGCTACCCAAACACCATCTTGACAACACATTCATCATCCTCATCCACAATCCAAACATAAGACTCTCTTTAAAATTAGCATCACAGCCCCAGAGAGATGCTCGTGAAGTTGAAGATTTTTAGGTTTAATGGAAAAACAGGCCTATCGGAGCAGCTGTGTGTGTGCAGTTCTACTCATTAGCAAACAAATAATGAAACAAGCTTGTTATTTTCACTATATGTTGACAATGACGAGACCTTGTTAAGAGGAAACTGAGCTTTTTTTTTTTTAATGATTTTTCGATATATGGAGCAGCTGTCTGGCTTGATAACAATGCCAAAACACAAGTCACACATTAATTGGTTGTCATTTATTTGTTGAACCAAACTTTTGAAAAGAAGCTCAGATAAAAACACGTATGACATCACTATTTTGTCTGCTAGTCAGACAGAAACCAGTGTAATGCTGAATTAAATATTATGTGTTAAGTTTATTTGTCATCACATATTAAGATACCATGAAAAAAATCAGGTTTCCCCTGAGGCAGCCCTCATTAACAGTATGGAGCAAAACTTTCAGACTCAGACTTTTGACATTGTCTGTCCAGCTGTTGTCAATAGACATTAATGAGTTTTTGCCAATAGATTACAGCAGAGATGCATTTTTGAACCACTAAAGTAACAGAAAATATCACTAATATGGAACAAAAATGTCACTGAAGCTGTTAGATGAGTCTGGTTACCTAAAGAAGACTCACAAACAGAAAAATCAGCATAGACAGGACAAAATTGCCGCTGCACAGTCAGACAACATGTGAATCAGTTGTTCACAGGGAGCCTCAAAAGATGAAAAGCAACCACTGCCCAGCGAGATAACTTGGTAATCTTTCCAGGGATCATGACCGCAGTTTGTCTTGGATACAGTTTGTCTTCAGTTTGTTGATGGCTGTCAGTCTTCAGAAAGTGTTTCTTGCTTATTGATACAAAGAAGAAATCATAGGACTGCAGCGGTGCAGCAGGTTGTGCTGTTGCCTTAAAACAAAAAGAAATTGACTCCCTGCTTAGACGCAACCGCTCTGTGTGGAGTTCTGCATGTTCTCCTCGTGTATGTGTGGGTTTTTTTCTGGATTTCCTCAACTCTTTAAATTACACAGTTGGTGGCACCATACGCAACAATGTACAGCCCGAGCTAGCGTGTCAACTCTTTCTGCACAGATCGAGATCTGATGAGCTCCTCTCTCACACACACAGACTCACACCCTGTGATGTTTCCCTCATTATTGTTCTGCTCTGCTGAACTCCCAGAGTATTTTAGTGTGTACTAATTGTCTAATTGTCACTCTCTCTCTTTCTTTGTGTTAATTACAAAGCATCCCTGTGAGCGAACAAGAATCTGTTTGATAAAAGGTAAAACCTACAAACAGTTCTGGCAAAAATCCTCTGAACACCATCAGGACCCTGCTGGGTTGAGTCTCTGCCCGTTCCTGCCTGCATCTCTGCTGAAAGCACGCTGTCTGCAGGTGTAGACAGGACCATGCACTTTCTGTTTTTGTCTTCGCAACAAAAGAAGGGACTCTCGCTTACAGAGGGGGCTTTTCATCACTCATGCTTTATAAGCGCTCCCTCTACATTGCTCTCATCTTTTTCATTCATATTCCACCAGAACTGTGGACCATGGCAGTTTTCTTTACTTATTTTACCTTTTCTTTGTCTCTCTTGCCCTGTCCATATATCTGCCTAAGCAGGTTACATACATAAGAATTTCTTATCTGTTAGAGACCCCACTCATGAAGAAAAAAAATCAGACACTGAACAGTTTTGATTGTGCTGTGTTGTGTGCTCCGATAATCTCAACACGGCACATAACGATTCTGTCCCACCACAGATCTAGAATCTAGTCCTTAAAGCCAGAAACCTTGTGTGTTCAGACATGATCTAACAAAAACAAAGAAGAAGAATCATATCAACAACCGGAAATCACAACCTGCAACACTGAAGAGGACATATGAGAAGAGGGAATGATGGTGGTCTTGGGACTATTTTGACGGAAAAATCGGTTACTAAAAAAAAAAAAGACTGTGGAAAAAATCCTGGAGGCAGCGTGAACAGCTGAGCTGGTCCTCCATTTCTTAGGTTCACAAAACTTTATGTCTGAAGTTGGCCATCCCTGTTATTATTTACATCTGCTTCCTTGTTCCTCAGTCATGTGGCTACATTCACGTCACAATTCACAGAGTCATGACTGGGGAATTGTCGGCTTTCCCCTCACACATGGAGATTTTTCGTCGTAGATACTGAAAAAGTTCAATATTTCAGTTGTTGTCCCTGACCCGTTTCATAGCCGATTATCGGGACAAATTCACTCTTAACACACTTTAGACCACAGGACAATCTTTTAGGATAATCCTAGAAACACAACGGTGTTATCAGGCACAACAGCCTGATAATCTTTATGTGCGTACCCCGCTTAAATTCCTGTCCTCTTCTACCGCAGTCATCCTGACAATAATCTGTCCTCTGACATTTGTTACAGTTGTAGAGAGCATTGTCTCTTACAGAGATATCTGGCTGAAAGCAAACAAAAAACCGAGCTTACACTACGGATTAACAGCTTTACGGCAGAACAGACATCCTTTACAACCTTGGTTCCCAACCTGGGGTCTGGCACCCCAAGGGGGCCTCAGGGAAAGTATGAGGCTTGAAGCTGTCAAATATTGGTTAACATTCATCATCTAAAGCAGGGGTGGGCAGCTGGAGACCTGGGGGGTTGCATGCAAACAGTATGAAAGGGTCACTGGGGGTCAATTTAGGAAGATTCTAAAGGTCTATGAATGACAAGGGCCCTGAAAAAATTATCTATACTGTTTATCCCTTTTGGGGCCGTGGGGGCTGGAGCCCTCCCAACTGTCATTGGGCGAGAGGTAGGGTACACCCTCAACTGGTTGCCACCCAATCCCAGGGCCACATAGAGAGACAGCAAGCCATTTACGATCACAATGAAACAAAAGGGTAATTCAATATATGTCTTTAGTCCATTTTAACAACAGACCATAGAAAGTGTTTTGGAATGGGCAGAACCTCTCAAAAGCATATCCGGCAGGTGATTGGACAATCGTTTCATCAATCATCTATTACGTTATTATTTAGATAATGTAGTAGGTGGGCACTACTGCTGCGATGTATGCTACTTCAAAAACAAACTCTTGGTGGAAGTGGGGCAAAAATATATTTGCTATTGACAACTTTGTAGTGTTTTTTTTTATTTAATAAAGAAATGTGGTTCAGATATGATAAAAGTGCTACTAAATGCTGTTAGCATCTATGGTAATCTTGCCAAAAGCAGTCACTTCCTGCTGTCATCTAGCTTCCTCTCCCTGCTCTAAAGGTCACTGAATCGACCGTCCTGTTTGGGCTGCTCACAGTGGTTGTAGATTGGAGCTTGGCAAGATGGATCTGCCTGTTTACAGACACTTAATCAGGCAGATCCAGCTGCACTGCAAGGTTAGTTGATATGCTCATTGAGATTCAAGCTCACTGGCTGTATGGGTTTCAAACTTTGAGAAATTACACATCTTTGTTTCAACTTTCCTCTGACAGCCTCAGGATATTCTCTGTGAAATCTTCAAATGTGTCAGATACAGACTTGAAAGTATTTTGATTGTCGTGTCCAAGCAAACACAAGAGAAACTATTAGCACTGAGGAAATGTAGCACTCCACGCTGTTGCAAAAACTCAGATGGAAAAAAAAGAAGCTGAATTTAGGGTGTAGAAATAGGGAAATCTGAAAATAATATCATCCTCCAGAAACTCAGTAGGAAGCCCATTTCTGTGTCTATATTTAAAAACCAGACTCAGGCTGATGGCTTTGAACTGGTTCCTAAGAAATGTAAATTATTTGCCCCTCTTACATAAAATCTGTTGGAAGTCAGAAAAGATTTGTGCTGCAGTTTTATGTGCATGATATCTTTATTTTCAAAGGATTCAGATTTTACAGATATTAAGAAGTGTGAAGAAGAGTAATATTAAATGTAGGGTGACATTCACTGAGACGTTTGTGAAGAGAGCGCTCTTATCCCACAGTATTCAGCATGACTCAAGGCTCACCACTGATTTTGAAATCAATGTATTTATAAAAATGTGTTTATTCTAATAAGTCTATTATAGTGTTCTGACAGCCTGCAGTTGATAGCTCTCAGTCATATAATGAAACAATCTCGAAACAGGATTATGGTATCATCCACATCAATGAGGATGATAAGCTTTGGCAGAATTTACTTGATATGGCACGGCATGCTGCCACTTGCAAAAACAAAGGGAGGCAGAGTTTGCATGTTGGTAATTACCAATTACCACAGACAGAGTTTGTCTGGTTTGTCAGGGAGACATGAAGTCAGAATAGATGGAAAATTGAGCAAAAGTGAAGCCGAGGGGAGCAAAGGTGAACTTGCTCAAGGGCAAGAACATTGCTGATAAAACGATAGAACACAATGCCAACCATGTGAACCGTAAAAGCAATGAGAAGCAGATGAAGCAGGGGTTTGTGCCAACTAGGATGGGAAACACCACAAATCTATTTCACCACGTGAAAAGGTACCATCCCCGTTGTTACCCCAAAATTAGCAGCTTGTCTACAGTTAGCAACACTAGCATAAGCAGTGTTGCAGCATTGCTACCAAAATAACAATCAATCACTCTGTCTTTCCCGGCCAGGTGACCATGTAAAAAACATACAAGGACAAGCAAGACCATAACAAGCATAGTGACTCTCAAATGGTCTGGTGGAGGGACCCTCTATCAACCCTTAATGACGAATTGCAACCAAATTGAGGAAAGTTTTCAACTTTTTAAATGAATTTGATAAAAGTTTGAGCAGTTTGAGCCAGAGATAGAACATAATATTAAAGTTTTTCAACACAAAAATACATAGTTTAATGATTAACCAAAAAGACCAGCAGGTGAGCCAAAGAGGGAAATATTCCCTTTACTCTTAATCAGCTGCTTTTTAATTGAAACCAAAAAGTGCATCTCAGAAACACAAAGTTTCAAGACTATAATTGTAACCAGCTGTGATAATCCTACATTAGTGGATTCATACTGAACAGCTCTGTCGTAATAATATTCAATTTGTAGCACCAAATAAGCCATTGCTCATGAGGCTGCCACACAACATACTTCATACTAGGGATGTAACGGTATGAAATTTTCATATCACGGTTATTGTGACCAAAATTATCATGGTTATCAGTATCATCGCGGTATTGTTGCAGTGTGCTCAAAATGTTCAAAAAGTACTTTATACACACTTGAAATCATTTAACCCCTTTAATATTACAATTATAACAGGCCGCCTGGTCTTTTTTGGCAATAAATGTGTCAGGAAATGTCCTTTTGAGTCATTTTTTTTCACCCCTTTTTTCATAAGAAATAAAAGTAAACAATTCTGGCAAGTATTTGTCATTATTATGTTATGACTGCTTAAACAGTGTGTAATTACAAGAAAAGAAAAAAACTGAGTTGAACTTTAAACAGGATTCTTTTCATAAACAATTGTAAATGAACATATTCAATGTTTTTAGATGACTAAAAATGAACTTAACCTGATTTACATACACTCACACATTTTTGTTTGCCTACAGCATTAGTGTCCATGTTACAGCTCGTTATATCAGACCATGTCCAGACATTTTTTTTTTTTTACTGATAATAGTCCCTGAGGCTATTCCTGTACAGTTAGCCCACTTCATGACTCTCCTCTGGCCTACAGTCTCCCCGACAGATCTCCTCCTCCAGTATTTCCAAAATTACGATTGATGAAATCCATAAAACATCAACTATGATGGAAAAAGATGAAAAATTACGAAATACGGCAAAACATGGCCAATAACCGACAAAAGAATGGCAAGAACACTCTCCAGAATGATAGTAACTCTATTATTTACAACATTTATACATTATTTAAACAGAAAATACTGATAAAACACCTGTAATTCACTCAGGCATGGCTCACTGAATGTCCTCACTCTCACTCTCTCTCTCCGACTCAGTCAGCTCACTTACTCAAGGAGTTACTGTAGTTTAATCACACAAGTCTTTTTCTTCCGCCGGCAGCAGCATCGTGTTTTAGACAGGGTGACCGTCTTCAATCAGTTTACCCTCGGCATCCTTGTAAGTCCAAAATTCGACCAGATGTTGTCCGTTTCAAGGGGGAAAAATCTCCGCTATACGGCCTGTGTGGGCGCCCACCGCGGCGGCCAGACTTTCACTTTCAGAGGCCAAACAATGCAAACTGCGCGTGCGCGTCTCCGTCTGTGAGGGACTGCGGCTGCTTTACTCAGGAGCAGACACATAGTTCTTGCTTTTCCAAGCAATGAGCAGCATCACCGTGAGTTATTGACACAGTGTGGTAATCAAACTCGGTTTACCGGTAATTAAAACAGGAAACGGCAGTACTAACCGTCAGCAATTTTACCACGGTTTACCATTCTACCGGTAACCGTTACATCCCTACTTCATACACCTAGGGTATCGCAAATACACAGCACATTATTGGGAATAATTTTGAGGCAACTTATTATGTACCTTTTTATTCTCATTCGGAGTGAAATTATTTTTCACGGCCTGTCTATCGTAGCTGGTGTCTTATGATGGTTCGAGTGATACTGGGGACGTTGTCTTCCTCCAAGACACTGATGTATGTTCGCCTAGCCTCCCAGCTCATCCTGGGGATCTTGTGGAGACGTTGCTGGTGGTACTGCTCTAGGGCTGTAGGATGTCTGGTGGTCCAGCTATCAGCCCCATAGAGAAGGGTGGGTAGAACTATTGCTTGGTAGACCAGGAGTTTAGTCTTGGCCTAGATGTCAAAATTTTTGAAAACTCTTCTTCTCAGCCTGGCAAATTCTGCACTGGCACACTCTGCCGTGGTGGATTTCCGCATCAGTGACAGCTCTTGTGGAAATGAAGGCTGCCAAGGAACTGATTCACATTTTCAAGAGTGTTGTCCACTTGAATTGTGGGGATGTAAAAAAGCATAGGTTGGTTCTGAAGGTGTATTGATAATGCATACTGAGATTGCACATTCCTGTGTTCAATTAAGTTTGTTTATAAGAGCCGGAACTGGATAGTAACTGTGTTAATCCATGTAAGGGGAGTAAGGGTTAAAGTAAAAGTACCTGTATGTGCTTTAAGAGTAAAATCTTTCAATAACACTCTACCTCGGAGGTTTAGTGACCTTCCATATCCAGAAAGACCAGCATTATCTTCTGCACTTGTCCAGCTTTGGCTTATTTTAAGAGTTGTTTGTTTTGGGACCAGTTAAGCCCCACCCACTTAGATAAGTCACACTGTTTAAAACCATGAAAAGGGTTTATATGTTTAGCCAAAGATTGTGGATCTTTATCAAAACAAATGTCCTTTTAACAAAAAGCAGGAAATTACTGGCAAATGAGTCCAAACATTTGCAGCTGCGTCCACAGTACACTGTGTACCCTCTGAAAAAGCCTGTTAACCTCTCATTTCAGAGTGAACCTCACATTTCCATTAACAGAGGAGGCAGAGAGTTCGGACTGAAGCACCAAACTGAGTCTTTTTTTTCTGATGACATTTTCTTTTCCATTAACCGGTCTTTGGAAGCTGCCATTGCCTATACCATTCTCTGTGAAGTGTTTATGTGTGTCTCCTTCAGTTTTGTCCATACGAGTATGTCTCTGTCGTCTTGCTCTTGTCTTTAAAACCCACCCGTTTCACTGCTCTGTTCTCTTACTCTCTTTGGCTTGTCTCTTCTCTCTTTTTCTAAAGTGTCAGTGGGTTTGTGGATGAACATGAATCATCCTATTGTGGCCACAAAGATCTTAATGATATTCTTAAATTCTGTTTGTTCAACACTTTTAACTTTGAATCTCAAAATAACATCACCTGCATAAAGATGTGACGATAGAGTCTTAGAACCAATACTTGCCAGTCACTTCATAACCTTGCAGTGTAGCTGGATCCGATTGATTCAAAGTCTGCAGTCAGGCAGATCCATCCTGCCAAGCTCCAATCCAACGACTATGCTCGGCAGAGTCATACCCATTTAAGTATGTGTATACACCACTGATGCAGCAGTGGGAACAATTTGGGGTTAAGTGTCTTGCCCAAGGACACATCTCCATGTGACAGCTGGATCTGGGCTCAAACCCTGCAATCTTCTGATTTCTGACCAAGCACACTATCGAACCTTTACTCAAAACCTCACCAAAATTAGCACAAACGCCACATCTAGTAAACAATTCGCTAAAATGCAAAATTTAGCCCGGAAAATGCCAATATGTCCTCTCTAGCACCACCAAAATGCACTAAAACAACCCTCACCACCAGTAGAAATGTCACAGAGAGATCAAACCAACGCCATACTGTTTGTCTCATCAAGACCCACAAATCACATGCTGACACCCTTGACCTATCTCAAACAGAACGACGGCAATTTGGTTGAAGCAATGATCATAGGGTATGACTAATGGGTAATGGGTATGTCAACTAATCTTGCAGTGCAGATCCGCGTGATCGACTGTCTGTAATCAGGCAGATCCATCTTGCCAAGCTCCAATCTACATTAACTGTGCTCTGCCCAAAGCTGCAGCTTCAGCTTCCTTTAGAGCAGGGAGAGGCTGGAGATATGAGCTAGACAACTTTTCATTGTATTCAATTTTCTACTTTTTTATTTATTTTAATTTATTTTATTTATTCGTATTCTATGTGAAGCACTTTGTGCTACAAAGCTTTGTATGAAAAGGTGCTATAAAAATAAAGTTTGATTTGATTTGAAGTTTGATACAAACAAGAAAGTACAGTTTGTAGTTGATGTTAGGCACAACTTGGGAGGCAGATTTACTTATTAGATATCAAGGAAGGGAGAACAAAAGACAACAAAAAGATGATAAAAAAGCAGCAACAACATATATTGTGTGTATGTCTTACCATATACAGCTCTGTGTACACAAGTAGTTTAGACCCACACACAAATATCCATTCCTACATATTAACCCTCACCTATGTTACATTTCATGTAGTGGAGTGTAGGTTTTTGAAACACATGAACAAGTATGTCAATTACAAGTTTTATATAATATTATGAAGAGGACATGTTTTATGCATCATCAGAATGAGTGAATATTTGAAAAAATCAAAGTTTATCAGTTTGAACATTAAATATCATGGCTTTGTAGTATATTCAATTTAGCATAGGTCAGAAAAGGATTTGCAAATCACTGTATTCTGTTTATATTTAAGCTTATTTTCAACTTCATTGGATTCTGAGTTTGCACAAGGTAGTTCCTCGAGAAATATCATTTAATTTCTTGAGTAATTGTGGAAAAACTGTGTTCAGTCATTTCCCCCACAATTTTTGTTGTTAGACATTTGAAGAGTTGGTAGGGGTGCTGTCTCCAATGTTGGTATCTATCAGTTAATGTACCCGATTGTTGATGATTGGCTTAATAGTCTAATAGAAGCCTCCTGTGGACAAGTGTTGCGAATTAGAACTTGTGCTTAAACACTCAAACAATGCATCTGGTTTGTCCAATGTAATTGTGATGTCCACATCAAATAAACAACAAATAAACACAAAAAAAACATGTAAAGCACACTTGGAAGCCATAAAACAAAGACAGAATAAAATATAAAATACATACTGGTGCTGCCAGTGACCAACCACAGGAGAAAAATAAAAGTCTCACCATGTTTTGAAAAGTCAGTTTGAGCCTCTTTTTCAGTTGAATTTGTGTATTTTTTTTAAAGAGAGCACAAAAAATGTTGCTGTAAACATGTCAGGCTGGAAAAGCAGCAACACTTTTTGTTTCGGCCCGGCACAAAGAGTCAGAGGACATCTTCTTTTAAGAGCTGCTGTCATGGGTAACCAGCAGATTTTTTTCTTCACTGCCACAGTCCTCTCTGCTTCTGTTACAAAAACTTCATCACAGCCTCCGCGCTGTTCACTACCTTGACTCCAGACTTGAAGGATGGGGAGTTTTGGCATGATGGCATTCATTGTTATGAAAGATCATTTCATTGTGGGGGTGCAGTTTCACAAACATGTTCAGAGGGAGACTCCTGGAGGGTGGATCCACTGTAAATCTCATTGTAAAGGACAGAAAAGACATCTCAAGACAAAGAAAGACAGTTTTTTGAGTCAGAGTATAGTCAAAACAAAGTAACTTTATAGCACATCCTTAGACCGATTGAAGCCATTATCCAGATCTGCAGAGAATACTCACAGTGAAGCTCTGGGCTGAAATATAAACACATAACCTTTCCATAACAACTTCCTGAACACATCGTCAGTGATGTAACCTGGGGTCCTCACCTCGGTGACCCCACCATGGTTGATCCTGTGTTCAAGTAGCAATGGCTTACCTCACTGAATACTCTCTTTGGATCCAGAGCCTGCTTCTGTGGTGTTCTTGATGAGCGATTTTTGACTCAAGTAATGTTGACATGTTGTTCCTTGTGGGTACAAGAGGATATCTTTATGACCCGGTGTACACAGAGGAAGCATTCATGCAGACAGAGTCACAGGTAGAGTGATGAGCAGGACAGATCACAGGTTAGCTGGTGGTGTAGATGCATGAACTGTGAGCCCATGTCTGCAAACCCAGAGCCCATCGCTGTCACGAGTGGGACTACTAACACAGCTTCTCCTAGACCTTCCATCAGAGCTCTTTCATATTGGTAACCTTCAAACTGCTGTCTTGTGTTGTAGTCCTGATGGGTAAAATGTGCACTGCAAAAAACAACTGCAGAAAGGTGAGTCCTGAAGTCCATATTTAAAATAACTAGACAAAGTTGGCGATTTATATCTTTTTGTGCTCCAGTGAGCCCAAACTAACCCTGTTGCAGCAGTCTGACCTGATCTAATGAGGGGGTCTACTGGCGGAAAGATACGTAGCCTTTAGTTGCATCACAAAATAGTTCTTGTTGAGTAAAAGTTAAATGCTGTAATAAATCTTTCTCTACCATATTAAAGAGCCAGTGTAGTTATTTGAGTTGTTTTAACCGATAAGTTGGACAATTACAAAACTAATTCTCCCTCCAGGGACCAAGCCTGCAAGTTCCTTAATTGGCACTTATACTTACAAGTGCCACAGGCCTCAGGCAACCCCACTTCAGAAAACCCTGAGCTAACCCTTTAATTCATTCTCGCTTCAACACAAAGAAAAAGAATAGATTCAACCCAAATTTAAACAAGATCTCTAAGGGCCTAATCTACTAAAGGTTTACATGTATGAGAACACGTGCAAACTTGATAGCGCGCACAAAGCTGATCTACTAAATGAGCAAAATAGCACGCAATCCATTTAGTGTCTTTGCCTTCATGAACATGCAGAATACATGCAGATCACCAAAATGCGCAAAATACTGGGAGGAGGAAATGCAAATGTAGTCATTTACCACCCGCAATGTGATTTATCAAACCTCAAACTGATTGTGTTTGGTGTTTTTGCTTCTATATTAAGCACGTTTGAAAGGCAGGTGCAAACAGGTACAGTGATACGGAAAGGTAACTGTGGTCATTGTGGCGAGAAACAGTTGAAAATATTCAACGAATATTTTCCGTCATTGACAGATTTTTACTTCTTGGATGAGAAGTGAAACGTCTTCCCAACAAACTCTACACAGTCCAGTTGCCTTGCTTTTGAATCTTCAGAATGACCATGACCTGGATGAATGAGAATCTACACAGACGTCATTGACAGAATTTTTTGATGAATGACTGAAAAATTTGGAGGCTGTCTGTCATTCTAAAGGACTGGAAATAGAGGGACAATCCAGTGTGCCAGCATACTCATACAGACACATGCGTAAAGTAAGCCCTCTCTGTTTTGCGCACTTAATACATTGTGGAGGAGGTCGTTTAACCTATGTAAAAAAGATCCCCTTCATAGCCAGAATCACTCAGTTTGTCACTCAGAGCTGGCTGCATCACACTCTCCACACACTGACAGCAGGTTTTGGGGCTGTCAGTGCGTGGAGAGTGTGATGCAGTCAGTGTGTTGTCAAACGCACAGTCTGTGTGTGCGTAACTGTAAGACTGCTCTTCACATGTGAGGTTATTGGTGATGAAACTGTGTACCTATGTCAATGTTGTCATTTAGATTATGTTTAAGTAGAATCAAAAAAGTAAAATTAAAAATGACAGATAAAAATATAGCATGTGGAAAAAGTGCTGACCTTGTCAGTCAAAATGATAGACAGCAAAGAAAAGGTTAACGCAACCTCTGGTCAGAAATAGAAATAGAGACATATCATCTATCCAGTAATGCCAGGTTTGAGCTGTGTGCTTTTCACAGATGGCCTCCCAAAACATGTTTCTTCTGGCAATGCAGAGGTTGTTCACCAATGTGATAATTTGCCTCTTACTCCACAGCTTCAAACTTCATTTTTATTTACGATAACTCTTTTCTCCCAAACTCTCCATGGTGACAGCCGGTAGCACATGCAAAATCCTCCTTTAAAGAGGGTGGTCCACACCACTTTTGTGCCTGTTATCAACTGAGCACGCAGTCATAGAAGATCACACGCAACACGCCCACTTATTGCACGTGCAATTTTTTTTGTTTGCACACGCAATTTAGCACACGTTATTTGGGATCTTAGTAGATCAGGCCCTTAGAGTCCAGTAACAGCAGAACTCATTTTTCTGTATACTGTCTCATTGTATTTAACAGCCCGTCTACACCTACAGTTCCTGCACCATCTCTGTGTCTAAAAGCCGAGCAGATGCTCCACTGTCTCTCTGCTGCAGTTAATGAGACCACAGCTAATTAGGCAAATATAAAACAATCATATATGAGGAGAATGTAGCAGCGGGATGTCTGTTCTTTTATCTTATATTTAATGGTGTGATGAACAAATACCTCAACACATTCCCCTTAAAACCAGCCATGTGTTCTTTCTGTCTTTTTTATACCAGCATTGATGCTGACACCCATTTTGATAATGAAAAAAAAAAAAAACATCTTTCAGCGCCGAGTATGGAAGCTACTTGAGCTTGACATCAAACAAACTCTGTCGGAAGCTTCTTGTGTCCTTTGTCTCTCCGTCTCATTTGCTCCACATCCCTTTAGCCTCTTTGAAATGCTGAAAACTGAAAGCAGCATCTCATCACGGTTGGAGAACTTCAATGGGAGTTGGCAGTGGAGTAAAAACATCTGAAGAGTGCTGGTCAATGGAGGAATGATAAGTACGTTTAAAAGAGACTTGGGCTCACAAGGTTAACAGACAGACGAAGACTATGTATTATTTGAAAACTAGTATTTTTAAACTGGTACCAGGTTTAAGCCTGAATAAAAATCCCTCTGAAAAGTCTAATTCTGAGCAAAGCACATTTTTCTTTTTTTAATTTTTAATACAAAGTATGAGTTCTAACCTGCCTTCAATCCCCCAACATGAAAAAAAATTCTTCTGTTGCTTTTTCTACTTTTCAGAAAATGCATCCTCAAACAAATCCTAATGGTAAATGGAGCCTGTGTCGCCTCAGAACGACCCATTCACACTCTCAAATTAAACCTTACCTTCCTGCAAGGGCCTTTGAAAGAGCAATTCATGCCATTATCACAGCAATCCTGGATAATTGTGATTCCTTGTACTCTGGTTTAGATCAGAATAATACGCTGCTGCATGTCTCTTAACAGGGAAAAAGAGGATATTACTTCAGTTTGGTCTCCCTCCATTGGCTTCCTGTACATTTTAGGATTGATTTCAAGATTGTATTGATTTTTTAAAATATTTTAAAAGCATTAGCACCTTTGTATCTTGTTGACTTTACACTCCAGCTAGTGCTAACATACTCCTCTTCGATGTCCCTAGACCTAAACCAAAAATCAAGGGGATCAAACCTTCCTCACTAATCTGACTCACCAGATGGACTGTTCAATATATTTCTGTAGTCCATCTGGGAAAGAGCCCATAGAAAGTGTGTGGGGAGGGCACAACCTTTCAGAAGCGTATAGCAGGTGATTGGACCATCCTTCCGTCAATCAACATTCATTACAGGCCAGTCAGGTAATGTCATAGGCAGGAGCTACTGCGCTACAGAACATGAGCCACGACGTAAAACAAACTTTTGTCAAAAAATGTTGGAAATAGAATGAAAATATCCTTACTATGGATAAGTTTCTAGTGTTGTTATTTGCTTTTCATTTAGTAAGAAATGCAGTCAAGATCTGATAAAACTGCTGTTAAAGCTGTTAAAAGTTTTTGTTTCATAACCCTCAGGATCTTTTAAGACATTCAAAATGACTGTCTGACTGCGTCCAACCTCAGCAGCGATGGCGCATTGCAACAGACCTATGCAGCTCAACAATCCAACCACGTTCAGAGACAGAAAGATTTTTGCCTTTGCCATCAGGAGGTCATGACAATGTGAACACCTGACAGACAATATGGTAGTGCTGTGGTCTTAAACTTTTGATCAGCAGATAAACAGCTTATTTCAGTTTAATGTTGTTTTCAATAAATAACTTTCTCATATTTTTTTGTCCCTCATTCCCATTTCTTCTTTTTTGCATTTTGAAGCTCCACTTAGAACCGTCATCAGATCCAACAGTGCAAAATGCAAATTCTTGCATTTTTTCAACTGGTCTTAAGTTTCTGATAGGGAATGTACCAATTTGTGGCCTTCTTGGTATCCAATGTTGTTTATCCTTGGTCCATTATCTCTACAGGTCAACAGTTGCCTGATCTGATGGATCTATGCATGATTTTTGCATGGATCCAGTGGGTGTTGCAGTCTGATAGTGCGCTTGGTCAGTAATCGGAGGGTTGCGGGTTCAAGCCCAATTCTGGCTGCCACATGGTGATGTGTCCTTGGGCAAGACACTTAACCCCAAGTTGCTCCCACTGCTGTGTCAGGGGGTATGGGTATGAAAGGGTGTGAATGTGTTAGTAGATGCTGGACAACTGACATAGAAACTCCACTCTCACGTTCACTCACTGATGGTTGAATGGATGTGAATGTATTGATGTGACCTGCGGTGTGGGCGAAGCAGCTTTACGTAGTCAAAGACTAGAAAAACACTGTAGAAGCTCAAGTCCATTTACCGTTTTGTTCTTATGTGTAGTTCTGATCCTACAAATGACACAATAATAACCCTCAAGTATTTGTTTGAAGTGTACATGCCACACATCCGGTCGTTGTACATGACCTGAGCTCTCTGGTGTGGCATCCATCAGTGAGATTTTTATACTTCTAGTATAAAAACTTTAGAGACTGAAGAGGCGGTAGATGAAAAGAGTCGGCCCTCACTTCCTCTGTTTGTTTGTCCCAGAAGACTTGACCACCAGCTCTAAAAAACCAGCACAGATGTCTGTGGAGGAGGTTTTAGTGGGAGAGTACTGAAGGTGGCTTTGTGTGGGACGAGTGACGAGTACATAGATAAAAGTTCTCTTTATTTTATGGTATAAACAAAAGAGCCAGGAGCATCGTTTAAGGAGACAGACGCAGGAAAAGCCCCAAAGACACAGAGTAACTCATAAGTGGTGTTTAATATTCCCTTCCCCTGCCTCACTTATTACCACAGCTGGTTTATAAATAGCCCAAGGGCATTGGCCCCAACCGCTGACAAATAGGCTGTTGGAAGCAGTTCATCTCAGGACGTCGTTTCGGGTGAGAGGCTGTGCCGCTGCGACTCTGCAAGGCATAACCTGGTACCTATTAATCCCTCAACACGTGTAGAGGAGAGGAAAAATAAGGCGGGGGAAGGAATCAGAGTAAATCAAGGCAGGGAAGGTTGAGGAGGGAGGACATGAAAGTGGAGAAAAAGAGATGAGGGTATGGAGGAGGAGGGGAGGACGGATGAGGGGAGAGCTGAGAGGAGGACGGGAGATGATGTAAAGACGAGGTGAGAAAGGACATCATCTGTCTAAAAACTACATGAGGGAGAGTGAAGGATGTAATGGACCTCTTTTGCCTAAACTGAGAGCTTGATCACAGGCGGGTAGGGCTAGGAAGTTATGCAATTTGGGTGCAAAGCCAAAGGAAGTGAAGTACCTATGCCTAGGCACTCCATGAAATGCAACTTTTTTTTTATTCATTTCCATGTCACAGCAGCTTATTTTCATATCTATTCCAGGCACAACTCTGACTGCACTGCAAAAACTCAGGTCTAGGCAAGTGTGTTTGTCTATTTTCAAATCAGAAATATCTAAAACACTTATTCTAATCCACATATACTTAACAAGTCAAGATAAGTATCTTACTTTAAGGAATGAAATGCAAAACATAAGGAACTGAATTGCTTGTAATGATAAGAAAACATCTGCCAATGAAACAAGGAAAGTTTCACTCAGTGAGGCTCTTAAATTAAAGGTTATCTGCTCTGGATAGAAAATTTCATTTTAAGACAACCTTCAAGTTCAATTTGTCTCGTCTTATTGGCAGAGTATTTTACTTATCACAAGCAACTCAGGCCTTATTTTTAGTTGTTGTATCTTCAGATGAGATCTTAACCAGTGCACTTGCCTGTCCTAATGGTAATTTTTGACCCATGTAGCGTTGATCTAAAGAGCTGCCAGTGTGACTGCCAGTGTGCTTAAAGACAGTTTGGAGTCAGTCGGTCCTACAAAAAATGAATATGAAAATGCACTGAACTGCTGTGTTGTTGTTCTTCCAAGCTCAGCAGGAGTCTGTTGTAAACCAATGTTTGCTCATCTTTCCAATGCACCCTTAAATTATTAGAAACACACTGGACCACATACTTTGGACCAGATTTTAGATGGTTTAAGGTGCAAGCCATTATGCGGCCCCATTACAGGAATTCTGTGGAACCGTGAACCATAATCCTGTTCATTTTTCCTGGCTGCGCATCAATGAAAGAGACACCAGTTTATTCCTGACCACCTATCATTTTAAGGCAATGGGAGTGCATGTACATTTGATATGTTAAGGGATACGCCAACTTTTTTGTTGTTTTCGTGTCTTGCCTCACTCCTGAGTCCATGGCAAGCAGATAGACACCATTCTTTTAACATTGCATGCAGTAACAAGGAAGAGACAGAGCTCGCCCACCACTAATTAGCTTGGCTCAAACATTGGGAGTCAATGGGTAGCGTTGTCTGTTTTTAGACTAAGATAAGCACATAATTTTACGAAAGAAATGCATACTAAAGTAAACCACAGGGTACATGCACAAACCATGGTGGACATGCTTAGAGAGATCAACAAAACAAAGCCTCTGTTTATGAGTAGAGGAAGATTAGTACTGAGGATAATGGCTGACTTTGTAAAGAGAGGATGAGGATGATTACTCTGGGGTTTAGTTTCGTGTGCATTTCTTTCAAAAATTACATAAAGCCCTTATCTTAGTCTCTTTAAACTCTGTTTAGAGTCGCTGAAGAGTATCTGATGACTGAAGGCAGAGGCAGGCTACCACTACCCATTGACTCCCAGTGTTCGAGTTTAGCTTAATAGCGGGGGGCAAGCTTTCGCCATCTCTTCTTTGTTACTGCACGCACAGATGAAAGAATGGTGTCTATCTGCTTGTCATGGACTCAGGAGTGAGGCAAGACATGTAAAAAAAAATAAAAAATGTTGCCGTATCCCTTTAACTGCTTAAATGATGAGCAAGAAAATGACCACGGGATCAGAAAGAAAACAGGGAAAGTGCTTACACTGCATGCCAATGACACCTTGCACCGGACGTTCAACAGAGCCCAAAGGACAAAATGTCAAGCAAATGAACAACAATAAATCTTTAGATGATGGTTGGACAGGAAAAGGGATTTATTACTTCCTTCATTACTAAATCTGCCATTGTCTAATAAATTCTGAGGGGGCTGTACCTTCACATTTGTTTTAACTGAGGCAGCAGCTCTTTTAAAGAAGCTCGAGGACCCACAGTGGGGCCAACAGAAGACCCTCTGCTGTGGAAACACGAACAAACATGGAGATACTTATGGTGCTTCTACCTTTTTACACACTCAATCCCTAACCTCTGCTCCTCCCCAAGTCTCATGGGTAGAACTCCTCATTACCTGGAGATAGAGATAAGTGGAGAAGGAGGAGGTGCCACTCCTCCCTGGGGGGGTCGCTCGCTGTAATGAACTCCCCCTTATCGCTACGCTGCACTTCCTGGAGACACCCTCCATGAAGTGTAACTAAGAGGGTGGTATAGAGGAGCTGTGGGGGAAACAACATGGACCAGGTGACCTTGGGGTTAAGGGACTTAAGATGATGCCACTTTGCTGAAACTTGCAACTCCTACACCACACACACCACGTGGGTCTCAGACCTGCAGACAGGGACTTAACTCGGCAAGAACTTGTAATGAGGTTCAGAACTAAGTTATTCTCCCATTGCCTGTGGAGGATGAGAATGTAAATACAGGATTTAGTTTGGCAGATTCAAAATGAAAAATCTCTGTTTTGGGGGAAATCCTTATTGCTTAGAATCTAAAAATTGTTTTGAATTAAGAAAAATAGTCAAAAAACAAAATTGAAAAAAGTTTTCTGAAAATTGCTGGTAATTTTCTGTTAACTCTTTGCTGTCACTACTTTTGGATTAGTGTGTTAAAACTACTGCATTAATGTCCAGATCAGCTGAAATGACAACCAAGTATCCCTCAGGTCCACTAACTAATCTTAAACTGTTAACTTAAAAGGATAGTTTGGGGATTTTTTTGAAGTGAGGTTGTCTGAGGTTGAGCCTGATCATGTGCCACAGTGTCACAGCATCACAGCTCAGTTCTCTCTCTGTTCAGAAAAACTGACCAAACGTTTTGTGTTATTAAAAGAATTATGGGAGAAAATAAGCCACAAAAACGGTGTTTACAGTTTGTTTACATCCGCTTAATTTTCCACTCCCAAGACACAGCCTACGTGTCCTGCGGCGAGCAGCATAAGGATCAAATTACAGTCTTACTTTGCCAAATACACAAACAAAACTTCATTCCAAATAAAGATTAGCCACATGTATTAATGTTTAAGGATTTTCTAGGAGCTTAGTTTATCCACAACAATGACCATACTGTTTGCTGTCATGAAGTAAACTTATTAAAACCGTGGCTTCTGTTTTTACAAAATAAAGAATCAAGTATAAGCTGAATACTTACTCTGAAGATGAAGCTCCTCTGTTTTTACCTTGAGTTTGTAAAACAATGAATCTGGTCCGTACGACTATAAATGTCCATTAAATCAACGAGGTGATGAGAGCTGCTCAGTGCAGACCAACGTATAAAAGCTGATAGTCTCCTCTGATCCTGAACATCCTGAAACATCCTCAGGTAATTTTCTTTGTCACTCACTCACGATTTGTTCAACTTAATCATCAGGCACGTGTGTTTCTCTGGTCCTCCAGTTCTCAGAGCAGATTCCTCCATTTTCAGTTCAGACCTGTTGACTACAGAAGTTTCTCCTGTGAACTCCAGTTCATACAAGTATTCACAAGTATCCAAAGTAGACAGCAGTCTTTAACCATCCTTGTCATTTATCATGTTTTAAAATTAAATTGGGTTTATTTGTAGTCAGCTGCTGTTACTTTGCCCCCACAAATTAGTGGGTCTTATTGTTACTTTGTGATGTTAGTAGACTATATCAAGTAATGATGAAACATAATAATACAAATATTATTGTTCTTTTTTATCATTTACCTCCAACATTTGACCATGCTTTTTCAAACTAAAAATGTGCAGTTTTTATTTTAATTATAGCCAAACATTTCTCATGTTCAAAGTATAACTATTAACTAACTTAGCATTGATGATGTTGTTTAATGTGATGCCTGGCAACCGCAGTTTGTATGTCAGTGTGATTAAACTTTGCTTTACTGTTTAATGGTAGGTGTGGGGAAAGAATAAGAATAAGCTCTCATTTTCCTTTTGTACAATAAGTAATTTCATGATCCAGCAGGCTACAAAATCAAACAATGAGATAACTTACTGTACTCATGGGATAAGGCTCTCCCGCAGTGAGTGTGAAGTATGCATCCTCATCTTGGAACATTCTTACCTGGATACAGCCGTGCTATTATCTGATTGGCTGGTATGTTATTTTTTGATTGGCTGATGGGTAGTTGATCTTATGGCTAGGTTGTGTCACGCTCCCGTTCAGCTCTATGATGCTCAGAGCTTCTTGCTTTATTGCTTCCATGAATGCATATGTAGCGGTGTAACTCGGTGGGCGTTACACAAGAAACTTTCATGTGTGAGAAATACCAGGTTTGGGGTGTGAGCGTGTGAAAAGGTTCAAATGTGTGAGACTTGAGAGTCCTGTTTATAAAGACAAACATTTTTTTACTGTAATAGAATCAACTGCAGCTCAGAAAAAAGGTGTGTTTTTGTTAAAGAAAATCAAAATGGACACATCAAGTTAACCAGTTAAATCAGTTATTAGTTTTATCATTGATTATTTCTGATCATCTGACGTGGTGTCAGCGGCGAGTTGTCCCCTTTTTGTTCCTGTCTCATGTTTCCATCTGCTGGCCGGGCAGCACCAAACGTTCACAGCGCCAATGTGACTCTCCGGAGACTCAATTAGAAGAAAGACACACAACTTATCAAATGTCATCACAGCGTGTGTCAGTGTGTGAATCATTGTGTAACTGCATCTGTGTGTGTGTGTGTGTGTGTGTGTGTGTGTTTGTGTGTGAGTCACAGCTGCACACGGCCGGGCGAGTGGGCCCTCACTTAATGAGCTGTTCATTAACGAGCCTCTACAGCTAAAGACAGACTTTTTTTTTATCCTTCCAGGGCCTTGTAAAGTTCATCCTCTGGAATGAAACTTTATGAGGGGGAGAGCTGGAGAGTCAGGCTGGAGGACACACACCTATGGTCATTTTTTTAATAGATGTACTTCAGACAGAAACACTGGCTCAGATCTTTGTACAGAGATTATAACAAGAGAAAGTCCTGCTGCATGACCGCGGGGGGAAGTCAGTGACTCATCCTTAGATTTATCTCTCCGGGATAATTCATTAAAGTCCCCATGAAAGGGTGGTTCACTGAAAGTTATATCAAACTTAATTTTCAAAATAAAGTTAAAATAAATTAAAATTCTGTTGTTTTGTTGATAGGTGATCAACAGTTTCTAAGGAGATTCTTGTACAAGGTTCGTTAGCTCCTAAAGCTCGAGTATGTAGCTGTAGTCATAAGCTGAAAAAATATTTTTATTTGTGCCATCTGGGAATCATGTAAGCCCTGTCAACACGGAGATGAAAATGTTCTTGGATTGAAAACATTCTCTGTAAAGACGGCGTTGTGTCAGTAAATGTGTTCATCCACAAGAAAATACAGAAAGCGCTGTAGTACATATGCCAGACCTGTAAGTGGAGCTGTAACGCTGCTGCAGACATACACCAAACCCAGCGAAGAAGACATGGAGCATACAACATGAGCAGTGTGAAAAAACACTGGCGTACGCTGTTCTCCGTGTCCTCTTGTCGCTCATGGCAGTCGTAGAGGAGCAGAAGACTTTGCTGTTAAAACCCTCCATGGTGTCATGTTGCCCTCAGATAACGAACCAAATTTTATCCGGTTTTATCTCAACAATTCAGCTCTTTAAATGACGCAATACTTTAAAAAGGAGGGAAGACTCTGAGGAAGGAAAATAAATGCCTCAATTTGTCACATGACTCTCAGGAAGCCATATTGAAACCCTTTTTGCCAGACTTGCCATTTCACTCCACAAAAAGCACTGTAAAGGGGTTGTTATAAATGCGTTTACAGAAGCATTACTGTATTTTAATTAACAGCATTATTACTGTATTTTCAAATACAGCATCCCTACTGTATTGTCATTTACAGTATCATTGCAGTTTATTATTCACCACGACTTTGATGCAGTTTAAATTAGAGTTAAGTTGCTGTTATATGATTTATTTTTACTATAACTTTAACTATTTAAATGATCATTTATAGTGGTATATAGTTTTGTAAAGAAAGAAAAATCACATACACACATGTCATTGATCAAATACTTTTCTCAAGCATTTGTTTGAAAAATGTCAAACATTAAAGGGATAGTTCAGTTTTTTTGAAGTGGGGTTGTGTGAGCTCCATATGGCCACTAAGTACTTTAGATGCAGTAGAAAGTTCTCTCCTCTCCCTCAGTAAGCCACAGTCTGTAAGAGTTTGTGAAGCAAAACCACCTGCAAACAGGGAAGTATTGTACCAAATACGAAGGGTATTTTCTTCGCCTACAAGAACTCCACTAACCGACTCATGTCACTTATTACATGTATTCCTAGTTCCACATAAACTTTGTTTTTCCGAAAAGTTAATGCACTCAAAAAAAATTCTAGGTAACGTACTGTTAAACTGTGGTATTATTTTTTGATAGGGGTTCTTGTAGGTGGAGAAAATACCCTTTGTATTTTGTACAATTCTACCCTGTTTGTGTCTGGTTCTGTGTCACAAACTTTTACAAATTGTGGCTTATTGAGGGAGAGGAGAGAACTTTCTACTGCATCCAATGTACTTAGTGGCCATATGGAGCTCATACAACCCCACTTCAAAAAAACTGAACTATCCCTTTAACTAAAAGAAATATTTCATTTTTTCCAGGGGAAAATGAATTTTGGTAGAGACTAAATTTTTCTAATAATCAAGTAATCTTTATTTGTATGGTGCCAAAGCATAACAAATGTTATCTCAAGACAATTTACAATGGATTAGACTGAAGCCATGTTGATCCATTGCTCTTTTCTGTTATTAACTGTATAGACAATATTCAGTAAATTTTACAGAAATCAGTATGCTTTCCCACAATCCATTGTCATTCACAGTAACTTACTGCATAGACCTTTAACAGTAGGCACCTGTAGATATGACGATGAAGTACTGTTACATGTACGAAAATCAGTTTCAGTAAGCATGAAAAATAGAATTTCCTGTCCATTTTCCAGCTGAAAATATACATTCATACTTATAGGTGAGTAAACCCTTTTTTTTTATATTTTAAAACAGTTTATTCCCTACTTAAATAATGAAAACTTGTTAACTTCTATTATTGGCCTGAGGCAACATCGTATCATTTGGAAAATTAGAAAGCAACAGTGAACAATGATGGAATCATTAGAGTAGCTTTAAAGTTTGGTTGTGTGTGTGTTCAGTACATTCAAAAGCATCGCATGTATCATAATGTTGTTTTGATCTCTGCAATTTTACAAAAATAAATTTGAGTTTCGACTATTACTTCACTCCTTATACTTCACCACTGCCAGCACCACCTGTGGGTCAGGACAGCACCGATCATTGGCCTGTTTGGGTGGAGGGAAGGAGCCGGTATAATGCCCTGGATGTGAGAGTACACTGAAAGTGTGGTGCACAAAGTGTGTTGCCTACCTGTGCTTCACCCCAGAAAAAAGTTACTTCTTGGAGTACCATAAGCAGTGATGAGCGGCATCACCACAGGAGACTGCATTTCAATGAGTTGTTCCTTCATTTTACAATGCCACCTACAGGCAACATTCATAAAAGAAATCTGTTCAACAATTTCCTTTTATTATGCTTTTACATTCAAAATAAAATGCTTCTGACAAGTCTATTGTTTTTTGAGTATAGCATGCAGTTACATTAAGAACTGTATTTTATCCAATAAATGACAGTCACATAAATATTAGTCACACTCATTTTTTTGTAAAAAATATATGCATAAAAAGTCAGATTATCACCAAGATTGCTATTAACAGTTATTTACTGTACAGACCTTCACAGTAGGTAACTGTACATATGATGGTAAATTATAAATCAGTTACAGTGTTCCTGCATCCTCGCTTGCTTAGCTCAGTTAGATTTGTATTTTCAGGTGAAAAAGTTACATACTGTTGCTTTAAGTAAAAGTGTTGCTGATTCCATGTGTTACTTTATTTTTGTCATAGTTTTCAACAAAAACTCTTTTTCCCCTGAATAAACTAGACAGTAAATGCACAAAAACTAAAACTAAATAAACAGACATTTTCGTCAACAAATAAAAACTAGACTAAAATGTTTGACAGAGACTTAATCCAATTAGGTCTAATTATTAGCTGTTTCATTTTATCCAAGTGTAAAACATGACTTCAGAAATTCAAGGAAACATAAAAAATGACTAAAACTAAATTAAAAAGTGCTGTCAAAATTAACACTGGATTCCACATGTGTATCAGGTAGTGTTTATTATTAACTTTATTTTTACAGAGTCTGTAATCTTCAACATGAGATGCCCACTCTCACTTACATCCTGTTTTTCCACATGACTAGAGCTCATTATAAAGACAGCTTGAACAATTATCGCCTTGCTCGATTAGTTCGCTGTGATTTCCTTAATGAAGCAGCACATCATCATACAACAGTTTATATCTATTTATGTCAGCCCGTCAGGTTAGGAAGGCAACGCAAGTCATTATGATGAAATGATCACCTTTCATTTCACACCACACCACCACTGATAATTATAACCCCTCATTACTCACCAGCCCTGACAGCTTATTGGTGGGAGATAATTGGGACCAAATTTGCTATTCATAAATTCACAATGGGCTATTCATTGGGATTTTCAATTATTCCTCTATGTTAAAGGTTAAGTGTGGAGGGGGGAAGGAGAAGTCTATTCACTTCTTCAGCCTAAGTTAAGCTTCTAAGTGACCAGAGCAAACTCCTGCCAAATCCCTCACAGTCATCTCCATCCTTCTCCTTCTGTAATCTGTCTCTCGTCCTCTCGACCCCGCTGCCTCCACAGGGACCAAAGTCATTCCCATCTCACTGCTGCAGAGAGCTCGGTGCAGACTTAACTGCTCACAAACAGCTCCTACCTTCACTCTGCCCCAGGGCACAAAAACATCTTCTGAAAGAGCTGGGACACTTCTTTTCTTCGATTATAGCTCACCAAGAGCTTCTTATTGTGCAGAGATGTTTGCGGTCATGCTTCCCACCAGCAGTACACTGTGCATGTCACACCAGGGTCTTCAGTGTTAACCCCCCTGATGACCTCATCAGGACGTCACAGACAGGAGCACCAGAGGGGGGCAGGATTGAGTCCAGAAATGAGGAGGGGAGTTAGCAATTAGAACTTCCTGGTTCCCAGGGCGGAAAATTTTTAGGATTTCAGGAAAGTCTTTCAGATTTATGTCCGAATCAGTGTTAATTTTGACAGCGCTTTTTAATTTAGTTTTAGTTATAGTCTTTTCCCTAGAATATCTTTTAGTTTTAGTCATGATTTCTGAAGATGTGAGACAGGCCTCTACACTGACAATGTTCAAATCTAGGCTCAAAACAGCTCTGTTTAACTGTGCTTATGACTGAAAGGATCTTATCTGCACTCTTCTCTTTTAAAGTTCATTTTATAATGATTATTTTTTTTATTTTGTATTGTGATTTTAATGCATTTTTCTTGTTCTGTAAAGCACTTTGAATTACCTTGTGTACGAATTGTGCTCTACAAATAAACTTGCCTTGCCTTGTTCTTAAACTGTTAGACTATTTGCTCATGCAGTTCTCCATGAAGTGGTGAACCTCGCTCCGTCCTTGCTTTTGGATGACTGAGACTTTCGAGGACACTCCTTTTATTGCCATTCATGCTACTTATCTGTTTCCAATTAACCTGTTCACCTGCAGAATGTTCCAAACAGACTTTTTGAGCATTAATCAACATTGTTTTGTAGCTTTTGTCCAAGCTTTTTTGGAACATGTTGCAGGCATCAGGTTCAATATGAGTGAATAACTGCAAATAAATAAATAAATTATATGCCTTGTCTTTGTAGTGTTTTTAATTGAATATATGTTTCAATGGATTTGCAAACCATTGTATTCTGTTATAATTAATGTTTTAATTATGTTTTACACAACGTCCCAACACCATTGAAACTGGGGTTTTGTAGCACTTGGCTGTCACACACTAGTTTTAGAATAGAATAAAATTGATTAGAATGTCCTTTATTGTCATTATACTTAATGTACAATGAGATTAGAGAGATTCTCTTTTTTAGTGAAATCAGATAATTATACAAAAATATGCAAGGTAAAATTCAACTCTATATACAATATAAAGTAGAAAAAACGGTTAAATATTAAGAATATAGCATACAAAATAGAAAACATAAGAAAAAAATATATATAGAGAGAGAAAGGTTTTGTATTGCACAGGATACGGAAAAAAATGTGGAAATGTAATGTTTTGCACAGGATGTTTGAATATTCAAAGAATAAATATATTGCACAGAATAAATATTCACTGAATGATTTTGTTGAGCAGGATGGGTGAATATTAAGCTAGAATTATAACAGAGCAGCAGCAGCAGTGACAGGTATATTGTACATTTTTCATTCATATTGAAGGCTGGGGTCGTTGCATGTGAGAGTTCAGGGTGGTGATGGCTCTCGGAAAGAAAAAGGGATTTTTTTTAGAGGGAACGGGAGCTAATACTCTGATTTATTTGATTTATGTTGTGCCCAAAACATGCCCATGTCTTCTTTGAGCAGTTATCTGTTTTCTCTGTGCCTGGCTTTTATTCACATCGTCAAAATACGAAAGTATAAACCCAAACCGCTGGGCACCATCTGCCTCTAGGCAGAGTGTTTTACTTGGCATGAACAGTTCTTAAAACATGTCAGAGACTTGTCCTAATTGTGTGGGTTGGTACTTTTTGAAAATGTAATACATATTATTTTCGATAAAGAAGAGCAGCACAGCTCGCTGCAGGACACAACCTGTGAAGAATCCTGAGGGCTTGTGCTACAGAAATAAACAAACTTTGATCAATAAATAGAGGCCGAATTCGACCACTCAGCCCAGATGTGCAAATATTATCCAACGAGTTCATGCCTCTCTGTTGTGCCCATGAAGACAAACTGCGTGCTAAGGTGCCTTTTGTTTTTCCAAATCCTCACCGTGGGGGGCTCCAGGAGCTCAGACCTCCTGTGGCGTCAGCAGCAGCACATTTTGTCAAATTCCTCTTATCAGGAAACAGATAAAAAATGAAAAGAAACACTTCACATGAAATGCAGATAAGGAGCGAGAGCAGGGATTCACCTCTGGCGTTCAAAGGAGCAGCGTTTTGGAGATCAGCTGTCAGAAGCTGAAGGTGAATGCTCCGAGGGATTGGAGACAAAATGGTTTTCTTTAGGAGGAGACGAGCAGATCCTTAAGTTTCCTCTCCGGTGAGTCAGCACGATAAGAAGGAGCGGAAAGGACACTTGAAACACAAATGAGGAAGAAGAGACATGACAGGGATTGGTGATGTAAAGGGCTTTAAGAGGACTGAGAAGCTTTTACATAACGCTGTAGTCTGATCTATATTTATCCTCCTGCTGCTACATCAACACCTTCAGGAGTTTTAACTGAGTTCAAGTATTTTTTTTTCATCACATCTCATTATCACCTCCATCACAGCTGTAAGCGGAACTCTCAGTTTATCCATCCATTCATTATCTATGCTGCTTATCCCTTATGGGATTGGGCTGGAGCCAATCACAGGGCAACATAGAGGGACAGACAACCCTTCATGCTCACACTCATAGGTTAGGGCAGTTCGGAGCCACCAGTCAACCTAATTAGCATGGTCTGTGGGAGGAAGCCAGAGTCCCCGGAGAGAACCTTTACGTGCTAGGGAAGAACATGCAGACTGAGATTTGGGATTATTTATGTTTTTTTTTTTCTTTTTTTTTAATGGGACAGTATACATTAATGGACATTTACATGTAAATACATGGGATTATACCCAGGTGGCTAATTTCCATCCCCAGTCCCATTGGCAGGTTGGTGTTAACACATAAAACAAAAACAAACATCAATAATGGGAATGAAACCCATCAACACACATAAATTGCAGACAGTCTAAACGACATGCAGTCCAAAATATAGCCATGGTAATTATACACTATGAATTACAAACTGCCATAGTGCTAATTAAAGTGCCATAGTGCTAAAGTGCCGAATGCTAAAGTGCAGCGTGCTAGCTGTGTGGGAGCTCAGGTCCTTGTTATACTGCACAAGCTCCACACAGAAAGGCCCCAACCGACATTGCTGTGAGACACCAGTGTTAATTTTGACAGCACTTTTTAATTTAGTTTTAGTCTTTTGCCTAAAATATCTTTTAGTTTTAGTCATAATTTAGTCATCTAAATTGTTTTAATTTTAGTCCAGTTTTAGTTGATGAAATTTCACAATATTTTAATCGACAAAATCTACTGTAAACTTAGTGGACTAAAATATGAATTGTAAAGTGTAAGGCATTTTTTATGTTTCTTTGAATTTCTGAAGTCATGTTTTACACTTGGATCCCACCACCATGAAGCTAAGGCAGCTGTGACTGGTTGTCCCTCCTAACTCATCCAACCTTTCCACACAACCAAAAGTAGCTGTGGTTCCTAACTTGTCTCTACTTTCTACGTGATGAAATTAGGTCTGGTTGGGTTGAGTCTCTGTCAAACATTTTAGTCTAGTTTTTATTTGTTGACGATAATGTCAGTTTTTTTTAGTTTTAGTTTTTATCAATGTGCACTTGTTTGTTTTTTGTTATAGTCTGGTTTTCGACAGGGGAAAAAATGTTGACGAAAACTATGATGCACACTATCTACTTGTGCTGCCACTCGCAGTTTTTGGCTGCTTACTACAATTTACAGTATCATTGAATCATGTAAAAATCAACGTGTCATATTTTTTTGTCATAGTTATTGTAGTTCCTAACCTAGCCTAAATCACTGGGACTATAAAGCTGCATTTCCACTGAGCTCAGTTCAGCTCAGTATGACAGGAGAGAGCGGATAAGGTACCAAAATGACCAACCATGCTGTCCCACTCTTAAATCCCCTTTGAGTCTGTTGATTGATCACAAAAATCGTCATTTCCTATGTGACTAAAATACAACTGTTATTAATTTCTTTATCAAATGAAAAACAAAAAACAACAGGGAAAGCATTTCATGATAGAACAGATATTTTCGCTCCACTTCGGACATGTTTAACGAAATGTTGCTCTACTTTACACAGCAACATTATCTGGTTGGCTTGCAATGAATGTGATTGATGGAACAATCATCCAATCACCTCCCAGATATGCTTTGAGAGGCTCTACTAATTCCCAAACACCTTCTATGGTCCCAGATATACCAGTGAAACATATTGAACAGATTAAGTAAAAAAATGGAAATACAAGAAATTAAAAAACAGACAGGAAAGTCATCATTGAGGTCAGAAATAACAAAAATCTTATCAAATAAAACACAGACAATATAGAGACCTAAATGGGGGCATTTATTCCCCCACAGCCCAAGCTTACATAATAAATAAAGTTGTACAAAACAAACAGTCAGTGTGTGATATTTAACAGCAGTTGCATGTTTGCTCTGTGTGTTTCCATTTGGCTCCGTAACCTTCACACATAAAGGAGCTCAGAGATAATGTAAAAGGTGTAAAAACATAAACACGGGCCTGCTATAACCGGGCATCGTTTGCAGCTTGAGCGGGCGCACCGTTAAAACCCATCTGTGTGCACACAAACCAGCGCCGGCCCATCTGGGCTCCTTTTGCCATCCGAGACCTTGGGAGTACTCAAGGTTAATGCCCCCTTATTAGGCACAGCCATCAGACGCCAAAATGGCCTCCCCTTAATGTATGAGGTGTGCGTGTTAAGGAACGCCTCGCTCTGGTTAAGCACAGGTTTGGCATTCGGCATCTGTCCTCCATTTATCCTTTATTAATAATGTGGATGCTGCTGCGGGCGCTCTCAGGCTGATGACGGGTAACAAATTATGTATTTTACCTGCTTACTGCTGTGAAGAGAGTGGACAATTTCCCTTTTTTCCCAAGTGAAAGCAGCTAAAGACATAATTACAAGTCAGTGATGCCCAGTGGATGCTGTAAAATACTGTTAATAGACGCTCCTACACCTGACTGAATAATGAATACCAGGCCAATGGCCCAGACAGCCTGAAAGCTTGTCTGCTGAAAGACTGTGGCCCTAAAACAAAAGATTATTTCAGTTTTGTCTTGATTTGAAAACAGTGCCTAAAGCATTGAAGATTTCAATTGTCAGAGCAGTGCCACAAAAGCCAAGTGTAAGTGAACAAAATGATTTTTGCCCTCTTGCAATGACTTCCATATTATATAAATCTATGGAGCAAGTCGATGTTAATCACCTGACTACCACTGTGGCCACTTTTTTAGACCCACTTCAGCTTGCATATAGGAGCAGGGGCACTAATGATGCTGGCTGACTCTGGTCAACAAAGGGCCTGTTTCCATGATATCGAAAAGGGAGAGTTTTCAGCCACTTGCGCCTTCTGTTTACATGAGAATGGTGCCTGAATCTGCAAACTTTTGAAACTGGGGTCCATAGTGAAAAGTTTTTGTCTGAGTGTAAACAGGATTCCTCATTGTCAGGGAAAACAGGGACATGTCCAGTACTCTTTCAGATAAAGCCCACCTAGGAACAACAACAGCTATGGCTGACCACTGAGCAACATGTGTGCTGTTAACTGTGCTTGGTTTGTTATCACTTCTCCAACAAAATGTGGATTTGCTACATTGATACTCTGGCCAGCGGAGATGCATTTGTTATTTTTGCCAAGGACACTACAAACGTACATCACCAAGTACTGGCCTGGCATGCACGCTACCACATTTTCAGTCATTGTCACCAGAAACCCAAAGGAAAAACCTGTCCGTTTCTGGTGACAACGTTGTTGTGTAATCGGGCCCAAAGTCACAAAACTTCTCCGGAACCCCAAACGGTTTGTCGGGGTCTTACTCATAGATCTAGTTCACCTTTTAACCCTCACAACTCCAAGGGTGCACCAGCGCCTCAAATGGTTCATCCACATTGTTCACAATATCTTTTTAACTATGCTATAGATCTTTACAAAGAGATTTGTTTGAAAGCTTGCTGTTTTGTCCCTCCAAAGAGGTCTACAGGTCAGATATATCCTATCCAGAAGTTTTTATTCAAGCCTGTGTTTTTTCTGAGATTTTATGCCAGTGGTAAATCCATGAAAAAGGGATCATTTCCCTAATTTTCATAATAAAAATAGTACCTATGATGTTTTCAGACCTCCATGTTGAATTTCAAAGGAAATGACAACAACTCAGACCAGTCACATACACCCAGTTGTTATTGTTTTGTTTTCTTACCAGTAGTGTCCAATGGGTTACAGCCAAAGCGCAATAAGAGACAAAATAGTTATCTGCCAGACGTAGAAGGAATAAATGAATAAATAGAAAACAAAACAGAAAAGTACTCTATCACAAGATCATGTTCATACTTTTTATTATTCCCACACTTGTCTATAGTTTTATGTTTGCACACGACCTTCGTAGCCCAAGGACGCAGAACTAGAGTTTGTCTTGTGGAATAACTCTTTTATCAATGCGAAGTATGCCATCCTAACCCAGAGTCAGAGGCAGAGGAAAAAAGCAAAAAGGTCACAGCTAGGTCAAAAAACACATAGCAGAAAAGGTGTACATATGTAAATAGTTTTTTGTTTCTTTTTATGTTGTTATTTTATCTGCTAATAGCCAAGGCTTGAGGGAACCATATTTGTTTTTGAAAATGCTTGCTTAGTGTTAATTCATGTGTGATTTTTACAAAGTTATGTGAAATTTAAGTTCTGTTTTTTTTTTTTTTTATTTTGTCTTCTGAAAAAATAACTATTAATGCATTAATTTGACATCATTACAGTGCATACTCTGAAAGCCCAGGATGACCTGAAAGAGAAATATGTCTATAACTTCACGGTTCTTGGAAGGGTTAAGGTTCTACATGCATTTTTACTTAAAAAAAGAAAAAAAAAAAGCTAGGTGGACCAAAAAATAGCACGAATGGCTTGGAGTTACAGGAATCAATTCAATTAAAACTCATGTTCTCCTAAAGAGGCTTGAGAACAAAGATGCAGGAAAGTATCACAGTTAATTTACTTGTTATTATAAATGAAAAAAGAACATTTGTGTGTCCACACTGTAAAGGTTTGAAAATTATGCAGTTACATTGCATTTCTCAAATACAAACCATGTAGTCGTACAAAACATAAAATTTATTGTTGAGACTGTCCTAACTTCCCATCGCTCTGCCTAGTAAGGTCATTTGAGCCACAGACTGAAGAATAATCTTCAGAAGATTGTTTCAGTCAAGAGTGAGCTCTGGCTGCCTCCAAGGATGCGTCCTTTACCCAATGTTATTTTCTCTTTTAAACAATGAATTTAAGATTATTGATCTAAACTGATTTTAATTAAGTATGCTGGCCATATTCTTGCAAAGAACAGATTTTCTCAGTGAAGGCTCTTATTTGTCCCAAACAAAAGCCTTGGGACAAGATGTTGTTCTAGCCAATTAGAAATAAATGCAGCCAAAACAAGAGAATTTGTTTTCTGTCTCAAGAAAGAGTTTAAAGTAGAGCTGGTTGCACTTGGCAGCGAGCTTGTTAAAACTGCAGAAATACTTTAATTTCTTGGCACTGTCCTTGAAAGCCACCTTGGCTACAAAGAAAATAGTTTATGTTTATAAAAAGTGCTCACAGAGATTTTGGTTAAGTCCACACATAAGCAGGCATTTTTTTTTTAAACTGAGCTTTTTCTGTGTTTTTTGTCCTTCTGTTCACAGAAAAACTGTCTTTAAGGTCACTGAAAATACTTTGGAAAACTCCAGCCAAGGTGAAGATTGTTTAAAAGTGTCTCTGTGTGAACTGGGAAAATGGCGGACATTACTAAACTGTTGCTGTTTTAAAGTGTTGATAACTGGATTTTCTATCTATCTATCTATCTATCTATCTATCTATCTATCTATCTATCTATCTATCTAATTATATATATATATATATATATATATATATATGTGTGCCAGGACTGATTTTCCGTCCCTCCCTCACGATGATGATAGATTAAAAACACTCTGATGAAACGAACACTGCTGCCTTTGGACAAGACCTGGTGTTAATGTTTCACAACTGACCATGTTGACTGGTGACCCACAGCCACTTGCCCTGTGGTTCCTATGGCGATTACAGTTGCTTGAAATCAACAAAGGTGCCATGAAGGTGTTTGAAAACAGGATTTGATCAAAATTATCAAACATGTCACAAAAATAAACAAAACGTACTTCCTCTACACACATGCTAACACCAGGTAACATAGCCACAAGTTAGACCGTAACACCAGTCAGACTAAAATAGCTTTTGCATAAAAATTGCACGAAAAAGTATACATATCATAGACAAGGTAGTAAACAGTGTTTAACAGTACATTTATGAAGTTTTGCTTTTTTATGTTGATGCCTACATGTAGGCTTAGCAAATACTAAAGCTTGTGTACAATCTATGGCTAAGAGTGGCCTAACTTAACATCTTTCTGCCTGGTTCAGTCATTCGAGCAGACTGAAGAATAGTCTTGATAATGTTTGAGGAACTGGCAAAATAGTGGACGTATGACAAAAACCACTGTCTCCACTTTTTATTGACACACCAGATAAACCATTCAATATATTCACTAGTCCATCTGGGAAAGAGCCCATAGAAAGTGTTTAGGGATGGGCAGAACCTTTCAAAGGCAAATTAGGCAAGTGATTGGACGATTATTGCATCAGTCATATTCATTCCGGGCCAATCAGAAAATGAAGTAGGCAGGCGCAACTGTCCAGACAGAACATGAGCCACTTTTAAGAAAATACCCTATTTATAGACAAGTATGTTGTGTTGCTATTTGTTTTACATCTAAGAAAGAAATGTGGTCCAGATCTGATAAAACTGAAGCTGTCAGCATCTATGCTAATCCCTGTCAGAGTAGTCTCTTCCTGCTGTCATCTCACTAGTAAGTCCCACCTCTTCCTGGATAGTGACTGGGCCGCCCTACTTTGGGTCACTCACATCTTCACAAGATTGGAGCTTGCAAGATGGATCTGCCTGATTACAGACATGAATTCATCCAAAGAAAATGTGCAAAAGTGTAGCCATATAGTTTGTTTTACAGAAGACGCTGCCCATATTTAGACGAAATCTCCTTTACAAATGTGACCTGTTGCTCCTGCAGTAAAGAATTAACATTAAAGTATCTGAACAGAAGGATAAAAACACATCAGTGCCCCCTCACAGTGATTCCTCATCCTCCATCCAAATACTCTCCAATTTGTTCCCCACAGCGACACCCCGCAGTCTGCAGCCGATAACGCTCTGCACTCTCACATCAGCAGGCTAAATCTTTATCCCACTGGCCGACCGGGAAGTGAAGCAGCATTCTTTTTCCTTTATTTTTGTAGCTACAGTAAAAATGTCCTTGAACAACCTCCAGCTGTTCCACTGGAGACGCTCGGTGGCTAACAGTGGGGCTCTGTAGTTAAAGTGGGCAGCAGCCGACCGCGGGAGGTCGGGGTTTCTGCTCTGCTCCCAAATGTGAGCAACTGCTTGTTTGAAGGAGAGCGCTGCTGAAAAGAGCATATGTGGTCTGTCAGGCCTCCGCAGATAAATCTGGAATAAAAGAGAAATTACTGAAAGGTTTTCCCCCTCAGGACAAAGCAGCTTGATAATAGCTGGCTGGATATAAACGAGCCCCCCCAATCCCACCCTGTGTGTTCGCCTAAATCCATTATCAATCTCTGATCCCTCTGAAGGAGCCAGGGAGGTACTTCATCTTCACACAGGTTTGCTTAAGGCAGAGCTCGATCTGAAGGTGTTTTTTTCTTCTGGTGTTGGACTAATTTGACCTGGATAACAGAATCGTGGGAGGAGAATGATGAAGGCTGCAGCAGTCTTAAGTTTTATAGCATTCAGTCCCTCTGAGAGGTTTTTGGTTAAGCAAAAATGGGCCACAGCAAAAGTTTTGCAGTTGCTCCATAGTTTTAGTCATAGTTGATTTGTTTGGTTGGCACCTTGACCCCTGTGATTCTGGTCAATTTGAGAGCTAACTTGCAAGACACCTTGAATGAAGGGGTGGGCAAAGAAACATACCATTTAGGGCAGCAGTGGCTCAGTTTGGAGGGTTCGAGTCTAGCTGGTCTCAGTCACTGAAAGTAGGGAATTAGTGATTGGTGGATCATTTCTCTGTTGTAACAATCCTTCTTGGCAATGACTCTTATACCATTGGAAAACCTGTATATTTACCTTTTAATGGAGCCACATGCATTTGTGGGATGAGCATTAGAGCCAAGTACGTGGGTTCCACTTATTGTAAATTTGCCAATTCTTCTCTGCCAAAGCTAAACAGCCTTTTTTGCTGTTGGGATTGAGTCTTGTTTTGAGCTTCTCTTATACCCAGACCTGTGAGTATGGACCATGCTACAGAGGTTTGTTGGTGTCCAAGACTGGACACATCACGTTTGTGCAGCAGGATTACTTCAAATAGGTCCACAAAATGAAGTTGCAGCATTATTTTGAGTAAGCCTTACCATCTCCAAACTGAAGGCCATGTTCCATATAACAGGGGATGTCGGAGACAGGCCACAAAGAGGGTGTCCCAAAAAGACGACTTTCAGTAGAAGACCATTTCCTTATCCTGTCAGCTCTTAGAAACTATAGGCGCTCTCCTATAGATCTGCAGGACAATATGTCTGAAGGAAGAAACGTTAGATAAATAGATAGATAGATAGATAAATAGACAGCTTTTTTCCCCCTCCACTGCGTTAAATGCTGGGGTGGGCAATTGGTGGCTCACGGGCCACATATGGCACTTTAACATGTTGGATCTGAGCCCCTGTTCAGTTTCAATCATATTTAAAAGAAGTAATCATGAAGGAAAACAATGGAGAAATTTGTCCGAAGGAATTCCAGCGAGGTTTTCACAATGACACCATGACAAAAGATCAAATGCCTTCAACATGATGAGACAATTTTTACCTAATTTCTGGTATTTTCTACTATTTTTCTTTCAAAATGTTAATCTTTAAATTTTAACATTTTTTTCCAATGAATTTAGAAAAAATCATTGTCTGTAATCATTCTTGTAAAAGTCATTAATTAAAGTGTTATAAATGCCTTTAAAAGCTAAAGATTTAAGTGTTAGATATTTTGTTTGTTGTCCTCAAAAGAAAAATAATTTTTGTGTTCAGAGTTTTTGAATTTAACATTTCTATCTGCGATTGTTTTTAATCCAATAAATATCAATACATTGTGTTCTTAGAGTCTATATTCGATCTTGTTTTTGTGGCTCTCTTTGTTGCCAAAGTTGCTCACCCCTGGATTAACACATGCCTCCTCAGCATGATAGAGGACTTTAACGCAGTAGACATGAAGTTCCTGGCACTGGGACTTCTCCCTCTTTTTCTCTTCACAGCCCCAGTAGACTCCTGAATTTGCTTACTTCCCCTCCCATTCTAAAAAGACCTACCAGTGTGATGTCATCATTTCTTCAGCAGTCCAAGCTCATTGGCTGGGGCTAAGCCAATCAGCAGAGACTGTAGACTGAATACAGAGTTGTTGTAAATGAAGAGATTTCTTTCTTTAAACTGACCAAATATGATAGAGCAGATTGGTGACTCAACCAGAGCAGAATTGGCCCATGTGGGGTGGAGGGCCTTAGAGGGGCAGGACCTCTAATAGAGCGTCTCAGACAGACGGTGAGTAGAGGAGGTCAAAGGTTACTCAGTATATGAATACTGTAAGGTTTCTTTGAACATTAGTGATTGTGAACATACTCTATCAAATATATGAACCACAGTTAAAGCAACTTATGGGCTCTTAAAGATCATGTCTGAAGCTATAAACATGGTTCTGGTAGTAAAGCAAAAGTAAAAAAAAAAAAAAAAAAAAAAAAGATTTTTTTAAGCCAACAAGCAGACACATATATTAGGAACTGGTGTCAGTTTGTTATCACACTTGACCCCAGCATTTGAATGTGTATCTATCAGGTACACACATGCCCACTCAAATGCCCTGCTCCATAACAATGAGTTATCACATCATTTACACACTCAGGATTATATTTTGAAACAGTGAGTGTTGGTATTTAATGTGCTGTGAAGGCGTTACTGAATGTTTGTGATTCTTGATTCATTAAAAGCTTCTATTCATGTGACGGCTGCATTAGGACTGGGTACAGAGAACAAGTTCTAATATTTAGTTTCTCAAAGGTATGTTACAAGGCCCAGTGTGTCCTGTAATGTAATAAAGTATTATTAAATTAAATTAATTGATATTTAGATGAGAGGAAGGTGCACATTCTTCCTAAAAATAAATCAGTAGTTTTTAAAATAGATGTATACATTTGTGTTACTTTAGTTTGTATTGCTTTGACTTGAATTAAAATATTGATTGAATTAGTTTTCTGGTTTAAAACAATGCACTAGAGGATGATAACACCTTGTATTGCAGGAATATATTTTGCATTAACTGAAGTATATGAGTTGTATTTTTCCTTTGTTCAGTCAATTAAGTTTGATTTACTCACACCTGTATTGTTAGTATGATTAATAGCATCACTCAGGATAATTGTATTTTTGTATTTAAATGTATTTTCAAAAACTGAGTTTTTTATTTTCTGTTATCTAAAATTAATGAAGTGAAATTAGGAAACATCCTCGCCCACACAAAAAAGCAGAAACACATAAGCACACTTTTAAACTATACTAATTACCATTTTATGATGTCAGTGATATACATTTTTTATTTTTTTTCCATTTATTTTATTTTATATTTAAATATTCATTTTATTTTTAATGGTAAATGGCTTTTGGTTTATAAAGCACTTAAAAAGTCGTTGTCTGCTCAAAGCAACTTAACACTGTGGGTCACATCAACCCAGTCACTAACATTCACCCACTGATGGTTCAGAGTTTCTGTGTCAGTTGTCCTTCAGCATCAGCTAACACATTCACACCCTTCAGTACCCATTAATATGCCACTGATTCAGCAGTGGCAGCAACTCGTCTTGCCCAAGGAGGTGAGGGCTGTTAGGAGAGCCACTTTTGACCAGTTTCTCCATGTTTTTCTTCTGCAGTGGACTTTTAATTTGACAAACCAGATGGACCATTCGGTATATTTCACTGGTCCATCTTGGCAACAGCTCACAGAAAGTGTTTAGGGAGGGTAGAACCTTTTAACAGCATATCCAGCAGGTGATTGGATGATCACTGTCAATTACATTCAGTACAGTCAATCAGATAATGTAGTGTGCGGGCGCTACTGCCGTGGTGTAAAGTACAAAATGTAGGCCACTATGTGGAAAAAACTCTCACCAAAACATCTCAGAAGTGGAGCAAAAATGTCCTGTTGTTTGTTTGTCATTTAATGAAGAAATGTGATCTGTATCTGATAAAACTGCTACTGAAGCTGTTAGCATCAATGGTAATCTCTTTCTGAACAGTCAATTCCTGCTGCCGTCTCGCTTATACAGATGCAGCTGCTTCAATTTTCCCCTTCCAGCCGAATGCCTGCCAAGTTCTAGCCACTTACCAGCCAACATCCAGCCCATGGGAGTGCCAAAAATCTACCTTAAACATGCCCATTTGATGGTGCTTCCCTCACAAGAACACATCCAGTGGGCTTGACCTTATTGGAGTAGTGTTAGCATTAACTGGTCACTACGTTCCTGTCATGTCATTGCAGGGGATCTCTTTACAGTCGGGACAGTGGGCAGGTCCCAGCATGTTCTAGTCACCGACTAGTTAAGATTCAGTCATGGAAAGCGGAGAAAATTTAAGTGGCTCCGTCTGTAGCTCCCACCTCTCCCTGCTTTAATGGATTCTTATTGGGCCATGCCACTTTGGGCCGTCCGCTATTGTTGTAGATTGGAGCTTGGCAAGATGGATCTGCCTAATAACAGACATTAAATCAGACGGATCCAGCTGCTGTGCAAGGTTAGAGGACATTTTGATAGTGCATGTTTGTGTCGGCTTAATAAAAGTTCACATAGATTTAATATTTAACAAGGTTTATGCATTTTTTCAAAGGATAACCTCAGTGTAAATGCTGCCATCCATATGTTAGAAAAATGTCTATTTGTGTTCATAAATGCACCTCATCCTGAACTTTCTGACAGTTTGTATTATAAATGAAAGTATAGTTATGTCTCCTAGTGACCAGAATTATATCATATTTCAACTGCACACATGTATATTTTTCTTTAACTTCATCTGTGACCAGCCTGTTGTTGACTCTGATGACTTCCTGCTGGATGCTGTTTCTGACTCTGGAGCTGCTTTTATATCCCTTTAGCCTCTCCCTTCTTTCTGTGCCCAGAGGGGGCCTTAATGTCTTTAGACCAACCTTGAGCATGAAGCAGAATGGTTCTTCTCGGTGAGATTGATCTTATAACTTAGCAGAGGTTGGAGCCACCACACTTCAGTATCTTTCTGCATGTTACAATGACCCTCTGGAGTCCAATAAGAGCTCACACTGGTAGTATTTCTCCACAGATGTGTCGCCATGCACAGATTGGTTTCCCCAACAGAAATGATTCCCATTTGTCACTCAGGCGGTGGGGAAGTGTTTGAGATGTTGAGTGTAAACCTGTCACATATGTTTGGATTTGTGAGCCTGATCGCATGTCAGGCTTTACAGAGACACGCTGTGGTTTCATTCAGGCGACGCCGTGCCAGCGCAGAGTGTGTTGTCCTCTGTGGGTTTGAGAAGCTCAGAGTAACGATTCGTCAGTTTAGAGAGGCAGACCTCCCCTGAAGCGACGCCTGACATGGAGGGAATGGGGCTGTCATTTGGTCTATTTGTATTCCAGTGAAAGCCGGAGTTTAGTGGAGAATCTGAATGAGAGCTGTTAGTACATGTTGTCCTGTCAGAGACTTACACTGCAGGAGGGCGACCAAGGGAGGCTGCTCACTGTACCAGAGTAAACCTAATGTGAGAGAGCCTGTTTTTATGTGACAGGCTTAAGACTACAGCTGCTTGACTGTGAAAGAAACATAATCACAGTTATGCAAATGATACTGAAATCATGATTATAAGGCATGATTACTCATTGATGTTATAAATGTGTGTATGTATTTAAAATAGTTAAATTAATTGTATGGTATTGCGAGGCCATCACAGTGTTACAGTCTTTTTCATTGTCTTAAAAGCCATTTAAATTGTCTGATGCTATAAACATATAGGACTGATTCTGTGAAGAAAAGGTTGAGTTACAGTGTCAACTAAATCACAGTTTAATGAAAAACATTGTTTAAAATATTGTTTTACTGCTACAGAGTTGATTTACGTTGGTTTGAAGGTTTTCAGGAATCCTGCTTCTTACAGAAAATCCCATTGGGCCTGACTTATATATTCATATTGTAAATACTGGTAATGTTAATAGTGTGAATTCCTTGGCCTTCTCACTTTAAATATGTATTTAGTTTTCCTTCATAAGAAAGTTGAGGTATATCTTAAAGATTCTGCATGCTGTAACCTGCTTTTCACTTAATTTTTATGCTCTTATCTATTTCAATGTATCTTATCAGTTTTAATGTCTTTTTGATTTCCTACTGTTATTGTATGTATAAGAGCAACTGAAACAACAGAATCTCCCCCTGGGGATTAATAAACTATTTCTGATTCCGATTCTGATTCTGAAGAGGATGCAGTACGAGCCAGGATGTCCATTTTTTATGAAGTTTAATCCCACATTGTTCAAACTATATCCATGAAGTTAAAAAAGAGCCCTCATTTTAACGTAAGGAAGCAGTGACGCTAACTTACAATAAGCAATGACTCTTTTCATCATCCTTTTTTTGTTTTGATAGAGAGCCCCCTTGTGGCAGAATTTACATACTTCATATTTAAATATAAAAGAAAATGGAGAGCTTAGCTTGGCCATTGTAGAGATAAATAGTGTCTTCACTGTCATACCAGTGACAAATCCTGTAACGTATCATCTCTGCTGTAAATAATCCTTCACTCAGGTGTGTTGTGCCTGTGGCTGCGGCATTAGCCTCAAGGCTCTCAGGCACAGATAAGAATCGAGCATCAGGGCTCTGATAGTTTGTTTCTTTCAACTGAAAATCTCAAGATGTGTTTTTTTTTTTTTTAATGCAGACAATATTGACTTATGTGACTTTTTTCCTCAAGGACATTGTTAAAGATTTGTGCAACTAACTCTGGAGTCATATAATACTTCAAGTTGAAATGGATCAGCTTTTCAGTCTGACTTCAAGATGTTAATAAGGGATTATTGTTTCAATAGATAAACCTACAGTTACTAAGCAAAAAGAAAAAAATGAGGTTTTGAGATTTTACTCCAGCATAAATGTAATGTTCATGAGTAAATGTTTTAAAATGGTGATTTTAAAGACAAATGATTACTTCTCTGAAGGTTTAAATGATTTTTTTCTTTCTTTCTTTCTTTCTTTCTTTATTTTATTTTATTTTTTTACAGCAGCAGGCGGCAGATGATTCCTGTTATTACACAACGTGTTTGTTTTCATGCAGAGATGATTCTGTGCACAATGACAGAAGGACAACACTCTCAAACAGAGCTGGAAAATGAATGTTATTATGTGGGAAAAATCATAAACCATGATGCATTGGGTAATGATGTAATGTTATGCTTCGAAGTGGATTTAAAAGCTCTTAGTACAGATAACAACAACGGGATCTGTTGTTGATGAATCATTGGTCTAGATCCCTGAACATTACAGAACAGAATAAGAGAAGAGTAATGGATAGTTCTTTTTTTGATTACTGTAGTATTGTGCCTCTAATGTTACTTTTGACAATGAAACCATTTCTCTCCCATCCATCCATTATCTATATGGCTTATCCTTTATGGCAGCAATCATCAACTGGAGGTCTGGGGGCCACATCAGGCCCTTCACAGCTTTTTACTTGGCCCACTGGGTATTATCAAATTTAGTTTTGTCCCCTCTGAGTATTTATACAACCCTAAAACTGCAATTAACACTATGGATGCACATTATTATTGGGCCAATACCTGTTTCAGCAGATATTTGCCTAAAAAGCTGACATAAAATTTTTTGCCAATAATTACAGCCAGTATTTTAACCACTAAAATTGGCCATAATCATCCTATATGATACCATAATATTTGCAGAATGTAAAATTATACTGTGATGGTTTCCTCATCATCATTCAATGTCCACTTTAATAAATCAACAGTATAATTTCTTAAAAAGTAAAATTTTGTTTTTCTAGTTTCCCATCTGTTTCCAACACAAATAGGCAGTAACCATAAAAGAAACAGGTCAATTTAAGTAAAGTAGAGACTTTGTGCCCTTGGCATTAAATATGGATATCAATATTGGCTATAATAAGTTTGCAAATATTGAATATTGGCAAAATTATTGGGAATGAGTTCATGTTTGATTTGTTTTACAGAAATGCACGTGTCAGCCACTATTAGCCAATATTTAACCAGGAGTATGAGTATATTAGAGTCAACCCCAGTAAAGGAAAGCATGACAGCCCCAGAAAGAAGTAGGCAAGATATCTAAATTGGCCTTATTTGGCTGGTTTCAGTATGTGTGACAGGGGCTGATCTATCTTTTAAAGGCTATGTCCCCTTCAATTTGGGAGAAAAAAAAAAATTAATGTCTATAAAAGGCCAAAACTTTAACCTTTTTTTAAATACAGCCCTAGTAGTGGGTGTCAAGGAAACAAGTTTGCAAGCTTGTTTTTTGGGCTGTGGGAGGAAGCCAGAGTGCCCGAAGAGAACCCACGGGAAGAATATGCAAACTCCGTACAGAAAAGTGTACGAACCAGCAACCTTCTCCCTGTGAGGCATTACCTACTGCACCACCATGCCTCCAAACCTTTATAAATAGTATTTTTACTCCCATCCCAGTGGGTTACAGTAAGAGCTTAATTTACATTCTTGTTTGTAAATTACTCTTCTGAAGCAGCACCTGCCTACTACATCATTTGATTGGCCCATAATGAATGTGATTGACAGGATGGCCATCCAATCATCTCCTGGATATGTTACTGAAAGGTTGTGCCCTCCCCAAAATCTTTCTAAAGGCCCAGATGGACTTGTGAAAAATCTCCTGTCATTAGATATATTGAACTCTTAATCTCGTGTAAGTTTGCTTGATTTAGTTTCCACATACAAAATGGATTTCCTTACACTGTAATGCACAAAGGCTAGTTCTTATGAAATACAGGTCTATATTGAGGATATATTATGTTTCAGTTTAACTGCAGGCATGTTGGCTCTCCTTCTTACATACACTCTTCTGTGGATGTCCTGAACTCTCACCTCCCACTGTTCTCCTTCAACAACTCCATCAGCTTCCATTAATGCACTGGCCATGTTTTCCATTTGGAGCGTCTAAAAATATGATGCTGAAATTCAGGTCAGCACTTGATCCATGACTGAGAAGAAGTCAGCTGGGTCAGTGTTGGAGGCTGAGCTGAAAGAGGCTAAAAAGTTTGTTCACTTCGACTGCTGGGATTAAAAAAATGTAATGAAAATGTAAAAGTGGCTTCTATGCAGCAAAGCAGAGAAGAAGAATATCTGATACTTATGCTAATTCCCAAGGAGGCTGTACTCTTATTTCTGACCGGCTTTATATGAGTATTATTGTGGAGATACTCTCACTGGCCACTTTAACTGCTTGTGAATTCATAGCTGATCAGCCAATCACACGGGAGCAACTCAATAAATTGAAATGATGACAAGTTAAATCGCTACACTGTCTGAGTGCCGAGGAAAATCCTGGAAAGACAGTATTAATACGGTGCTGACGGCGTGTTTATCAATCTATCATCAAGCTAATCTGATGCTCCTACTGATTGCTGATAGGTATTTCATTAGGTCATCCCTCTGAATTGTATCCTTCCACATTAGGAAGTTGAGCAGTCAATTGTGCCAATGTCAACACATTGTGTCTTACTTTTTTATTCCACGCAGCAGCGACAGAGACAGAGAGCCTGAGTGTAAAGTCTGCACAGTCAGGCTTAACAGATTGATATATGGGGATCAGGTCATCCTTTCAAAATAAAACACCTTTCGGTCTTCGTTATTTAAATGAAGGTGATAAAGTTGATTACTTCTATTTTTGTACGACCCATGACGGGCTCACGGCCAGTGATTTGGAACCTTTTGCAAAAACAACCTGCTAAAGTTCAAACCAAGCATCAAAATGGGGAATCAAATGGGATTTTTGGGGTGTGGCACAGTCTGATAGTGAGCTTGGTCAGTAATCGGAAGGTTGCAGGTTCAAGCCCACATGGCGATGTTTCCTTGGGCAAGACATTTAACCCCAAGTTGCTCCCAAATCCCTGCAACTTGGGGTTACATGCTCAGTGGGTGTGAAAGGGCATAAATGTGTTAGCTTATACTGATGGACAACTGACATAGAAACTCCAACCATCAGTGAGTGAATTTGAGAGAGAATAGGTGTGAACAGGTGTAAATGGGTATCTGTGACCTGTGGTGTAAAGCAGCTTTATAGTCAAAGACTAGAAAAGCGTTATATCAGTTCAAGTCCATTTATCATTTAAGTGACTTTGAATGTTACATAGTGGCAGTGTGGCTCATTCCTTAAGGACTTGGGCTGGGGACTGGAGGGTGTCCGGGTTCAAGTCCTGAACGAAGCACACTTGGAAGGTGGTTTGGTACCTGGTGGGATACACCTGACTTCCTGGGGCACTGATGCCAGTTACGGCAGTTGTGTTCTGCGCCACTGGAGCCTTGGGGGGTATGGTGCGCCCTTAAACTTCATCAACTCGTGAACGCCTACGAATAAAATAGGGTTAACATTGCTGTTGGTGTAGACAAGTCGCCAGGAATGATGAATGGCAAAGTGTCAACCCGGCATGTGCTCCTAAACCTGATCTAACCTGACCTTCCAAGAAAAATCGGGCTCCTCTTGGCGCAGTCCACACCCCTTTTGCCTCACTGGGAAGCACTGGGTTAGGATAATGCACCATAAGACAAAGCCCAAATCCTCTAAAACTGGTCCTTAAACATGATAAGTAACCAGATCTCAGTTATATAGAGCACTTCTGGCATCAAAGATTTGCATCATGACAAATCTGCAGCAACCAATTGATGCTGTCATGTCATTATGGAGCAAAAGCTGAGAGGAATGAATGCATGACATGAAGAATGACAGCAGCTCTGGAGGCCAAAGGGATCCAACGCGGCACTAAGGTTTTCCTAATGAAGTGTAACCTGGCATATCAGATGGACCATGCAATATATTTCACTAATCTATCTGGGAAAGAGCCCATAGAAAGTGCCTGGGGTGGGTAGAACCTTTTGGAAGCATACACAGCAGATGATTGGACGATCATTCCATCAATCAACATTTATTACGGTCCCATCAGATAATGTTGTAGGCGGGAGCCACTGCTCTACAGAACATGAGTCACTTCGTAAAACAAACTCTCATCAAAACATTTCAGCATCAGAGTGAAAATATCTTAACTAGAGAGAACTTTGCAGTGTTGATATTGGTTTTTAATTTAATGAAGAAATAATCTAATACAACCGCCACTGAAGCTGTTAGCGTCTATGCCAATCCCCATATGAGCAGTCACTTCCTGCTGTTGTCCTGCTGGTAGCTCTAAAGGACTCTGATTGGACCATCCCACCAATGTGGGCCAGAGAGTGATCACTACCATTCACTTCATCTGTTACTATGCCAGTAATATAAATCGTTCTTTATTTACTTCAGAGCTTTGATGATCTTGCCTCTCACCCACACTCTGGTTAATACTTTAAAAATCATCTGTAATTTCTGCTTTTCTAAAAAATAATCACTTCGGTGTCAGCTGCTCACAAATTTAGAGTTCAACTCAGGTCAAGTACAGACATCGCTCGTGTCCTCTTGAAGGATCTTAGCTAATTACAGAGGATGTGTCAGGAAAAGCTGTAAATCTGAGGGGGATTATGGGCTAATCTGAAAACAAGAGGCATACTTCATTAAGAAGAAAATGTAATTACTGTTACTGAAGATGAATCAGTTACATTATTGGATAAAAGATCAGTTTTATATTTCAGCCACATCTGTTTTGATGGGATTTAAGGATTTATTTGTGGGATAAAATGCTTGGAGTTGATTTTACATTTTATTTACTCTCAGCTGTGCATGTAATGATCTCACTTCATTATATGAGTGCTCAGGGTGCAGTTGTACGCCTAGTGTAACGCCAAGCGGGAACCTCCAGGGCTGAAAAGGAGGCCCTTGTGAAAGTGCACTTGAGGCTGACTGCAGGAACCCTGGAGGTCTTACGCTTAAGGACACAGATGTTTTTTTATGGCAACAATAACCATCTTTACAGCCTGGTTCAAAAAACATCCTCAGTCTGAATATATAATATATCAATGTGCTCTCACTGTATGAGGCATTAATGTTTTTATATCGAGTCATTTTTATTACCTCTGCCAAGAAGGTTATGTTTTTGTTTGTTTGTTAGCAAGATGAATAGATTAACAGTAATGGCCCAACTTAAAAATAATTAGATTTTGGTGGTGGTCCAGGTAACGACCATCAGCAAACAATCGTTGTTGCTCAATAACTGTCTAACTAATAATGATATCAACATGATTCTGAGTGCTAGGTGTGGGTTTTCAGGGTCATGAATCATATTATGATGGTAACTTTATCATGAAACTGTTGCTTATAGATGTAACAGCAATATGTGAGCTACCTTGGCGGGGGTTTGCACTTTCTGAGTGCTTTCTAGTTTGCTGTAGGATTTCTGGTTTTAGAAATAAGGGGCATAATTGACATGGCTACACATCCACACTGTCTCTTATTAGTCAGCCAGCATTAAATCCTGCCTCAACACCACCTTTATGTCTGTGAGCTTAAGTTTGGTGGAGGTGACATGCCGTATGACGTTGTTCAACATTGTTCCAAAGGCTCCTCATATAAACAAACAGCTGACCTGAAAGGGCTTCATCCACTTCTCTATAAAGTCTGTCTGTGAAGTGCATGGTGTGCTGCACAGATGTTTTTTCTACTGCCATAAGACATGGTTGTTATTTTTACAAGGGCAAAAGAATATGGGCTTCTGTCAGTTAACCATGCACAGCACCTGGTTCACCTGATTAAATGTCTGTAATCAGGCAGATCCATCTGGCCAAGCTCCAATCTCAGCGACTGTGTGCAGCCAAATGCGGCCCAATCAGCATCATTTAGAGCAGAAAGAGGTCGGAGCTACAAGCGAGACGACAGTAGGAAGTGACTGCTAGTACAGTGATTAGCATGGATGCTTACAGCTTCAGTAGCAGTTTTGTCAGACGTCGGTCAGGGCCTTTCTGTGTGGAGTTTGCATGTTCTCCCTGAGCATGTGTGGGATCTCTCCAGGCACTCCGGCTTCCTCCTACTGACCAAAAACATGCTCATTAGGCTGAGTGGTGACTTCAAAATCCCGTTATGTGATAGCGTGAATGGTTGTCTGTCTCTCTAATTGGCCCTGCGATTGTCAGCAGGGAGAGGCTCCAGCACATCGCTGACAAAGGGATAAGAGGTTTGGATAATGGATGGATGGATGTACATGTTGAGACTGAAAAGCTACTGTATTGTGCATTGTGCATGGATGTGTTTTTGACTTGATTACCTCCACCCAGGAAGTTAAGTTTGTGCCAGTATTTGTCTGTCTGTCTGTCAATCGGTAAGCAACATAACTCAGAAATTTTACAACAAACTTTGATGAAAATTCCAGGGAAGGGAGAAGAGGCTTTGATTTTGCTTGGGATCCAATCGCGAATATGCAGATTCAGGAGTTTATTTACAGGACTTTTTAACATCACCAGATAGGGCAGTTAAATCTAGTTCTGATAATAACGAGGCTAAAACTGCCAGAGATGCCAAGGTGGAGGTTTGTTCACCACGAGCAGGTAGTTTTAATTGTGACTTGGGTAAAAGAGTTTAAAACCACTTTCCTAAGGCAGACTCTCTCAACAGTGGTGCCGTGAAACCCTGAGGTTTCCTTCTGGTTTTGTCAGTGGTGCCTTGGAAGTGTATGAAAATTCAACCAAGTGTGATTTTGATCAGGCAATTTTTCAGGGTATGATTTAAGACAAAGTTGTTTCATATGCCTGTGTTATCATAGCTCGAATGCCAGGGTTAGTGGATGAATAGTCTGACACCTTTTCAGCGAGCGTATGCGTTCAACTTTACCGTCTGCTGCAAATCAAGCTAGCATTTTCATCATCATAACTCTGAATCTCAGCCATCAGCTTCATCATCCAGTGGTACTCCAGCAGTGATGGAAGATAAACCATGACTTTAAGGGTTCAAAAAGTTAACAAGTGATAAAGAAATTTGATAAGATAAGATAAACCTTTATTAGTCCCATATTGGGAAAAAAAAATCTTTGGCACAGCAGCAGTTAAAAGAAAATAACAGGAAGGAAGACCTAAGCATATATATAAAAATAAGAATGAAGTAGTGAAACAGTGGCAATTTTTACAAAAACACATAAAATGTTGAGTCAGTTAATTAAAAAATTATCCCTGTTGCTATCCCTGTTGCTAGAACTGATCCAAGCTACTGTTGAGCAAGAGGCGAGGTACACCCTGGACTGCTCATTTCATTATTACATTACAGGGCTGACATAAAGAGACAGAAAACTGCTCACACACAAACTTAAACCTATGAGCAATTAGAGTCACTTTATAATCTAATGTGCATGTTTTGGTATGTGGGAAACAAGATGACCAGAGAAAACCCAAGCACCCAATCAAGGCTGCCCATTAAAGGTGATAAAGGGGAAAGACTTCTGGGACCAAGAGATTTGGAGGGGCCCTAAAGGACAGGCAGTATGGTCCAAGACATGGTTCATATTTCTATTTTTTATTTTTTGGTTACTTTTTGGGGCATTTTGTGCCTTTATTGATAGGAGGGAGAGACAGTGGACCGACTTATGAACGTGGCCAAGAGAGAGTGGGAGAGGACACTCTGAAAACTGGCCACGGGCTGGATTCGGACCCAGGCCTGCAGAAGCTTGTATAGAGGTCCTACCTGGTTGCATACCACTCTATGAAACCAGCACTCCTCGTATATCAAGGACCTTGAAAATGAGATGGTCCATCTCAAAAGGCTATCCTTTAAATAAAAAAACAAATAAACAAAATAAATATAAACTGTGTTGTTGAAACCATAAAGGCATTTTAATCATTACATTTTTCATACTAGGGTGCCCCTTTTAGTAAATTTTGTAATTTTAACATTGTTGGTGGACTTGTTGCATTTAGCTTTAAGGATAGTATTATGATACTCCTTACTTCATAATATCTTATTTTTCTAGTAACACCACAACTGATTGGAGCCAGGTGAAGATTAGATTAAGATTAGATAGAACTTTATTAATCCCTTGGGAAGGCTCTCTCAGGGAAATTAAGATTCCAGCAGCATAACAAGCACACATGGTAACAAAAAAAGCACACAGGCATCAGACAAGTAAAAAAATAAATACAATACAAAATAAATACAAACAAGTTGCAAATATAAGTATAAATAAAAATAAATAAAAATATGTCTACTGGCTGGCTACTGCTCCTTCTCATCCTCTGTCTTCCTGTTACTCCCCCTCCCCCTGCGTGAGGAGCTGTACAGTCTGATGGACAAAAGAGTTTCTCTGTCTGTTGGTCCTGCACTTGTGAAGGAGCAGTCTGGACCTGAACAGGCTCCTCTGGTTGCTGATGATGGTGTGCAGAGGGTGACTGGCATCGTCCATGATGTCCAGCAGTGTCCTCTTCTCTCCCACCGTCACCAGAGAGTCCAGCTTCATGCTGACCACAGAGCCGGCCTGAGAGTAAAGGCCAGAGCTACAAGTCCAGCATTTTGTGAACTGATATTATCCGATTACATTGGGGGGCCCATTTAGGAGCCTTTCAGGGATCCAGCTATTTCTGTGGGCGGCCCTGCATGCCATCATGGAAAGAGCATCCAAACTCCACAGGACAGGTCTACTTTAAATGGGGACTTTTTCCTGAAAATTTCTTATTGTGAGGTACGAGCACTGCCTGCTTTTCCAATTTACATTTTTTTTTTTTTTTTTCAACTGCGGGATGAAATGAACCTCTGCTCAGACACTGAGGTTTAGTTGCCTTTCAAACTGTCCTGAGGTGACTCCAACCCCTGCCTATTACACTGATGATAACTGTGACTCCTTGGTGATTTAAAGCCACATTTTCATTATCATATATATGAAATTCTTATGATACTTAGGGGATTAATGTTAAAGGTGAAAAAGTGTTTTTAGAGCCTCTCCTCTAAAAACTCAATCAATCCTCTCAGCAGTGACAGATCGAACTTCAAGAAGTACTTCAAGCGTACTTTTTAATACTGAGTATCTGTAGAAAGTGCCACATAAAACCCTCCCTGCTAACTATTGTGTGAGCGGTGTCGGCGCTGTGTGATGGATTGTGCCTTTAATGTGCCACAGACACTTTGAAGTGATGAAGATAGCAGCTTACTCGACAGCTCTGGACCCTCTGCTTTCCGCTCCGTCTCTCCCAGCCGACGTCAGGGCAGGAAAAAGAGAGGAGCGCTGCCGCACATGCCTGAAGATATCCCGATTCCACCCTTATTGTCTGTCATGTTTGGAGCAGAATTAAAGGCGCAGAGGAAGGGGGATGGTTATTGAAGTTGTTATTGTTAGAAATCATGCGGGGTTTAATGAGAGGATCTTCCCGCAGACTAACTGACAGACAGACAGACAGACAGACAGACAGGCACTGCACAGATAGAGGGAATCATCAGAGGATGGAGATGTTTCATGCACCGGTGTTCACTGTGACGTTTGACAGACAGATATAAACACATCAATTTCAATTCAGGCTGTGACAGAGAACTGTGGCAGCAGATGTACAGGGGTTACAGGTGATTTATGTGAATGTTTTGACAGATTGTTTTAATTATGTATGACATTAAAATCTGAACATTGAGGAAAAACTACCAGAGAAAATTGTGCTAAAATGATGTACACATATAGGAATGTTATTCTGAGAGGTAGAACATGCTCCTGAATTTGAGAACTAATTAAATAAGTTCTTTAATACAGTCATTTGATGTGTGAGAATCAAAACACCAAATATTAACTAGAAGGCACTCGGAGAGCGCAAACCTCCACCAAGGTGGCTCACATTCTGCTGTTACATCTGTAAGCAATAGCTCAATGATAAAGTTACCATCATAATATGATTCCTTGACCCTGAAAACCCACACCTAGCACCCACAATCATGTTGATATCATTATTAGTAAGAGAGTTATTGAGCAAAAACGATCGTTCGCTAATGGCGGTTAGCTAGATCACCACCAAAATCTAATCATTTCAAAGTTGGGCCATTAAACAACATCTCCTGAAAATTTCAGCAAAATCTGTCCAGTAGATTTTGCATTATCTTGCTAACAAACAAACAAACAAACAAACAAACAAACAAACAAACAGATAAGCGTTCACCAGCAAAAACATAACCTCCTTGGCAGAGGTAGCAACTTTAAATTATTTAAAATAGTACTGTTGAGTTTTTCATATAGACATTCAGTGATAACAAATGAAGCATTATGGATTATTATTATTACCTCTGCCAAGGAGGTTATGTTTTTACCAGGGTCTGTCTGTTTTTTTGTCTGTCTGTTAGCAAGATGACACAAAAACTACTGGATGGATTTACATGAAAATTTTACCAGAGGTGTGGTTTGGTCCAAAGAAGAAGCCATTATATTTTGGTCGTGATCTGCATATTTGTCTGGATGCAAAAAATTCCCAACATTTTCTGAAAATCCAATAACTTAACATTGGGCCGTATTTTAAAAAAATCACATCTCTGACATCACTTGATGGATTCGCTTCAAAATTTACAGGATAATAAATATAATTTAACTCTATTATCAAGGTAAATTTCATCTGGATCCCATCATAAAAAACATTGAAGTTTATCATGGCAAATCCCATTTCTCCTCGGCTGCTGTGAGGGTTTTGCCCCCTTTACGGCATTATGGGAGTTGGAGTTTATTTTCAAACTGACGTTTATTTGCAATCTGACGTCCACATTTTTCAAGCCTATGTCACTACATTTCCCAGCTTCCCTTGCAATGCCAGCGGAGTTCTCCACATAGAGACATGAGCAGAGACTCGGTCAGTCCAATCGGAGAGCATGGTGATCCAGAATTGTATCTTTTACAGGGGTTGTGGAGAAAGCCACTGCCATAACTGAGCTGCTTGGTCTGCGCTCTCTGAGTGCTTTTGTAGTTATTATTATGGTAAAAGCCCTGCTTCTTGCCCAGTGTCAGCTGGAATGGGCTTCAGCCCCATATGACCCCAAAAGGGTTTTGGTCTTATGTTAGTCTGAGTATACTTAAAAATAGATCTCCAATATCAAACAAATCTACATTTCAGGGTAAATAAAGTGTATTTGCACACAACTCACATAATTTAAAAAAAACTGTTTCAGATTCAAGACCTTAAAGTAGCAGTGCAAAGAAAGGACTCTATCATCAGTACAGCCGACCCACCAGCTACTTCTTTAACAGAAAGCATTGAACCCTCAGAGTTTGATGGACTTCGCTCTCCACTTCACCGTGGGGCAGTTTGACTTTTGCAAATCCTGCCTCTGACTTTTTAATATCCCCCGTCCTTGTAGGGAGTTAAATGAACAGGCCTCAGCCAGCCAGTCACTTAGCTGTCGTCTCTGCCCGATGATGTCGTGAATCACTAACTCGGCACAGAGACTGAGATTTTGGGGCCGCGCGGTCGCCCATTATGGAAAACAACCCCCCCGGCCTCTTTATCTGATAGATTTTGAGTGAGCCAAATTATCCATAAATTTTGGACATGGAGTCATAAATGTCAAGAAAAGGGAGGAAAACAGACAGACAGATTCCTCCAGCGTGATGGCGATGCTAATGATTTTCACTGAGAGAGAGTGAGGGGAGAGAGCGGAGCGAGTGCTGAATAATGCTGAGGGAGTGTTAAAAAGATCAGTATGGGCCTCTGTGTGTGAGAGTTAATCACTGATGGAGGGAGAGAGGAGAGGAGAAGAAGAAAGATGTAGGACGGAGTGAAGGAGGGTGTGCTGATTCATGAGGAGGCATTGATCTCACTCGTTAATGGTCGCATGGAAACCACTTCCTGTCTTTATAATGAGGCTAAAAAAACCTCACTCTGGCTTAGGGCTGGGGAACAGGTCCAGTTTCTGAGATGGATCAACTAATTTGCAAAGAGATATAGACTGATACAATGATGTTTGTTTCTATATAGTTGCATTAATACATTAAAAACAGCTTTTATGACCACTGCATTTCAACCACAGATCCATAAAAGTGCACAACTAGGACTGACTGCTTTCCGTGACACCATTCTTTCAACTGTGTGTGCGGTAACAAGGAAGAGACGGGCAGAGCTCAACGTCCGCTAATTAGCTTAGCTTAAACACTGGGAGTCAACAGGTAGTGTAAGCCTGCCTCTGCCTACAGTCATCAGATAAACTCTTCAGCAACTCTAAACAGTCCTGTGTGCCTGTTGTGTCTAGTTTTTTTACCTATTGCTTGTTGACCTACTTACAGGCATTTCATGTTGGTTTGTGCATATAAATATTTCTTTCAAAAATTATATCAAGTGCTAATCTTAGGCCCCGTTTACACAAGAACTTTGTCACCAGAAATGAAAAGGTTTTGCCATTTTGTTTTCAAAGGCGCTCCACGTTCACATGGAGACGATGTGAAAACAATGCATGTTCAAACAGATCCATGAGAACGACTGAAAATGCTGTAGCGTGCATGCCAGGCCAGTAGTTGAAACTGCAGTGTTACAAAAGACAAACTTTTCACAAACAACAATGGCAAGTGGATGCACGAAGATGCAGGAGTTCCTTATCTGGACAACAAATCTGTCCGGATATTTTTGTCTGGATAACAAACCGAGATCAGTAAGCAGCACCCATGTTGCTCAGTAGACGGCCATGGCTGTTGTTGTTGTTCCTAGGTGTGTGCGCAACCTTTGTCTGAAAGAGCACTGCGCATGGGTGTTATCGTTTTCCCTGAAAATGCTGATTCTTGTGCACTCCGGGCACCATTCTTATGAAAACGGAAGGCGAAATGGCTATGAAAACTCTCTGTTTTTGTCCATTTTCATTGTTGTGTAAACCTCAGTCTAAAAATAAATAACATAACATAACCTAAAACAGTTAAAAAGACAGCAGTAAGATCACTTGTGTTTTTTTCCCTGAAAGAAACACAAACAGTGCATACCCAAAGTGTAGCTATTTGACTCCTGATGAAGATATCAGACAAACATCACTGCAAACATGTCAAGGAAATTAGAACCCTGGTGGATTTAGTTTAAATAATTAAGAATAAAAGTGGAATAACATGCTTTGAGTCACAAGTTTGGTGGCTGGGGTGGCTTGGTCTTGAAATATGCTTCACCATTCCAGGGTTAAAGCCCAGCCCTGGCTGTCACATGTTGATGTGTCCTTGGGCAAAACACTTCATGCTGAGTTGCTCCCACTAGCGTGTCAGTGGCATGTAAATAACTATGAAAGAAAATGGATGTGTTAGCTGCTGATGGATAGCTTACAAAGAAACTTCAACAATCAATAAGTAAATGTATGCATGAATTGGATTGAATGGGTAGGTGTGACCTGTGGTTATAAAGTCCTTTGAGTTGTTAAAAGACAAAGAAAGATGAAAAAGGCCCCAGTCCATGTCCCCTGTCTGATTTTGTACGCATGTGTCTATTGTATTTTAACACAAAGTAAACATACATAGATCAGAAATTATTGGCCAGATCCTCAAAAGTATTGCACTGCTTTTGCGACCAGTAAACATGTGCAAATGAGATAAAAAAAAATAGCGTGCAATCCACAAAGCATACACAAAGGGTGATACGCAAATGCACGCAAACTGAACACAAACTGCACTGCCACTCCTAGCTGCGCGGGTCCAATTTGCACGCATGTAAATTAGGGAATATTCGTTAATTCAGCGCAAAATTGCCCCCTTCCTATGCAAATAAGCCTCATTGCAAATACCACCTAATCCACAAAGACCAGCGCTAATTGCCACAGGCAGTAAAGCGGTGCTATTTCACGCCAGTGAGACCCGTGTATTAAATCCACGCAATTTCTCTTTCTCCCTCTCTCACTCTCTCTCTCGTGCAAAATGATTGCAACTTGCACTCAAGGCTGTCATGCCAGGACTGTCCGGTAATCATGGCAGCAGTGATTATAGCCAAGCAAAGGCACCGTGGCAGGCGAGATGGCAGGTGCGCACAAGCAGGGATTTATCGGAGGAGAGTATCACTTTTTGATTTAAGTGACAATGAAATCATTTGCAGACACCGGTTGCCAGGCCGCATGATCCTTGCGCTACTAGATGACATCAAGGATGACATTGAGCCTGTCAACCAGAGATCCCATGCTTTACCTGGCATTGTCAAATTAGTGTCCACATTACAGGTTCTTGTATCTGGCTCTTTCCAGAACCCCATTGCAGGCGTCTCAGGGCTCTCACAGTCATCCATCAGCAGGGCCATATTTCTGCATTTATGTTGGCTGTTTCAATAACAAAGGCCCAAAAAATAAAATGAAATAAAACCTGAATGAACAACAACAAAAAAGACAAAAAAGCGACACCTATGGACATAAGTTTTTTTCTTAGGGGGCATAATTAATGCTTTGACATTTATACACTTGGCGGCTGTGTCTCAGGAAGTAAGGGTCGTCCACTTAATGCGGAATGCTTCACTAAATAAGGGGATAAATCAATAATACCCACACAAACCCGAGAAATAAATGCAAATCAACTTCTCACCCTGACAATAGTAATTCAGCGGCCTCAGCGATAGGTCACAGTGGGCTTTATGTTGACCTAAAGACAGGACCATGGACAGCTCTGCTCTAAGATAAACAGGTCAGTACAAAAGATTCAGGACCATGAACAGCTCCGTGCCGACTTGTTTTTGTTGTTAAGATGCAATCACAGTTGTGTCATGAAAAAAATTAATTGACTGTATACTTCAAGTCGACCTTAACCCATTTATCCACTGAAGATCATCAGGAGGAGTCTTTCCATTCACAAACAATAAATCTCTCTTAGCATTTCTGGAAACACATGAGTCTGAAAACGAGAACAAAAAGTGAATGTCAAATAAGGTCATTACAAATTAAAAAAATTTTCAGCCGGATGCGCCGGGCATCGGATCGTCTAAACAAGGGTGGCATATTAATTTATGTTAGCCTATATATTTTTTTTAAACAAACTAACCCAAGTTAAACATATGACACATGCTACAACAATGGGCCTTTTTAATATACAGTACATACCTTGGAATTCTTGTAAAACACACTCGCCCATGTCTATTCCCTTCAGGCCAACAATTTGCTCAGGCTGGAGGGTCTGCTTAACTATGTCCTCAAGATCTGCAAGATCTGTTAGAGGTTGTTCCTGGGGTGGCCCCCCGCCAGTTGCAGATGCTTGGTTGTGGTTGTATGAAATCTTTTCATTGGTACTGCGCTTCAGATCATGCCATCTTCTTTTGCACTCTGGAGGAGAGCGTTTGCACACACCAACTGCACTGACACATAAAGATTCCCATATACAACTTTTCTCTGTTGCAGTGATATATTTAAACTGGAGTTTATATGTATGTCTCTGCACCTTGTCAGTGAGCCCTTTGAGTTCTAGGTCTGTACATTTTCGTTTTTCCTTTTCTGTCTGACAATGCAATTGTTGTGTCAACTGTGATCTTGGAACAAAGCCACCTGTGTGCCACGCGGCTTATTGCAATCAGAGGTGCAAATTGCGCTCAGCTGCCAAACTGTGTGGGCGTGTTAGCACCGGCATATGATTAGAGCAAATTCTTTTGAGGATAAGGCGCTAAAGCAGGGCTGATTGCGTGAGCTAATTCTGTGCAAATAATGGCGCTATTAGCAGGAGCAATCCATTCTTTGTGGATCTGGCCCCAAGACCACTGACAGGTAAAGTGAACACACTGTCTTCATCATGGAATCTGTTACTAGACAGGATATATTAGGCAGCAAGTGAACATTTTGTCCTCAAAGTTGATGTTAGAAGCAGGAAAAATGAGCAAGTGTAAGGAAGTTCGACAAGGGCCAGTGTTATGGCTAGACAGCTGAGTCAGAGCATCTCCGCTACTGCAGCTCCTGTGGGTGTTCCTGACCTGCAGTGGTCAGTATCTATCTAATGTTGCCCATACATCAGAAGACTTTGAAAAGATTTGAAAAAAAGACTTGGCAACTATCAGCTCACACAGGCTCACATGTAAAGACAAGTTTTTAGAGTTTTTAGTCAAAGCCTAGTCTCAGACAGAGATTTTACAAAGACTGATTCTTGCAGGGTCACTATTTACAAGACTACAACTACATTCTTTTAGCAGTTTTCTTCCCACTCTGCAGTTTTTTCCCATCATGCTGTTAGTAGAAACTTGGGTCTTGATATGTTGGACAATTCACACTGAACAGGCTGGGCTGATCTGCCCCCTGCTCCACCATCCACTCCTCCTTCTTGATCAGGACCTTCAACATTTCACTGCCACTTCTGTGGTTGTTTGGACTGTCAGGTTTCCTGTTTCCACTTTCATCAGAGCTCATGTATTGGTAGTTGATAGTGTTATGTCCCTGCGACTTGCCATATATCAAACATGTTTGATATCGCAAGCCCAAGACTAGGAAAAGACTGATATAAAGCAGTGCAGATTACCACCTTAAACTTAACGATGGAGATGATGGGAGTGCACCGTGACTCCAGCAAGACTCCTAAAATTTACTAAAGACTTTCAGTTTTTAGTCTGTGACTGTGAAAATCTGTTGGTGTAAGCCCAGCATAAAGTGGTCCAAGGAAGGAACAGTGCTGATGGGCGGCCGAGGCTCACTGAAGCGCTGGCCTGTGTGGTCCAATCCAACAGACGAGCTACTGTGTCTCAAATTACAAAAGAAGTTAGTGCTGGCTCTGATTGAAAGGTGTCAGAATACACAGAGCATTGCACTTTGTTGGATATGAGGCTTTAAAGCCATAGACCAGTCAAGGTAGCAGGTGATGGTTGTAAGTCTCAAGGGCTTCAACAAAGAGTGAGTGTTGATATGGATCAGAGTTTGAAACAGTAAATGCTGTTTTTATTTTTTAGCTGGTAACAGTTTTAAACTAGAAAAGCATTGAGAGAGCCAGTCCATCCTTGTGAGCAGAAAAGATCCAAAGTCGAGGAAAAAGGCAGTGGCTGAGCTCACACAGAGGCTGACCTCTAATGGCCACTGGTGCTGATGTTTTCAGATGTTAACACAACTAATGGCTCCAGCAAGCAACAGTTCAGGCAGTGTTTTTTCCACAACCCCTGTAAAATATATAATACTGGATCAAGATCCAGAGTAGTGTCAGGATCCTGACCAAACTCAGCACTTATATGGAGGTTAATATCCTGTATGAACCGAAGTTTTGGGAACATCACTTAATATTTTGATTTTAAATGAATTATTGAATGTCATCAATGGGATTTCCCATTATAAAGCTCACTGCTTTTTTGTGACGTCAGTCTGGATCAGATCCAGATTAAATTTTCCTTGATGATAGAGACATGGACTCCATATTATCCTTTAATTTGGAAGTGAATCCCTTGAAAAATGGCAGCGATATGATTTATTAAAATTCACCTGATGTTAACTTCTGGGATTTTTTGAATGATGGGAATTTTATGCATTCAGACAAATATATGTATAACCACCAATATCTTGTTCTAATTCATTTCTCAGTTGGGCCAACATCTCTGAAAATTTCAGCAAAATCCATCCAGTAGTTTTTTGCCTAATCTTGTTAACGAACAAACAGACAAACAAACTTATGGCAGCAAAAACATAACCTCCTTGGTGGAGGTTAAAAAAAATGAGGGTACAAGAGGACATTGGAAGACTCTGTGGAATCACCAGATGCAGATACAGACCATAACAAGCAGAAACAGAAACCTCAAGAGAGAGAGAGTCTGTTCTGACTCACCAGTCCAGAGCAGGATGGCTCTGATACTCGGAGGCAGACATTCAAAGAGAGACATACAGACCATCGTGTCATCTGGGATCACTGAGCGCTGTAATAGGCTCCATTCTCATCAGTTTGGGCTCAGCTCAGGGCGGCTTGGCTTCACATTTTTGTGCTGTCTCAATGCCAACAACAGCACATGGGAGTACGACTCTCCTGCAGACCCCTGAACAACCCGAGATGGTTTCACTCAGCTGGCTGTAGCAGAGAAAAAGAAATAACAGGATCAGTTTGTTCACAGGTGTCGTACTGGGATAATAATTGCCCACTGGCTCATAATGGAGCCACAAAGATGTCAGCTCTTTGCAAACCTGACACGGGTACAAGCCTTGGCCTCCTGATATTCTCATTTTTATGGGGGGATCTTCTAATAGACCTGAAACTCCCAGCGGTTGTTAGTGTGAGCTTTCACTGAGTAGCCTGTGATTATTGATTTTATCTACCACTTGTTCAGGCTGGTAAAGAAAGCAAAGAAGACATAAATGGAAATGGCCATCTGCTTGTGACAGCATGCAGTCAATTGTTAGATAACCATGGTTTTTAAATGACAATGTTACAAATGATGCTGCTGTGAAGGAAATAAGAGTCTGATAGTGACGGGAATGAGCATAACTGCAGATTGGATCACAGGTGTTTTCTCTGTAATGACAATTCATTAGAATATAACAGCTTCTTTTGTATTTTAATGGCGCATGAAGCTCCTGCTGCTCATCCCTCTTATGTGAGAGCAACACAGGGATTAAGTGATGTGCATTTCAGCTACTAGAAATACTAACCCCAATTCCAGTGAAGTTGGGACATTATGTAAATACAAACAAATACAACAATTTGCAAATCTGTTCAACCAATATTCAAGAAAAATAGTATGAAGGCAAGATATTTAATGTCCAAACCAATAAACCTCATTGTTTTTCCAACAAATATTCATCCCTTTTGAAGGTTACGCCTGCAACATGTTCCAAAAAAGCTGGGACAAGGGCAACAAAAGACTGGGAAAGTTGAGAAATGCTCAAAAACACCTGTTTGGAACATTCTAGAGGTTAACAACTGGAAACAGGTGAGCATGACTGGGCACAAAAGGAGCATCCCTGGAAGGCTCAGTTGTTCGAAAGCAAGGATGTGGGGAGGTTGACTTTATCAACGGCTGCATGAGCAAATGGTCCAACAGTTTAAAGGGAAATGCCAACTTATTTTGTCTTTTCATGTCTTGCCTCACTCCGAGTCCATGACAAGCAGATAGACAACATTCTTTCGACTGCATGCAGTAACAAGAAAGAGACGGACAAAGCGCAGGATGTGAAAGTGAAAGTGAACAATGAGAACCCATTAACAGTTGTGAGTGAGACATTCGTTTGCAAGCTATTCTTAAATGCAAATTGCCTGCAAATATAAGAATAGCTTGCAAACAAACAGCTCACTCACAACCGTTAATTGGTTCTCTTTGTTCATTTAAAAGATCTGTTCTAAAGACTGGACTCGTTCAGAAACGTCACATCTCTAGCGCAAACCACTGTGGAAGTAGGTCAACAAAACAAAGCCTCTGTATAGGAGTAGAAGAAGATAAGACGATGACAGTAGAACACAGCTTAACAACACCATAAAAAAAAGAGTCACAACAAGCACACAGGACCGTTTGGAGTTGCTGAGGAGTTTATCTGACGACTGTGGGCAGAGGAAGGCTAACTATACCCATTGAATCTCAGTGTTTGAGCTCAGCAAACTAGCAGTGGGCGAGCTCTGCCTGTCTCTTCTTTGTTGCTGCATGCACATTTGAAAGAATGGTGTCTATCTGCTTGTCATGGAATCAGGAGTGAGGCAAGACATGAAAAAAAAAAGTTGCTGTATCCCTTTAAGAACGATGTCTGTCAACATACAACTGCAAGGAGCTAGGGTTGTGATGGTTTGGGGGTGTTTTTTGCCCATGGCATGGGTAACTTGCACACCTGTGAAGGCACCATTAATGCTGGAAGGTACACACAGGTTTTGGAGCAACATATGCTGCCATTCAAGACGTCTTTTTTGGGGACGTCCCCGCTTTTTTCAGCAAGACAATGCCATGACACATTCTGCAGGTGCTACAACAGCATGGCTTCATAGTAAAGAGTGCAAAGTGACAGACTGAGTGAGAATATAACTGGATCAGGGGAACTCAGTATATGAAAACTAGAAGGTTTCTGAAAATTAGCAATTGTGAACATACTCAAGTAGACATCGACAAAGACTATAAACTCGAGTTAAGGCTAATTTTGACCTCTTTAACATGTCCATGACTTCACAGAGGGGCTGACTCTGCTGTATTGTTTGGGGACAGATGCTGACTGGTTTGGGTGCATGGGCCAGTTTTGAAGCAGTGGCAGAGTTGGTCATCTTGCAAACAAGGTCAGGGGTCTAATCCCCAGCTCCTACATACAGGTGTTGATTTGTCCTTAGCATTAACATAATCTCTTATTTCACTGATTGTGGCATTTAACTGTGTCATGCTAATGCTAAAGCACAGCTAATGAAGCAGCCTCTACAATGATTGCGAAAGTGTGAATGGATTTCAGTGTAAACATTTCTTAATTCTCCTTCTCCACCTCCCCCCTCTTTGTCTCTGTTGAATCCTCTCCAGATGAATTCAAGGCCTTCCTGAAGCGTCTGCCCACTGACAGATTCTTGAATGTGTCCATGATCGCCAAGTTCTGGTCGGCCGACATGTCCCTCCAGAAGCGCTACGCCCAACTGGAGGCCAGCACGGCCCTGGTTCAGAGCAAAGCCCAGAAGATCATCAGGAAGCTGTTCACCCTGAGCAAACGCTGCCCAAAACAACCGCGCATCAGCCTGCCACGGGAAAGGTAACCTGCTGAGAAACACAAAAACGTAACACAGGAACTGAGGAAGGCATAATTAGTCATCAGTAAAGGTTTGGCTGCTGCTTCACGCTGATTCTTTCCAGCTGTAGGCTCTTTAGCAGAACACACTTGGAGCTTCTGTCTGGAACTGAGTCAGCGGTTTAATTCTCCACAAGTTACACACACATAGGGAGTGGGAGATTACGCCAATGGGGTACAATGTTGCTCCATAAGCACAGCACAAAGCAAATAAATATCTTATTACATGCTGCATGGATTGTTCAGATGGTCTTTGATCTGGAAAAGAAAAGAAAAAAAATGTGTTAGAGCTAAATCTCTTTAAATACTGTGATTTCAGCAATTCTGCAAAACTTGAAATTGGTTTTTGTCTCACATACTTTGTGTGATCTATTGATCTTACCACCTAGAGTCACAGTTATCAAAGTTTTTAGCTGTTGACCTTCCAGAGACTGTCCCTGGAGGTCATTAAAGCATTTAATGATGTGCACACCAGATGACAGATGCTGGATATTTTTATACATTACATTATACACCAAACTCCAAATTCCCCTCTCCTACGAGGTGGGTCAAACCAGCAACCTTTATGCTGTGGACAGAAACACAACCTGCTGCACCTCTGTATATGTATATATGTGTGTATATAGACCAGACCCGGCTGCAGAAACAAATTAGAGGGGGGGCATTAGATTTTTTCAGGGAGCATACTTTTTTGAACCTACATTTTATCTGCCTTGGGCTGAACAGTGGCCCTGTAAAAAAATACAGTAGTGTAGTGCCGTGCATCGAAAGACAAGTGACTGAGCTGTTAGTGATTCAGTAATTTAGTGAGCTTTGTGTGTGAAAGCTCTTTAACCCTTTGCCACTGTATTAAAACATATTTTTTAGTCCTGTTTTGGCTGTTTAAAAGCCACAACTTTAGCTGCTGTAAAACATATCAGATAAAAATTTCTTTCAGTTTTTTTTTTGCCCAAATCTCTTCTCGAAGCTCAAACCTGATCAAAAATAATGAATATTTTTAGGAGATTATGGATTTTAACCCTTAAATGCCAATTCCATAGGTGATGCCACTGATTTGGTGAAAAAAAAAAAAACACACACAACATGACTGATTTTCAATATAAAAAGTGTTTAGAGGCTGGATATTTTTTATGTACTATCACACTCTTGAATATGTCAAAGATTCATCAAAACATCAGCTTTGGTGCATTAATATTTTTTGCACAGCATCACATTTTAAGTTTTAAGAGCAATTTAAGAGCAATTTCATTGTCTCTTATTGTCTTATAGATATAACAGAAGCGCTCATGGTTTGTGGCTCTATTTATTGTGTATCTCAGAGTTATCCGAGTGCATAGTTTGTACAATTGTATTAATTTTACAGTGTTTTCCCCCTCAGAACTATGACTGATTGCCTGTTGCTGTTCCTTGCGGCTGTAATATTTCCATCAACGTCCTCGCCTCTGTTTTTATTAACATCATCACTCCCGTTTCTTTCAGGCAGCAGGTTCATGCTGCTTGGCGCTGCTCCTGCTGCTCCCTAGCTGCTGAAGCTAACCCTCCTAGCATGAATGTTTACTGCAGTGTAACTGTTGACTTCAGTGGTTGTGGTTCTAGTCGAAGTGGAGCTGTATGGCACTGCTTCCTGCTCGCTCCTGACCGCACCGTCACTTCTCCCTGACTTTTGGTAATAACTTTGGATATCCATTATTGTTGTGACCGCCAACTATGAATATTTGACCCGGTAATCGCTATGACTCAGTGACCCGCCCCCCTCTACCTCTACTTGGATAAAACGTTGCCTTCGTTCAGTTGGATTGGTTGGATGGATTGACATATCAAGATAGGATTAACTGAAGATGGCTACTCCGACGGAAAAAACGAAACCCAAATAAAATAAATATAAAACTTTGCTGTTAGTCCAGAGCGGGCACAGGTGACTCCGTGGGCGGGCACGCCGGGTCTGATATAGACATACATAAGTAGATAGATAGATAGATTGATAGATAGATAGACAGATAGATAGATAGAAAAACAGAGAGATAGATAGATAGATAGATAGATAGATAGATAGATAGATAGATAGATAGATAGATAGATAGATAGATAAAGACCTGACACGTTAGTTCCTGCCGTCCAGCCCATCGGTTTATTATGATCCTAAAATAATCAACTGGCATCATCTCAATATGTCAGCACATTGCATGCAGATTTGTAGATGTTAAGCTGTTAAGAGGACCAGAGGCTTCCAGTGCTAATAATAATGCTAATGTTAAAAATAAAAATAAAAGATAAAATAAAATAAAAGTAAAAGATTGAATATAATGCAAATACAAAACCTTACCCACGCTCACTATCCACATGCAGCACACAAACTCATTTACACACACACTAATGACATTAAGAGGAGATTCTCACTGAAAACAGAATTAGAGGACTGAGGAAACACTTTCTTGGATTAAAAATAAGGAAGCACAGGGGCTAAGACTAAATGGCAAAAACCTGATAAGAAATGAGATATACAATACACACAGAATACAATAGAGAGAAATTAATACATAGATAAATAAAATAACATTTAAAATAATATGGTAAAATTAGATACCCAAACACCAAATGCATAATGAAATTTGCTGAAGTAGGATAATGAAAAGATAATTGATTAACAGAGAACAAAATTCCAAAACATTAAATCTGAACTGAAATGGTAAAACAAAAAAAAGCCAGACTTTTCTGTTGTGATATTCTGCCAAATCCAGGCCACAATTCTCTTCCGTTTGCTGGCCTTGTTGATCCTTGTTTGGTTTGGATGGCTTTCACACCCACCACGAACCAAACTCTGGTCCACTTCGAAGGGAACCGAGACCTCCGTTTTTTGGCGGACCAGAGTTTGGTTCTTTGGTCCGTACCAGAGTTCATGTGAGCTTTCACACCAGCCCAATTGAACCATACTTTCCACGAAAGCCAACCAGAGTTCATTTGGTTGGGACAAAGCCTGCCCTACCCACTGTGGCACCCTAGGCAACAATTATATGGTCCTTACAAAAGAAATCGAATAGCATCGTTTCTACCATTGTCTTTTATTTTGTAGTAAGGGTGTTTATATTGTATTTTAGATTTTTTGTATTTATTTCTAATTTGTTCACGTCACCCAATTTACATCCTTATCTTATAAATTAAAGTCCTGTAAATAAGTGAATAAATAATAATAATTGTCATAGATTATAAATACAACAATCAACATCAAATAATTTAAATAACCAGACAATTTATACAATAACTCTACACATAAGCTACATTAACACTGTGCAATAACTATATGCAAAAACCAAATAACTATATACAAAAACCTGATAAAATACCTAATAGTACTATTGATTGCTTTACATTTGAATCAATGTGAGCTTTCTCCATTTTAAGAGTTAAAAGTAAGTAATTAAGGAGTTTTAATATAATATTACTGAAGGTGAATTTTTATGATTTTATGGTGCCCCCTAGAGGCCACAGCACCCTTACCATTTGCTTATATTGCTAAATGAGCCAGGCGGCCCTGGGTCTGGACCAAACGTGGTAGGTGTGAAAGCACCCTTACTCTGCAAAAGCACCAAAGTACTGCCATTTAAACTGAGGCCTGATGACGTGACAGGCTGACTGACGCCATTTGCAAAGTGGATTTTACACCTGAGCTTAACTTCTGAGTAAAATACCTTCACACGCTTCTCTCAGATGTCATAATGTGGCAGTTTTTCCTGCAGTGCTAGATAGACAGAAAAAGGCCTTAAAGAGAGAGGGAGAGTTAGAGACGCTGTCAGAGGAGCTGTGGACAGAGAAGATGTGATGAGACAGAAGGAGAGGAAAGGTGTGGGATGAAAAGGTCTACTTACTCATGCTGGGGGGCCGTGGTGGGGGTAAGGTACGTGGTCCTGCAGCACGCTGTAATCAAGTCCTCCCTAAGCCTGACAGCTCGACACTTGTTTACAGAGGACTTTAATTTCCCTGACAGTCCTTCCCCTCGTGCCCCTGACTTCATCTCCCCTCTCACTCCCTGCCTTTGCTTTCTGTCTCTGCTTCTCCCCCCTCGCTCACCTCTCCCTCCACCTCACCCCTGTCACTCAGAGTCTTAAATCACTTTGTAACATCAGCATCAAGTCAGCAGAGACCGCTCAGCTGCAGAAGCTCTCCATTTCCCTCTACATAAATCCATTTGTTTTGTCATCATCCGTTTTTGTCTATTTACATAGGCCTGAGGGGGAGGAACTGCCGGAGCATTTGGGCGATGTTGTGTGTGATTTCCTGAACTTAGCCTGGGGATAGAATCTCTGCCGAGCCAATTTTCAGTCTGAACTTGTTGCTGCTGCTACAGCACGAAAGTGGATGGTAATTTATGTATGCCTGCCTTTTCATCTCCACCGTCACACAAAACACTCAGACTTCTGTTTGCAGGAAAAGGTGGTAAATATGAAATCAGGGGCAACCTCGAGGACTGACGAATGAAACCACTTCAGGAGTTCCAGAAACGGCAGTCTGGCCTCTTATTGACATGAACGAATTTACGGTGAAATGAAACATCTCAACTGCCTCTCTGTATGTTGAACATGGCAGTGTATAGGACCTTATTATCTGTGGGAGACTAAGGTGGTTTTCACATCTACAACTCGGTTGCTTAGTTCCAATTCAGTTAAAAAAAAATGCTACAAGAGTGCATATTTCCTTTGGATTAATGTCAGAGTTTTGAAAACAGCAGAGTCCAGGCCAAGTTGTTCCAGCGCAGTTCAAAAGACCAGGGGCCTCATTTATAAAACTGTACATAGGAAAGATCACGATAGGTGAAGTACGCCAGAAACACAGGGAATGCGTGCACATAAAAACTTTCAGATATATAAAAGAGTGCGCATGCACGTCCTACGCTGGTTTCCATTTATAAATCACAATCAACTCTAAAGTTGTCACGCATGAGGGAACGCTTTTCCCCGCCCATATGGTGCCTATAAAAGGTCAGGTGAACACTCTTGATGAATGTTCAATGATACCAATTTCATGATGGAACGAGAGGGAACGAGCGAAAAACAAGAAATTTCATTCAATGTGACGTCGAGATACTAATTGGTGGACACAGTTCAGGCATCACTAATGCCAGAAAGGCAAAAAAGTAAAAGCATGTGGCTGATGCTGTAAATAAAGCTGCCTCAGAGGGTCTACTGTGGCTGAAGTAAAAAAGAAATGGTCACATATAAAAGTCAAGCGAAAAGGTGAATCGCTGGTGAATTGGTGTCTGAGTGACAGGTGGGGGAAAGGGCACATCGAAACTCACCCCCACAGACGAAAAGCTGTCGGGTATCATCAGGGAATCCCTCCTAGGCAGTGTGGTGACGGAGGTGGAGGGGGACACGAATGCACCGTGAGTGCGTGCCTTTTTATATCCAACTATTACTTAACTTCCTGAACAGCTACAGGTGTTGTAGCCTAACTGATCAGCAGTTTTGTGCAACGATCATGTCATTTAAATTAAATTATTATTAATATAAAACTTTATTTGTATGGAACATTTAGGGAACACAGTTACTGTCTGCCTTATTGTTTATATGATTATATATATAGAGCTACGCACATAGTCCCATCAAGTTTGTTTTTTATAAATCCCAAAAGTTGTTTACAAGTGGTGTACGCTTTCTTTTGTGCATAAGCAAGCTTTATAAATGAGGCCCCAGAGCTGTTGCTTTGACTACTACACGCCAGTGGTTTCAAATCTTAAGTAAGAAAAGTAGCTATTGGTTGACCAAAAAGTTGCTAAAGACGTCATCGCATAATTAACATAATTGAGCCTTCACTAAGCCCCTCCCACAAACGGTTACTGTCCAATCCTCTGTTACTATGCATGAGAGGCTTGTCAAGCTTTTGGCAGAAAACAATATGTGATGTGCATACGGGACTTGCAAGTCTAACAGTCAATATCCAAGAAATTTTGAGGGTGGTGTTGATTTTTTTTCATACCCAAGCCCATCAACAAGAACACCTATGTTTGTTCTAAGATAAGTTGCTAACTAATGTTAGCTAATCATAGATTTGTGTGAAAGGTAAGATAATGTTGGCAAACAAAGACGTCTCAATAGTAGGTTACTCCTGTTAAACCTTGTGCCACTGTGTAATATTTGAACAAAAGAAATACTTGTTACAGATAGAGACAAGTTCTGACATATATCTTTCAGCATTTTGTGAACAGACACCCTAGAAATGGGCAAACACTACAAAAACGGAAACTAACTAAATATTAATTTAAATTTAAAGGGGACATATTATGAATAATCACTTTTTGAAGGCTTCTGAACACATTTTTGGGTATTTGGCCTTCCTCCCAGCCCACAACATGTGAGAGTAGACAACAAAACCTGTATTTAACAGGCTGCATAAATGTAAACTCATGGTCTGTGTAGATTCTCATTCATCCAGGTCATGGTCATCTTGAAAATTCAAAAACAAGGCAACTGGACTGTGTAGAGTTTGTTGGGAAGACGTTTCACTTCTCATCCAAGAAGCTTCTTCAGTTCCAAATGGCTGGTGATGGGAGCAGATATTTATCTTGCTAGAGGAGAAAACAACAACAAAGGAAGGGAGGAGTTGGAGAACGACTCATAGAAACTTATCCCAGGGTGATGTAACCCCTGAGAGTCGTTACCCTGAATGGGTCATTAACTCCCCCTGTCATGTGAGGTGTTGTGGTCACATGTGCCCAGGAGTGAATGTTTGGAGAGCTTCCTGGGGAGAGAGCTTAGCACTGCATTATATGTGGGTGAGAGGTTGTGTCTGAGTCCACCACCCCTGTTAAGAGAAGGCTTCTCCAGTCTGGTGAAGATGGCTTCTTTCCTTTGTTGTTGTTTTCTCCTCTAGCAAGATAAATATCTGCTTCCATCACCAGCCATTTGGAACTGAAGAAGCTTCGTGGATGAGAAGTGAAACGTCTTCCCAACAAACTCTACACAGTCCAGTTGACTTGTTTTTGAATTTTCAAAAAGTAAACTCATGGTATTTGGCTAGCTGTTGAGTCTGTGGATACAGTTAGATAACAAGCATTTTATTTGCATAAGCCTACGTCTACCTGAGTATCCCCACTCCGCGGCTTGAGAAATTTCTGTGCGAAGTGCCACCATATTATTTACATTCTTAGCGAGAAATCAGCATACACCATGTCTTGACCCAAAACCTATCACTGCTCAGTTTTTGGCTGAAAACAGCCACATATATCTTCACATATAGGCCACCAGCCTTGGAGTACCAAAGGGCCCAGTGGTTTAATTTTATTTTTGAAGGGAATGAGCAGCTACAGTCGGCTAAAACCTGTATGTGTGTGCCAGTCACTTCATGTCCGATTGCTCCTTCAACTTCAGTCAGTTCAACACAGGACTGGCAACTAGACTTTTCCTGAATCCGGGCTGTGGCTGTGAAAAGGGACCTAACACGTGTTAGAGAGAATTAACAGAATTGACTTATTGCTAAGTCCCCACTCCTAAGCGCACTAGCACAAACAAGTAAAAAGCTGCCTCAAGCAACAACGGCAGCTGTCAGTGTAAGAGACATATCAAAGGATGCTATACAGGATTTGAGGGGTCTGGGACCTCACAAGATTAATCAAAAGGGTCTTCCCTATGACGTGGATGCATATATTTAAAATCTAAAAGCATAAATGAAGGGTAACAAAACAGAGTTGAAGGCAAGAGTTTTCAGGTCTCAGTTAAAAGGATCTTCAACGAGAGTCTGCAAACAGTTAGGGTCCTGGTTTTATGGAAAGCATCATGTCTGGTTTGGGTACCCAAGTTTTGGTGTCCGCTAGTGATCAACAACTACGCACACCATGAAGACTCTAGAGTGGCTGCTTCTCTGCCACAGGTGGGGCATTCAATTGCCTACTCGCACTTGGGTGAACCAGGTGGATATGTGAGGATTGTGTTCTTGGACTTTGCAAAATGCAAAGTCTTAAAAGTTTTTAAACTGGTCTTAAGATTTTGATCTGGAGTTTACTAACAAAACATGTATTAAAATGTATTTTTTCTTCGCATATGCTTCACATGCCTTCCTCAGTCAAATACTGTCACTCCTCTCTGTATTCACAGTGGGACAGATGATCAGGATGATATTTTGTATGAGTTTCAGCGCTGTTAACGAGCCATCATTGTGTTTCGTCTGTCCTCTCTGCAGGGCTGTTGGGTTTTGGTTGAGCAGGGCACAGTCTCTCCTCTACTGTAACGAGCACGGTGTGTTGGGCTCCTTCTCAGAGGAGGTGAAGAGCTGTATCTGCCCCATGGAGCAGCCCACATGTCAGGGAGCCATCCCCTGCATCGTGGGCACCTCCTCGACCTCCTGCTTGTCCTGTGCCACTGACAATGCGACCCGCTGTGGAGCCTGTCACCACGGCAACCTCCTTCATCTCGGTTCCTGCCGGCCAAGCATCGCAGCATCCCTGGATCACTACCTGAACTTGGACTTGGACATGCCTGATGCTGAGGTTTTCAGATCTTTTTTATTTAATAACTTTCACACTTAAACCTTATTGGAATAAACAGCATGGTTGTTACAGTTACACTTGTGAATTTGGGTTAAATGACAGAAGGAGACTGGTAGAGCAAAATCTTTTCCGATCATATTTTAAGATATGCAAACATGATGATATTTCTGAGGTCAACATACCAAATACCAATACTGGTATTTTTGTTTGAAAATATGCAGCCTCCACTTTACCAAAATTGACCTGTTCCTAACTCTGTGATGTTTTATTTGTGTTAGAAAGAGATGTGAAACAGGTACAGCAAGATTTCAATCTTTAAAAATAATATTGTTGATTTTTAATATAGACATTCACTGATAATGGAGTGAAACTTTATAAAACACTCATACATTCTGTCAATATTTTAGCCAATACTGAGGATGTATATGGCTTAAATGTTTGATTTATCTGTTGTTACTACCAGTAGAAATTTTTGTATCTGACAAATTTTAACTTTTTAAGCTATCATCTGCCAATACTGACATTGCACTGCTGATATTGTGCATCTCTGATACACATTCCTCAAAGAAATTAAAAAAAAATATTTGGTTAATTATTTTTACCCTTTAATAATACCAATTGGTATATATCTTATATTGTTAGATAGCCTGATTAGTCAACTTTACAATGAGGCAACACTTGTAAATATTGTGCAATTGTGAAATGAACAGCACAGCTAAATGTCTGGCTAGTGCCCATAAAAAAGTGCCAAAGCCCCCTCTGCGCCTGAAGAAAGCTTATGGTTCCTCAGTACAGCAAGGGTGAGGAACCGGTCTTCTTGGGGTGTTGTCCACCTGAGACACCTACTTCGTAGCCTGTCTTTGACTCCACTAGACTCACAAAACTTGATCCTGTCAATATCCTTGGCAGTGCTGTATTCTCAGTCTGTCTGGGACACACTGTTAGAGCTCTTGTTACTTAAAGGTTCCCTCCCCCATGTGGGCCCAGTACAGTCTGATTGGCTTACAGATCTACTCTGTGGTTATTGGTCCGTTCAGTTCTGCTCAGACAACTCTGCATTCCAACGTATATGCACTACAACTACTACTACTACTGCGAGCCAATGGACATAAACTGTTGACAAAACAATGGTAGGACATCACACTGGTAGATCTATACAGTGTGGCTGGGTGAGGGGATGTTTTAGGCAGCTGCTGGTGGCACATAGAGGAGGAGTGGGAGAGGTCCTGATGCTGCAGACCTTTGTCTTGTTCATAGAAGTGCTCTTTCACACGGAGCAGGCATGGTAAACCCACTTATGGGGAGATAAAACTCAAAAAGTGTGATTAGGGCTCCTTAAGGACAGGAAACAGATGCAAGTAAAACAAATTCAGGTGCTACCAAATGCCCCTGTTTTATCAATTGTCACCTAGTCCCACTAAAGTTACTTGGTCTTTGGGGGGATTACCCTATGCCAAAGCATTACTTCTTTCAGTTCTTTATAGGAATAAATTATTTCAGGTCACTTTCACAGCTAACACATTTGGTCCAGACTGAAAGAACTCTAGTTCGCTTTTATTTTTTAAAGTTTGGCTAACTTTGACAGGTGTAAAAGCTCACATGAATTCTGGCGTGGATCAAAGAACCAAACTCTGGACCTAAAAAAAATAGCATCTTTTGTTTGCTAAATGGTGGGTATGAAAGCCATCCATCCAAACAAGGATCAAATGAGGCAAGCAAATGTAAAAGCAGGGCATTGTGGCTTGAATTATGCCAAATAGAACAACAGTTAGCATGCTAATGTAACATTCACTGAGGCAGGGAGTGGCTAACATTAACATTGCTAGCAAAGGTTACAAATTGCTCCAGTTAGTTTACCACTTTCATCTGAGCTGGCAAATACAACAGTATCTTCAATTATTATTTCAACATACTGTGGAGCTCCCAATGCTAAACAATGCTAATACTAAAGGCGTTGTGTATTTATGAGTCATAGTGTAACAATAGGCCAGAACAAAGGCCACAACCACAGCCCTGACTGGTGGCAGATGGCTATATATCAAAACGTGACAGGCTTTTATCGGCTTGACAAAATGTAGAGTGAAAGAAACCAAATTATGAAACAATGATGCAACTTCACCACCAAAAAAAAAACAAGTTTGCTGAATTACAGGTGTGAAAGTGACCATAGAATAATATAACTGTATTATTTTGTCGAGACCACAAACTCACAGTCCATTTTTCTCTCTTCAGGTGAAGTACTTGCTGCAGCACCTCGACAGCAGAATAGAGGTCCACGCCATCTACATCAGCAACGACGTGCGCCTAGGAAGCTGGTTTAACCCTGCCTGGAGGAAGAGGATGCTGCTGACACTGAAGAGTAACAAAAATAAGTCCAACCTCATCCACATGCTGATGGGCATTTCTTTCCAGATTTGCTTGACTAAGAATTCAACCCTTGAGCCTGTGCCTGCGATATATGTGAATCCTTTTGGGGGGAGTCACTCAGAGAGCTGGTTCATGCCAGTGAACCAGCCCGACTTCCCTGACTGGGAGAGAACTCGACTGGACGCCGTTGTAACCGCACAGTGTTACAACTGGACGCTGTCTCTGGGCAACACGTGGAAGTCCTTCTTTGAAACAGTGCACATCTACCTGAGAAGTCGCATCCTCACCGATGATCCAACAGTGAATGAAACTCTCTTCTACGAACCACTGGACCTTGATGACCAGACATCCAACATGGGTTACATGAAGATCAACACGCTCAAAGTGTTTGGATACAGCATGCACTTTGACCCCGAGGGCATCAAGGATTTGATTCTCCAGTTGGACTACCCGTACACACAGGGGACGCAGGACGCTGCATTTATGATGCTTCTGGAGATGAGGGACCGGATTAATCGGCTGTCTCCGCCGGCACCACAGCCACTGGATCTGTTTTCTTGTCTTTTGCGCCATCGCCTCAAGCTGTCAGCAGGAGAGGTGGCACGCATCAAGGATTCTCTGCAGATTTTCAACTCCAAACTTCCCAATGCTGCTCCTGAACCTGAGCTTGCCCAGCTGTGCAGTTAGCAGACTCAGCAGACAAGCCTAGTGCAGGAGAGAACCTAAAACTTGGGGGGTAGTTGCTGCTTCAGAGACAGCCTTGGACCCCATATGGGAAGGTTCTAATGTGATGGCTGCCTGGACTAAAAGTGTGTGGATTAACAGACCCCAACCTCATGGCGGACCACTGGGCTTTTCTTACAGTCACTCTTGGTGTTTTCTGGTGGCACGTTTTTATTCTAAATTGCTACCAGAGCGCCTTGCCAAATGGTTGGAGCTATGTTTTGACACTTTTGGAGAACAGCGATGACTTGGACTCTTTCAGAGGATCTGCTGGGATGATCCAGAGGATTACTTTTGCTATTACTGCCCTGATTTGGCAACGTGGACTACAGGATAAAGCAGAGACTCGCATAGTTTATACAAACTGGATGCATGTTGGCTGCCTGATGGCTGTGTGGCGTGATGTTTTTCATGTCAGGGTGCTCTGTAATGAGTCTTGGCTGTCAGACTGCTAGCTTGAATGTTGTATCTCTCATGAGTAATACAAACATTGAACATGCAGAGAAGCTAAAGAGTAATAGGCTCAGTAAATTTTAATGCAAGACAGTAAAATGAAAAACAGGGGGCCATATTCACCAGAGATGACATGAAAATTAATGTCAGAATTGTGACTTTTACTTCCTAATATTCTGAATCGATCAATAATAAAAACTAAAAGACATTTAAAAAGATGTTCATCATCCTGTTTCAAAAGGCCCTCAAACATGGACTGGCTCAAATAGTGCACAGCTGTAGCAAGTAGCATGCTGCTAAAGTTAGCCTGTTACCTTGCTGAATCAGAGATGTTTCTGTTCTGCGAAGCAAAGAAAAATCAGCCTGCTCCTGCCTTACTAAAATCAAGTGTGGGTGCATTTTGGATACTACTATGTCTCGGGTAAGACAGGGCTTGACATGACATATTCAGAATGCTGATTCTGCCAAACGAAATGCTAGTACCCATCTTTAAAAAAAAAACAATATCAAATTTTGTGATTGACACATCCACCACCAATTGGCAGATTATGCTCTGAGGAAAGTTGTGGAATGAAAGTTATAAGCTTAGTTGTTGTGATGTGTGGATAATTGGCTACACTCTTTCACAATAAACTGACATTAGCTTTGATTCCTTTGCAGATGAAGTTTGTAATTAAAAAGGTGAAAGGGGTGTTTGTTAATGAAAACCATCATGATTAACAAAACTCACAGGTTCAGTAATGAGGAATGCAGGCCAAAACTATCTTGGAATTAAGAATAGCTTTTCCAGTAAATACCTGAAATAAGGACAGGGATGATCACATGACTGAAAGAGTTCATTTGCAACATAAAATGCTCTGTTTGTGAATTTTGCAGCGTCATTGTGGCTTTAAAAGGTTGATTGCTAATGAACTACTAATATGGACTGCAAAAGTGGTGGTGAAAGCTAATCGGATTGATTTAAGTAATAATACATACACTGTAGCCACAGCCATGGATGCCAAGTTGATCAGAGTCATTTGATCAAGAGGAATTTTTCAAACAAGAGGCTACAATGTGATGTAAGACCCATATTAGGCCTTTAATGAAGGGAAGACAGCGGATAGACTTTACATACAGGAAAGAGACCAGAGGAGGACATGTGGTAAATGGATTTCAGGTATGCATGGTTGCTACCTACTCCACCAAACCAGCACCCCAACAGTGGTAGTTCTGGTTAAGATTAACTAGCCTACTGTTTTAATTCTGGAGTAAAGGGCACCTGAAAACATGAATAAATTGAAAATGAAAAAAAAAAATAAAAATAATTCTCAAAACTGTGCTGCTTTGCTTTATGTTTGTTTCATTAAAGTAAATAACTTTGAGAGGTTAGCATAACAATTTGCTAAGAGAAGCCAAAAAAGTTCACATTTGTTGTACAGCAAATTTCAAATAAAATCATTTACATGTAATGGGCATATGATCTGAAGATCATGCCATAAACAAGATAAACACAGTATAGTTACACTACCTATTTGTGCTTTTTCCGAAGCGAAAGTTTGGTTTTGCACTTCTATGGAGAAACACCTCCACTTTGGAAAGGATTCTTTTACTCTGAAGTTGTCCTGGGTCAAACTTGCTCAGAAAAGACTTAGACGATGCATATATATAAAAAAAAACTTTTTCAGTGCCTCATGTGTCTCACTCCAAATGTGAAAAAACCCCAAAACAAAACACAAAATCCAATGGACCCAACCCATGTAACCTGTTCAAAATAACCTAAAAACAACCTAGTTAATGCAGAAAAGCCAAGGCAAAAATCTAAACATTGCAAGAGATATACAGTACTTAGGTGAATTTAGGTGAAATGTATAAATTCTTTCCTAATTTACTGCTGAACAAATAACCTTTTGACCTTCCATACACAAATTTTATAAAAAATCTATATATACATCTTGGTGTATTTTCAAAATCCTTAAAGGCCTTTGTCGAGAAAAAACTCATGAGGAGAGAGAGGTGTGTGAGCCGCAGCCAGCATGCATCATGAATGCCTGATATGAAAGCTATACCCTAAGAAGTTGGAGACAACGTGCCACAGCCATCACGCAGCCAATACGCATCCAATACATTTCAACTACACTGAAAGGACTTAGGACTGGACTTTACAGAGCCTATGTTATGAGGTATATCTGAGACTTTGACCTTGAAAACTAAAGGTGATTTTGATATGTAGAAAGAGACTCTGAGGTGTCTACAAAATGAGTAAGTGGAAGAGGACCCCCTTTTCTAACCCCATCCTCTTTGGCTACAGAACAATCTCATGGGAAGGGAAAATGGGTAAATATATATGTGGTGAATGAGGTGTTATGTTATGCTTAACAGTTTAAATTTGATAATCCTGAACCCTGTTGCTGTCTTTGAATATTTCTTTTTAATCCCTGCCCTCCATTTTATCTGGCATTTGAAACCTTGTATCTATGCTTAACATCTGAGTGAGACTCCGGTTAGTGATGTTCTGTCCTTGGTGGTGTGTCAATACCGATGGAGGGTGCACACATCGACAAACTGAATGGTAAAATATCTAAAAATGTTGAGGTCTTTCTTTTTTTAGCTGAAAATCAGAGAGGAAATCTTCAGGTGTGGTGACGAAAAGTCTGCAGACACGGCGCTGTAAATACCGCTCCATCTAACCCCAGGTGTGGACAAGTGCACATTGCTTTTTAGATAACTGAGTGCAAAGACCAAAAAAATGTTTATAACAGAACAAACTCATGCCTTATATGGAGAGTCAATGTTAAGATAAGAAGCACATTTAGTTTCTGTGTTTGATTTCCCGGCGAAGGCTGTATTGCTTTTTATATTTCAATATTTCTACCAAGACAGAACAAGGACACATCCTCCAGAAAACTACATGGTAATGTAGCTTTCCCATGTAAATGCCAGTCACGCATACTGCAGTTAATTCTTTTTTGATTTGGTGTTGTGATAATTTGAGTCACTATCCACAGTGCACACCGGTACTTCAGAGTTTTTTAAATGGCTTGGTTTAGTCTCAGGTCGAAGATGCAGAAACATTTTGTTGTTCTTCTTTCACATGTGGGTCCAATGTTAACTGCCAGTTACCATGGCAACGGGAATTACAGTTTTTCTGCAAGGCAGTGTTGGTACTTTTAAGAGCTGCAAACTCATTTAATTCACTAATTTGTCACTGAAAATCAGTAAACCTTGTATATCATTTCCAGCAATTCTTCTGTGCTCAGCTTGCTTAAGTAAAAACAGAGTGGTTTATCTACTTTTGGATCCTTTTCCTTCTTTTGTGGCTTTTATGGGAACTTGTGGTGATGTTAGGAACTACATGCAGCAAGATCACTTTATCAAAGGTCACTTTCACACATAAAAGTCAGCAGACTGTTCAGGGTTAAGCTGCAGTTAGGCTGATTTATACCAGGGGTGGGGAACTTTGATAACTATGAGGGACTTTGAACCTTGATAACAAGTGCCTGAGGGCGACACTGTTACAAATTGTCAGGCACTCTTGATAAGGAAAAAAATTCTAATGAATTAAAATACCAAACAACAAGCTTCAAAAGAGGATTATCCCAACATTAATATTTGTTAACTCAAACAATTCAAAATTCAAGATTTAATGAGCATGACACATCACTAAAGCCAATTCTTTTTAATGCAATAAAAGAATGAATGTTTACCAGTTTTGAAGCACAAATTGATTACCTTTACCATTGTTTCCAATATATTTTTTACTAATACTATATTTAAATGCCTCATAAAAGATATTTAGAGATACAATCATAGCAAAGTTTGTTCTTTAATGGCTTGTAAAAAAACAAGCGATCTAAGGTTTGTAGATATATATTTTATCACCAATCCTAATTCATGCATTATGTAGTGCTGGTTACTCATGATCAATCAAATTTAGCAGTTGTTGTTGTGTTTACTTAATGTTTTCAATTTTTTTTTTTTTGGAACTGATTGATGGGCCACATTGATTGAGGTGAAGGGCCGCATGTGGCAACCGGGTTGCCAATTGCCGACACCAGATTTATATGCTTCATTTCATTTTCTTTTAAACTGCAATTTGTTAGGCAGACCAAAGCCTGTCAAATGTGTAATCTAGCCTCCTGCCACTAGTTTGGGTGGTAGCAGCAGTCTTTGTCCCTGCAATCCAGACCGTTGTTGCCCTCTGTCCTGAAAATATACAACCAGCCTTGAGTAATAACACTGTTTAGCTCCAAAATAGTGCGTGCCATAAAATAAAGATAAGCTTCATTTAGGCTGTGTCAGGTGGCACTTGCATATTAACTGGAGCTTTTTGTAACCATATTCCACACAGATATGTAGATTTTGAACTGTTTGGAGTGCTAGCAATGCTAATGTTAGCAACACTCTGCTAGAGGTGGCGGAGTGTGGCGCATCGCACGCAGTGGTAATTTAATCTGGCACACCACCGTGTACAGCCAATTTGGCAATTTGGTAGACCAGCTGCGCCGAGATGGGTGTGCCACGACCAGGGGGAGGAGTCGACAGATTCAGCTTGCACAGTGACTATTTAGTGCCAAAACACTGCGCCAAAGGTGCGCTGAAAGCTCACCTTTTAGCCTCCTGTTTACATGAGACCAGTGCCCAGAGTGCTTGAAAGTTTTTCTTCTCCTCTGCAGACCAGCTCCAACCTGGTCTATTGCAGGCAGGTATCCAGAGTGTCAGGCACACTTGAATGCAATAAACAATCACAGCAACCACTATTTAATGTAACCATCTGAACCAGCACATACATTTGTATCAATATTAATTGTCCTGTCACATCTGATGTCAGATTAGATACGTTTGTCATAATGAAAACTCTGCGATGCTGAGCTCATCGTGTGGCCACCAGGGGCCTCCTCTGGTGGCCACTGTGTGCCTTTTATGATCTGACAGAAGGCACCTCATGAATGTTTTTGCATCGCCTGCCTGCAGTCTTTTCCCGACACGGCTGTGTGTCAGAGGGGCAGCGATACGCCTTGGATGCGTATAGTCTGCCAAAACCAAAGAAGACGAAGAAGTGTGCTTCAGGATGAATGAATCATGTGTTGACCCAGGACACCACTACACCACTACATTTGTCAAAACCATGTTTGAGGAACAAGAGTTTTGATCCAAAGAGTTTTGATTGCGTTTTAGCCTCCCGTTTACATGAGACCAGTGCCCAGAGTGCTTGAAAGTTTTTCTTCTTCGTATGTGTGTTGTAACAGCGCTGTTTCTCTGCAGACCTACATCGCCATCTACTGGACTGGCATGCACGCTACAGTGTTTTCAGTCATTCTCGAGTCTCCGTCTGAACGCAGATCGTTTTTGAAGACGTAAAGGAAAAACCTTTGCATTTCAGCCTCGCTGCGCCGGACTGCGCTGTTCACGAAAATAGCAAAATGCCCTGGACACACCCTGTCGGCTCAGCTCAGCCGTGGTGCACCTGCCCTGCGCAGCGCCTGCGCCTGGTCTACGAAATTAGAGCCCATAATGCTATTGTGTGATATATATTTGTCCAAATAAGCCAGAATTCACTGGTTCACAATTTTTTGATTTTCTTGCCTTGTTTGGTCCTCACTTGGTTTGGATGTCTTTCACACCCACCACAAACTGAACTCTGCTCTTCTTATAAACAAACCAATGCTCCCTATTTTCAGGCGGACCAGATGTTGGTTCTTCAGTCTGTGCCAGAGTTCATTTGAGCTTTCACATCAACAAAACTTTTCCAAAAAGTGAACCAGAGTTTGTTTGGTCCAGATCAAACATCTTAGGTGTGAAAGCAAACTAAGAGAAAGCAGAGTTAACATTACATGCTATTATTGACATGACAAATGTTTGCATGAGAAGGCAGTTGTGGCAAGGTTGCAGTCACGCACACTGATAAAAAGAAAGTTTGCAACCAAGGGTAAACCCGACAAATCCATATCTTACTCATCAGCTCCCTCTGTTGGAGAAGGACTGCATTACCTAACCATGATTTATTAAACCAATTAACTATTCAAATTACACGGCACAATTTAAAAAAGGCTTTACTTTGGATAAAAGACGTAGTTGATAAAAACTTGCTCTGACCACATTGTCAATCTGTTGGGCAAATGTAAAACCGCTGTCAAAAATGACCTTGTGGTTCTTTACAAACGGTCTTAGCTTTGAAGACACAGGATCTGAATTCACAAGAACATTATCGCCAAATAAAACAAAGTCAGTCTTGTCCTCATTTAAATGGAGGAAATTTTTCCCCAGCCATGACTTGATGTCATTGATGCAGTTAGTGAGAGATTGAAGAGCACCACTTTTGTTTGGGAACACCGGTAAATACAACTGGAGATCATCTGCGTAGCAGTGAAATGTTAAATTATGTCTTGCTATAATCGACCCCAGTGGCAGCATGTAAAGTGAAAATAGCAAAGGGCCCAAAATGGAGCCCTGGGGAACTCCGCAAAACAAAGAGGCAACAGAGGAGGACAAGTCGCCAATCATTACAGAGAAAGTCCTGTTGGTCAGATAAGACTCAAACCACTTGAGTGCAGTTCCACGGATGCCAACATAATTATTCAGGCGGGACAAGAGAATAGGATGATCGACCGTATCAAAAGCCGCCGTCAAATCAAGCAGCACCAGGACAACAGGACGTTTAGCATCAACAGACATAGCTATGGCATTGTGAACTTTAAGCAGTGCAGACTCTGTGCTATGCCGTGATCGGAAGCCGGACTGAAATTTTTCCAGGATAAAATTGTTTTCTAAAAATGCCTGTAGCTGTATAAAAATAATTTTTCAAGGACTTTAGAGATAAAAGACAAGTTAGAAACAGGTCTAAAATCAGATAAAATATTAGCATCAAGATGACTTTTTTCAAGAAGTGGTCTCACAACAGCTTGTTTAAAAGAAACTGGGACACATCCTGAGCTAAGACAAGTGTTCATTAGCACCAAGAGGGCAGGCCCAACAGCAGAAAACACCTCTTTAAGCAATTTAGTTGGGAAAACATCCAAAGGGCAATTTGTTGTTTTCATGTACTTAACTACATCAGTGAGGGATGAGAGGGAGATGGGCACAAAGTGGTCAAATACTGGAGAGAGCGGGGTTGTAGCAGGCTGGTCAGGGATGATGCTGCTGCTGCTGCACAGTGCTCTCACAGACTTTACTTTGTCCACGAAAAAGCGCAAAAAGTCCTCACATGTAGAAACAGTAGTGTCAGACAGAGGATTAGTGTAGGGGCTCAAAACAGAATTAATAGTGCTAAACAACACACGGGAGCAGTGTCCATTAATTGAGATAATATCCGACAGATTTTGGGATTTTGCCTCCTTCCCAGCGCTCTGATACTGAGTGAGACTGTCTCTCAGTATCTCTAATGATACATGTAGCCTGTCCTTCTTCAAGGGGGCCCGAGTTGAGTCATTTAACCAGGGATTAGTCCTGGGCTTAGTGGACCTGGACCTAAAAGGGGCAATAGTGTCCAGGATCTCAGAACAAGCCAAGTGGAAAGATGATAGGTAGCTATCCGGGCATCCAATTGGATTAATTCCAGCACAGGCATAAAACTCAGAGCCCATAAAAGCAGTCTCTGCTGGGATGGGAGGCTTTCCAATAAGTGGAGGAGCAAGAACTTCAAAAATAACTGGGAAATGATCTGAGATGGGAGTCTCAGATATTTCAACAAATGACACCACAAGCCCATGTGAAATAATTACATCCAATGTATGCCCAGCTCTATGTGTAGGACCATCCACAGTTTGAGTAAGGTCGAAAGATGACAGGAGACGTTTGAAATCAGTGGCCAGCTGATCAGACGGACAACAAACGTGAATGTTAAAATCCCCACAGATTAAAAGCTGTTCATATTTAGAGGCCACCTCTGCTAAGAACTCAGAAAACTCCTGAATAAAGTTTTTGTGGTGTTTAGGTGGACGGTAGACAACAGCACATAATATTGGCGAAGCTAATTCCATTGTGAATAGCTGTACTTCGAAACAGGAATAATCATTGACATGCAATTGTTTGCATGTGAAATTATCCTTAAAAATTGCGGTGACTCCGCCCCCTCTACCTGACCCTCGTGGTGTGCTGAGGAAAGAGCAGCGAGGGGGGGGAGGAGCTCAGTGAATGCGCTGTCGTCACCGGGTTTAATCCACGTTTCCGTCAACAAGAGGAAATCCAGCACGTGTGTTGAGAAGAAATCATTCGGGATAAATGTCTTGTTTATTAAGGACCTGGTATTAATGAGGGCGACGCACACCGATGTGTGGATGGATCACTTGGAACCACGAGCAACAGGGCGGAGATTCTCCTGCACGGAGCCCCGTCTGCAGATGCTAACTCGCCACGGGCGAGTGGGATGTATGTAGCTGGCATCCGGAACAGCTGATCGGAGCCAGCAGACTTCAGAGGGGCGCCGCACAATGATGCCTTCGTTTTCCCGGGGAAACCTCAGCAGGTGACGGCGATCATACTCCGAGGGCTGCGTCAGGTGGGCTCTCAGTCGAACAAGGACGCCACTTCGTTTCCCCAGCTTTCTGTGCCGATGTTTGCGGGGCAGGGGAACAGGTACACGCTGCAGGTAGTGGGGCACAGACGCCAGGAACGGTGGGAGCGTCTTTGGTTGTCCACTACGATAGATCGTCGGCTTTTTCACTGAATCACGAATATCCAGGAAGGTCTGGCGATCATACACCAGCAGCGGTGACACATTATTAACAAAAAGTGAAATCAACAGCAGTAGCAGCAAAACGTGGAGCAGAGGTGGACGGCCTGCCATACACAGCGGCGCCATCTTGACAATGATGTTGCACAGTGTATTGTCACACCATGGAGAAAGTAATACATAGTTTAATGCTGTAAGGCCCAAGATAGTGATTTCCCAGTCCACATGGGTATACCCTGATCATCAATCTTCATATCCACTATATGTATACACCCTGGACTGGTCGCCAGATAATCGCAGGTCCACTTAGAGGGACAGACAACCACTGCCTCTCACACCCACACCTCAGGGCAATTTAGGGTCATCAATAATGATATGAATGATGACTAATGAGCATGTTTTTGGTCTGTGGGAAAAAGCTGGAGTGCCCGAAGAGAACCCACACAAACAGGAGAGCATGCAAACTCCATACAGAAAAGGCTTTGACCAACACAGGGTTTGGACCAGCAACCTTCTTGTGTGCTTGGTGGCACGCACACCACTTGCTGAGCCACCATGCCACCCACACCCTGAACAGAGTTCCTGAAAATCTTCAATCCACTCAATCTAGCAGAACACCTGATGAAGTGGAACTGGCATTGATATTGTGGATGTGCAGCCGACAAATCTGCAGCAACGGTGTGTGCTATCATGTCAAGATGGACCAAAATCTCAGGAATGTTTCCAGCACTTTGAAGAATCTTTGCCAGGAAGAATTAAGGCTGTTCTTAAGGCAAAAGTGAGTCCAACTAGTTCAACTGTGCGGGGGAACCCTTTATTGAATGCAAGTAAAGTTTGAATGTATATATTAATAGAAACAAATTGAACTTTTGTGTGAAATGCAGTCACCTTTATTTAGGCTACCTGGCAGAGCATCTCAGTTACAATACCAGAACTGACAACAAACAGTGAACCTGCTCTACATGAATATATCAATTCATAAAGAGAGGAGCTCTGATTGGATCGCTCCCCAACTTATCCCACTACCATTAAGCTAAGACAATTGTGATTGGATGTTCCTCTTAACTCATCCAATTTTTCCACACAACCAAAGTAGCTGTGATTGGATATATTCCTAACTTGTCCCTACTTTCTACATGACATAGTTTTAGTTTTTGTCCATGTGCACTTGTTTGTATTAGTTACTGTCTAGTTTTCGTCGGGGGCAAAAAAGTTGTTGATGAAAACTATGATGAAAATAAATAAAAAAATGTATACTTGATACTACATGGTGATCAAAGGGTTACATGACATCCAATTATACTCTGACCCTCTTAACAAGATGAGCGTCCTCTAACATGTGGTCTGCTGTTTTATTTTTGTATGATGAAAAGCCAATTTCCTGTGTTGTCAAGAGGCAAATGAGACCCAAACATACACTGTCACTTCGCATCAGGCTGCTGGTTAATCTGCCACCGAGCGCCAGAAAGAGAGACAGGGAGAGCGAGCGCCACCTGGCCGACATAAGCTGCCTGCCTCTTCCCTCCGTGCCGCCCCGCATAATGAGGTGAGGAAGGAGTCACTCCACAGCGGGTTAATAAACAGTTATTCATCTTCAGCATGGCACCCAGGAAACAGGAGTTGGTTTGCCCTTGGGCTAATCTTCGGGCCCGTAGGAGACAGCCGATCCATCAGAGCGCCATTTATACTGCGTACTACAAACTTTTAGACCAAGGCGAGGAGAGAGGAAATGAGAGAGTGATTGAAGACGGGATGGGTGACAAGGAGAGCGAGAGATGGCGAGGGATAAGGTTGAGAGAAAGTGGGTGGGATAGAAAAGGTGAGCGGGGTCGGGCTGCTGGTCTTGCAGTGATTTATGATGTTTAGAGAGTCGGACTGCTGGAATAATGAGGTAGAATTGGAGAAATCAACTCACTGGGGTACCTGTGGGTCATTTGACATAATCATCAATAACCGTGTAGATTTCAGGGTTTCAAATTACATTCAAATCACATTATTACAAATGTGTCTGCGGGAATGATTCATGTTCGAAGCCTGTGCGGGGGAGCCAGACCGTCAGAATGAAAAGTTTGTGCTTGTTTGACCTTGGAGGGAGAATTGCTGAACGTGTTGTCCTGAGGTGTACTATAATAACTGTATCAGCAGCAGAATCATGGTCGACATATCTGAAATTCAGGTCTTATATAGCTCATCAGTTTCACACGGCACAGAAAATACAAATATAATATATTCCTCAGATTGCTTTCCAAGACTCGCTGGGAAAACTTGTTTACTACCTTCAACCAAGAATAGACAAGGTCACATTACAGATTCAACAGTGTAGCTGCACATTTTCTTTTAAGTCGTCAGCATTTTGAGGGAAAACTGCTGAACAAAATTGTTTGTTAGCTTTTACATTTCCTAACGGTCTATCTTTTCAAACCAGAAGGACCGTAAATCACATCAGTATTTCTATTTTCATTCGACATATTGAATATTTTCAGAGGTTGGACACTCTCATATCACCAAAAACAACTTACAAAGTGACACGGACTTTCAGTACAGCAGAAACTTTCTCAAAATTAATGAATGACTTTGAATTGAAGTGTAACTTTTGTATTGGAGTCCTCTCTGTAAAGTCTTCCTAAAGGCAGACCAGGCTCCAAAATAAAGGAGATCAGAAACAGATGACAGGATTTAACACAATCAAGCAGCAACACCACGCTGAAGCTGTAGTTCCTCCAGTATCCCCTTGAGGCTGGCTGCAGGAACCCTGAAGTCAACATGATTGTGTGCCAGAAACTGACGTGTTTCAGATTCTAAATAAACATTTTTACAGCCTAGTTCAAAGTACTTTTTTAGTCTTAAACTTCGATACATTGGGTTGGGGGTATTAAAATGCAGCCCACAGGCCAAATAAATCCCACAAAAAGATTTTATCAGGCTTGAGGGATCTTTTTTGGACCCCCCCAAAAATATTGATAGAACGTTTTTATGTAAGAAAAATATTTTTAAGCAATTTTTCACTGTTATGATTAAAGGAACACGCCAACAATTTTTGTTTTTGTGTCTTGCCTCTCTCCTGAGTCCATGACAACCAGGTAGACACCATTCTTTTGGCTGAGCGTCCAGTGATGAGTTAAAAACGGACAAGATCGCCAACCACTAGTTTGTTTAGCTCAAACGCCAGGAGTATATGGGTAATGCTTTAGCCTGCCTCTGCCTACAGTCATCAAATAACCTGTCCTGTGCGCTTGTTGTATTTTTTTAATAGCCATGTGATGTTTTGTTATCTGTTTTTGGACTAACATTAGCACTTCATGCAATTTTTTAAAGAAATACCTACGAAACTAAGCAACAGGGCGCATGCGCAAACCACCCTGGAAGAGCTTCTCAGCAGGTCAACAAACCAAAGCCTTTGTTTACAAGAAGAAGATTGCTACTAAGGATTATGGCCACCTTTATGAGAGAGGATGAAATGATTTCTTCAGGACTGACGAAGATCCAAAGCCTTACCCATCCGAACCAAAATGTATGGAGGAGGAACTATGTTTTGGAGCTTGCATGAAGAGAAGCTGAGACAGTGGAACAGCCTGGGGCTTCGAGGAGAGTAAGAGAACAAGATAACATGCTGTGCTAGGCATTACAAAGTGAAAACAAAACACAAGTACTAACCTTGTTTACTGTTTGTGTGACACCGAGTGATGGGATGGCCATGTTCTCCAAGAATAATCTCATTGTTTGAGTGCTGATTTCCAGTCTTTTGAAGTAGTCATCCCGTGAAAAATGCTCGGAGCAGTTCAGGCTCTCCCATCAGCCTCAGGCTGTTCCCCTGCCTCAGCTTCTCTTTGTGCACGCTCAGCTTCCAAAACATGAAGAAGGGGAGCCTTAGAGCATATGAAGACAATGAAGACCATGTGAAAAGGTATTTTGAACATGGAAATCAGCTTAAGGCTGTCCATTTACATATCAACACAAACAGTAAAATGAAATAAAAAACAAGATATCGTAGACATACCTCACACTTTGTTACCTGAGCGCTTGCATCCGTAACACTCAGAAAGAGCTTCATTTCTATAGGAGCAAACCTCACTGAGTTTGGCGTCCCACCTGGAGGTCTCTCTTGCTGCCCACTGTGAGTCTCCACAGGTGCCGCACCCCGGTATCCCTGAATTTTGAGAATAAGATTGTTGATACAGGTGACAACAAATCAAAACTTCATAAGTGATGTCATATATGTTTATGGCTTTGAAGATCATTTAACTCTTAAGGTTTCCTAGAAGATGGGTCGATAATCCCTTTAGTGTCATGATCCTGCTTTTGTTTAGTTTAGTTACCCATTTGTGTCTTGTCATGTACTTCCTGTTTTATTTTGAAAATTCACCTGCCTCTCCTTCTGTCCGTAGGTTTTGCTTCCTGTGTGGTGCTATCACACCTGATCCTGATTGTTCCTCCCCAGCCGTGTCTAATAACCCCCAATCACCTCCTGTATTTAACCTCATGTCTTCCCTGCTGCCAACCCTCAGATTCCCAGACTGAGTCCTCATGGAAAAAGTTACTGCCATCCCCAAATAAACATCAAAAAACATACTGTGCCATAAACAAATAAAGGTGACTACAGGAGAGTAATTGGAGGTACACTTTTTAATTGAAATAACCCTCTGCTGGTTCTCATGTGTCACCCCACTCCTTTTCACTGCAGGATACAGAGAAAAAACACATATATAGAGAAACATCAAACTGAAGGATGAGCTCACTTTTAACATGAAAATTGATGACTATAATTTATAAATGTCCGTGTCTTCCATTTTAATATATCATGTACATGCACATAATGTACATCACAGCCCTCCTTACAAACAGTTTAAATGTTTGTGAGGACTAACTTCATAAATGGGTGACATTAAGTTGGGATGGTAAAACTCTTTTGTTTAGGAAGAACTCGCCACTTGGAGCATGGTGTCCACTTCACTCTGACTCCTTCTTTTCCCTGAAAGGCATTGCATTTGTGACTAAAATATGAGATAAACAAAAATTTTGCACAGAGCCAGTTCTTGAAGAAATACTGAAAGTGAAATTAAAACAAAGAAAACTTAGCGTATTAGACTTCGTGGCTAATTTTTGTTGACTTTTTATTGAATAATTACATAGACTATTGTAATGGAAAAAGATCAGAATCATAAGTATTTGCATGATTCAGGACTGAGAAGCTCGGCAGTAAATGATTTGAAATTCCCATCTCACAGCATCAGTGATATACATATATATATATATATATATGAAGAGAGAGAGTTTTAGGGTGAATCCCAATTCTACCCCTTAGCCCTTTCCCTTCGTCTTACCCCTTCCCGTACCCTTCCTCTTAAACCTCTGTTTTGAGGGCCAAGGGGAAGGGGTGAAAACCCACTGCTGAGAAACGGGATGCCACTCAATTCTCACCACGCCATCCCCCAGAGCCGCTCGCTAGCTGTGACGTAGGCAGATGTGACAATAGCCGTAGCTACGGCTGCAAAGTCCAGCTCGTTATAACAAGAAATTTTAAATACGACCAACGGATCAAAACATGATTAATATTTACTTGATGAATGAACTATTACTTATAATTAAGCGCTTCCTTCAGTCTCCACTCTGCCTGTTGTCGGCAGGCGCGGTGTATTATGGGAAATTCTAATAGCCCTTCATTTCAAGTGAGGTCCCGGTCTGTCTTCATTTCGAGGGCTTTGTACCCCCTGGTCTTAGCCCTTCCCCTTAGCCCTACGGAGAATTGGGACACCACTTCACTAGACGTGAAACCAAGGGGTAAGGGGTAGTATTGGGAAAGACCCTTAGTTTGGGGAGGAAGGATGGGGGAGGAACCTGAGAGAGGACAGAAGATGGTTATGGAAGCTGAGAGATAAACAGATGGTCAATCTTAAGTGTTTTTCCATCAAACTTTTCAAGAACACAAAGATAAAATAAAAAAGGGGAATAGACATTTCGAACTCATGTCCACAATATTTTCACACAGGAACATTTTTTTGATCCAGTTTTTTTGCATTCTACACAAAAGATAGTGAAAAACAGAAGGATCAAGTGCTGTGAAATAGTAAAATGAAAATGTCTATGCGTATATAAGGATAGGCTACAGCCCCTGCAACCCAGAAAGGGGTAAGCCGTACAGATAATGGATGGATGGATTAATGTTAAATATTAAGTACCTCGCAATCTGCAGTGTGGCCCTCCAATTATTTGGAAATAATTGGGATAAGGATATAACAAGGTGCCATACGGTACAAGCCATCTCAACCAAAGGGCCTAGTGGATTAATTTTATTTTTGAAGGGAATGAGCAGCTACAGTCGGCTTAAACCTGTATGTGTGTGCCAGTCACTTCACGGCCGACTGTTTCTCCAACTTCAGTGAGTCAAGCACAGGACTGGCAAGTAGGCTATCCCTGAATCTGAGTTCAGCACCAGCAAGCCATCGCCAAACCTGATGATGGAAATGTGAGTATTTTAATACCGTGTAGTATTTATTTTGCTCATTGCTACTAGCTAATGCTAACAGTGGTTGAAGTGAACCAGAGGTAACTGCACATGTTTGTCAATGTTAACGTTACTTGTTGAAAGTCTGAAGAGTAAATTTTAAAGTGTGAACATTCTTACATTAGTCAAGAGGAGTTTTAACAGTTTCCTGAATATAATCAGTCCTTTACTCCCCCATTACCCCTCCGTTTCATTTAACATTAGCCCGGAAGATAGGCTAAGTCGTGGCTGTGTCCCACAGCGGTGACTAAGCAGAGGTTAGCATGTTGTGCTTTAGCCTGTAATGTTTAGGAGAATTGAACTTTGCTGAATTTGCATTTTGTGTGTGTTCAGGACTGTAACGTTAAGTTCCCATTATATGTTACTGTATTGACCCCTGCGCTGCTTTGGCTCATTAGCATATGAAGGGGACCACCCTCAAAACAAGCCGTTCTGAACAGAGGGGTTATGTGAGTGTAGAAAGAATGCAGCTGTGCTTTATTTAAAGGCTTCTTGGACCAAAGCATGTTACTAATGTTTCATGAAGACATCAAGGAATCATGTTAAACTGCAGAAAAACCTCCAAGCCTGCTATCTTTGTTGGTCCTAATGATAGTTTTGACCACATGGACTGAGACACAGCTGCGTTAGAGACGGTCTCAGCTGGTCTCTGAGCAGCTGGTCTGGTCCATCATGCAGGAGGTCACTGCAGTATCTCAGCTGCAAGCTTCTGGCTGGACTGCAGGCAACAGACTGACCTTTCTCACCAGTGATGGAGGAGATTTGAGGTGTGAATCCATGACAGACTGTAAAAGTGTGGCCTTTTTTCATTTACAGTCTTACTTGTAAATGGTTTTAGTCACGAAAGTCTTATTTTAAGACTTAATAAGAAAGTACGATGAAGGCTTGGTGTCCTTGCAGTTCTGAATTTACTTATTCAAAAGGTCATTTTCTTTTGGTTTAAAATATTCAGAGGGCAAAAATGCCTCTTGTCTATTCCTCCCACAGAAATAGCATCACATTCAGAGGCCATTCTGGTGCAGTGGCCTGTGTTACAGCCCCTGATAATGTCATGCATGCTTTCTAAAGAGCATGAAAGCACATCTGTCCTCCGTGAAAAATGGACTTAGAGTATGAACAATAACAGAAATTTAGGGCCTGATGCACAGATGACTGTGAGGAAGACCAGAGGGGGGATGTGTGTGGATCTAGGTGGTCATCTGGGTGGGGGTGTGGAGCAAAGTTAACAGATTTAAGGTTTTTGTAGCCCTAAAGGTCAGATCTGGAGTTAGTAACACTCATTCCACTAAGCACAAGAAATGTGCTATTTAAAAGCAAGCCATAAAAACTATTAAAAAATAATATTATATTGAGACCATTCTTTTCACCTTCATCTGACCTAATGATTGATATCTGATACTTCTTGGCGATTTAAGATTTTAATCCTTTTGAATTCCAGGTTTTTTCATAATGTCAGCATGATTTCAAATGTAAAAATAAGGAAAAATGTATTATTTTCAGTATACAGTAGTAGATTTTTTTAGGTTGAATTGTAACAACCAGGGATATCGTAATTATTTCCAGCAATACTGGTTTAAATGCTTTATTATTTCCTGCACAGAAAACACACTTTTCTGAAGGTAGCTCTAAAAAACAGGTTATACATTGATATTTTTCCAACATCTTACGGGTTGATTTTTTTTAACCAACAACCAACCAAGTCTTACACATCAAATATTCATAAATTTTTCAGACCTGACCCTTTGAATGACAAGTTATTATAATGATTCTGCCATGTTTTATATTTAAAAGATAAACAGAATAATTTTCAATATCCTACTCAGGAAGAAGATTTTTTTTTTAAGGCATGGGATATGTCAGTGATTAGCAGCAACACTGATATATCAACGTTATTAGTTTATATTTTTTTTTCAATTTTAAGGATTTGATTTTTAATCCAACATCAGTCCAAAGCATACACATCAAATATGAATAAATTTTGAAGACAAAATGTCTGCTACATCTGTACTTCGTCTCTCCCTTTTTAAAGAACTAGCAGATGAATGTTGCCCCTGGGCTGCCAGTTTCCCACTGCTGCCCTGAAGTGACTGTGGCTACGACAAAAGCCAGCTTAATCTTCTGTTCCTATTCTTTACCTCCCTCCTGTTAAAACCACAAATTCAACACCATGCTGGGCCGAAACTGTGGATTACAACCATAGGATATAATAGATATAGGCAAAATTTGCACTCAGAACCACATAAAGCACAAAAAACTGATCTTTAAAAATTTATTTTCTCCGTCCGAAAATTTACTTGGTACATTAATATGATGCAAGGGCCTGACTTGTGAACAGGTCTATGAAGCTCCACAAGTTTTTTCTTTTCTTTTCTAAGGGCTGAAAGAGTAAAAAAAAAATCATATTCAGTGCTTGACGTGACAGAGATATTTTGTTTCGTCCTGCAAATTTTTAAAAATGGAAAAAGATAATTTCGAGCCTAAGTGTACCAAGGCCTTCAGGATCTGTTTCTGTGTGACACAGTTGAGTAAAAAACTAAAACTAAAGACCCAACTGTCTTCACATTGGCACAGCTGATCTCCACACATCTTTTCACAGAATGGTCTCATGGATCTGGCACATCCCTCTTCCATCTTCAGGATGTTTCCGTTCTCATTCAGGAGGTCTTTGTGCTCCTCACAGCTGATCTATTGTTTTTGTCCTCATACAGTGTGAGTGACGGGAACAATGTGCTGGTAAAATGAGAGAGGGATCTGCGAAACAAGAGAATAAAACAATGAAAGGATGACAAATTGAGACAGAAAGAGGAGCAGACAGGCTGGCTGACATGCAAATATTCCCCATCGGAGGTAGCTGTCCCGTGTGATGGTGATCCTGTCGTCTGAGCGGGAGCCCGAACAGAAGAGGATGGCGAACGACAGACGGGACACTTTATCCTGTTAGGAGGAGCAGAGGGAACGCCGCCACCATTCACTGACAAACACAACCACTGATGGGAGAATGCTGAATTCCTTCACAGGAACAAAAGTTTGGTGCATGTAAATTAGAAAAACGTGGATTTAGTTCTTTCAACTCTTGGCTTTGTTACTTATTCCAAAGAGGTTGTGTTTTGATGGCATTTGTCTGTATGTCTGTCTGCAGAGAGCAAGATAACTCGAAAGTTCCTTAAAGGTTTTGATGAAAATTTCAGGGATTGTTAGTTATGGCACACCATCTTTCAACCAATCAGAGTGGACTGGGGGAAGGGGCCTCAAAGTGGTACTGCACTTTTTCGTTCCCTCAATCTGCCATCTCGCGTTTGTTGTTTCCGGGTTACCCCTGTACATATCATAATGTAATGACAACAAGACTTGTACATCATGACAATACTAAAGAAAGACACCTTAGCTTTCACTTTCAGAAAGAATAAATGGTCTCACTTCTATAGTTTTTGTTTTTGAGAGATTGAAACTGAAAGTAGCAAACAATGCTAAAAACACCTCAGTTAATGAATGCTGCTCCTTTATCTTATGCTGCTGAAACTACTAATGATTTTAAGAAACAGCTGAAACACATTTATTTAGACAAGCTATATATATATATATATATATATATATATAAATGTGTGTGTGTGTGTGTGTGTTTCTTGTATTTATCAAAGGTCAGTTTACTGGTAGGAAGCTACAGTTGACATTTTAATGATGAGCATTTCACAAGCACATTTGAATCAAATTAACAATGTAATTTAAAGCACAATAGCTCCTCAATTTCAAGCAAAATATCAGTTTTAATGTTATGTTGTTATGTTATGTGATGTCATTCCCACTGTGACGCACTGGGTGCCTACACAGGTGATGAACACTGGTCTGCTTCTTGTTACATCTCACATCCTGGATGAATACTCTTTTTCATTAGACCATTTTATTCAACAGGATTGAATAAAATGTTTTTAAGAAATCTCAGGGTATGTATTTATATACATATACATATATACACACACAGATACAATTCAAATAGATATTTTATACTTCACATGACAGAGTTAACTACATGTTTCAAGTTAATAAAGCTAAATTACAGCATGGACATTGTCCTTGAAACATCTGAATATGTTAACCTACTCAGGAGGATCAGACGGGCTTCTTCTTTCTTCGTCTGAAATGTTAAAACAAGTCAGTAATTTTCCAAATCAGCAACACTGATTTCATAGACAAGGACATTTAGTAATGCTACAGCGTCAAGCAACGTTTGCTAGTCAAGAACATAAGTAAAGCCAGCTAGTTTACAGTCCACATTGTTCCTTTTCAGAGGAAATTTTAGCAATTTTAACAGCATTTTCACAAGTATAATGCTTCGTCACATGCACATAGACTATGTGTCAGGCTGGAATCTATATCAATATATGAATGTAAGAAACTGAAGTTTTTGATAAGTAGTTACTAGAAATTGCAACTAAGCAATTCATTTAAATGACCCACCAAGCTTTGTTTGGAATTATTCAGCTGCTACATGAACCATATGACCCTCTAGCATTCTGACCCCTCAATGATGTGACACTCTCTTTCTAGGGCTCTGAGCCACGAAATTGCAACTTCCTCAAGTGTCTGGCAACAATATGGGTGATAGGGACTGATCTCGCATTGTAAGGCGAGACATGCCTACAATTTGGAAAAATTAAAATATTAAACTGCTAAGATGTTACTTAGACAAAAATATTGTACTTTTTGTGTAAAGCCAGCCCCAAAAACACTTCAAGAAAAAAAATGGCCTTTGCTGTACAGTGTGAGTTTTGTCCCTCCTAAATATGGAAAATTGACCAGAACAAAAGAAGAAACAAGAGACTCAATGTTATGGATCACGGTTCCTTTATCTCAGAAAACATGCAGCATGGAGAGGAGACCTGGAGAGGTGTCCTCTGAAGACAAGACAGCTCACCAGCCTTAAATACAGCACTCTACAGAATCACATGACAAAAAATATGTATATTTAGAAACTGTTCAAGAGAGTATAGATCCCAGGACACCATATACAGGTAAAACTTCACACCCTGTTCAAAAACCACCCCCACCACCTGTTTACTAAGGGGTCAAAAGTTGTCTAAAAACAGATGTCAGACCTTGGTGTTGTTTTACTTCACTGAGTTCAAATAAAGCTTTCAAAAAATTCCTCACAGTTCCCCCATTTTGACACAAAGTGTCAATATAACTTTTTTGAAAGAAACCATCACACAAAACAAATCCAAAAAACAGATCAACAAAATTCCCATTGTAGTTTACATTTACACTGTTTCTTCATCCAAGTCCCTCTCACTCTATGGATTTCCAGGAGCCCATTCTGACAGACAGTAAACATTTGTCTCATTTTCTGATATTTTTACATACAGGGGGACTCTCTCTTCTCCAAGAATTCCACCGATCCACTTATGTAACAGTGCTCGCATGCAAGTGAGAGCGCAAGTACAGAAACATAAAATTATACTGAAAACAATCAGCACAGGGATGAAAATACTAATTACCATGGCCCCCCATGGTCCAAAATAATCCATTAACCATTTATTAAAACTGAAACCGGCTGAACTAGAAGGACCAAAAGCTTCACGGATTTTATCAAGTGCTGCAATTACATTAGTGATATTGTCTGAATTGTCTGGTATAAGAGTTACGCATGCGTCATCTGTTAAATTTAGAGTCATACACAGACCTCCAGTTTTTGCCAAAATGTAATCTAGGGCCATTTCATGCTTTAGTAAAGTCAATCTATGAGATTTATCATTTGCAGCTAAATATTTAAACCCTTTTATGGTTTCATTTGCAAAAGCATTCATAGAATATCTAATGTTATCTATGTGATCTGCTAAAAAGGTGACACCATACCATGGTAATATACCAATACCCCATTTCTCAGCTAATGAAATACGCCAATGATATGAGTCAAGATTAGAAAACTGTGCCATTTCTCGTTTGTGTGCGTGACTGTGTTTGAAATTACTTTTAAAAGTTATGGGGAATACGGCTAAATTGGTTATAGTTAGATTAACAAAATAGCAACAACCTGACCACTGTGGAGGTAAAAACAGAAATGCTTCATTTCCACATAGCCAATAAAAATTACCAATTGGTGGTATTCCCTTGTATGCTGGAGCATTAAGAAATGTGCTAATTGGAATAATTTGTCCATTAGAAAAAGTAATATTAATGGGATTAGCCCTAGATTGATTGGGGGTTAGACTAACAATAGGATACAAACAGTGTGAAACTCCCATAAACTGACCTGTACCATTTGAACATAAACAGATTGGATGAGAAATTTTTTTCTCCGAATTCAGGATCTCAATAGGCTCTGCATCTGAGTTTGAAGGAAAAGGTTCAGGTTGCATGTGGTCACAGAACCAGTTTACACATGTCAGAAAAACATTTGTTTGTTCTGGATTGTGATTATACATTTTCCTAGTCGAATTATACCATCTGAGGTGTGAATACTTACACCAGTCCCGCATCTGATCATCCAGTCTTGGCTTACCCGCATAATATTGGACTAAACTTACAACAGGATCCAAGCATGGACAGTGTCTTGCTTCCAACTGGAACAAAGAATGCCAATTAACTGGAGGGCTTTGTATTACCAAAACAGTGGAATTCGCACCATACAGCCTGTTTTTTACCCATCCTATGAAAGAATACCAACTATTCTTTTGAACAAAATTCTCAGACAAAGTGTCTGCATCAAAACCCCAAGGTTTCCAGTCTGTATATTGGAATACCTGTCTTTTTTCCCTGAGCAGTCTCATTGGTGTTGCATCCTTGTCTTTCTGGGTCTCCTGACCCAGCGTTGGTGACATGCCAATGCCACTTTTCCCCTCGGAATGTCGTTTTGTCCACGATGACAGTGGACTACTAGTCCAGTGATTGTTCCATTTCCAGGCTTGAAACACAACAATTATGCTGACCAACCAGATGACACAAACAGTAGCCATGATGTGATAGCTGATTTTTTTCATCCAACACCCCTTACTAGGTTGGGGCCTGCAGGTTTGTGGTTGTATCATTGGGAAACGGTTTACACTGAGATGCATGGATCCAGGTGTCCCGTTCAGCTACTCGGACAGCAGTTGGAGTTGTCAGCAACACCTGGTATGGGCCGATCCACCGGGGCTGATGCCAGTGCTTCCTTCGCAAGTCCTTGACCACTACCCAGTCACCTGGCTCGATGTTATGGAGCTTTACTGATGCAGGCTCAGGGAGGGCAGCTTTCACCTGCCCCTGCTGTCTCCTATGCCTGCCTTGGTTGGAGTCCTGGAGAACAAACAGAAAGTCCATTCGGTGGTGCGTGTGGCCATGCTTCCTCCAGTTGCTGTGTTTCCTGCTGAGTTGGATAGGGAGTGGGACAGTTGCGAGACATATGACCAAAACCTTGACAATTGAAACAATCTTAGTGTGTTAGGTTCCTTGTTGATGTACTCCACTTTATGTTTAAACCGTGGTTCATTCCTCCTTCTCTGACGGTTAGACCCCCTGATGTTGTTATTGCGGTAAAGTCCTTTTTGGTCGTTGTTCTGTGCTCCTCCTCCCTGAAAAAACATTAACTGAGCCGTTTGGAGTTTCTTACTGTGCTTTGTATCTGAGTCGATCTTATTCCTCTCAGCATGCAGCACGTGCGTCCAAATGGTTGTCATTGGTTCTGTTTCCCAGCAGACACATGTAGCCATGACCCGGTTTTTTAGGTCAGGAATGAGACCATTCACCAATGCTGTTTTCAACAGGTCAGAGTACACTGCATTGTCCTGGTCGATGCCGGAGTGAGCTGCAAAGACAGTTTCCATACGGCTACGAAAATCAGCAGCAGACTCACCTTCTTTTTGCTTAGTGTTGTGTATCTCAGGCCAGCAGACTCTTAGTGGGAAAGCCTTACGCACTGCATCATAGAGCCTGTCCATCATGTCATCAAACGCCATAGACCCCACTCTGGGCGAAGTAGACCAGTTGTCAGGTTTCACATTGGTCCATCTGAGCTTAAAACACCTGCGACAGACAGCCTCAACCTCTTGTAAGGTTGGATTGTACATTGACAACAGTTGTTGCATTGCTGTGACCCATTTCTCACCCCCTGTCTTCTGAGGATCTATTAGCTCCCCTGCCACTTCCTTCAATTCATCAGGTTGCCAAGGTCTATAAACTAGAACGTCCTTTTCCCAAAGTTCTTTTGCGTCCTCATCTGTTGGTTGTGGCTGTGGGTTGGGAAATGACATCATTGGCATCTGAAACATAGTCTCTTTATCATCTTGGCTTCGAAGCCAATAATCAAATGAAGGTGCAAGCGGAGAAACAGGTTTCCTTGGAGACACCAAGTTAGGGGTTACTTTTTTACCAGTCTGTTGTCCTTCACAAGCTGCTGCTGGGGTCAAAGAGAGGTTTGAGAGGTCAGGATACAGAGTCCCATCCTCCCTTCTGGTAGGGCTGTCAGCTGTTGCGTCTGTCACCGGTGCTGTAGGAGTCTCTGCAGGTTTGGAGACAGCATAAGGAGGGGGGAGAGCAATACTCCTATCCCTACGTCTCTTTTTCACCTTGTTTTCATCCATGCACAAACTCTCTTGACTTTGCTTGACCATTAACCCAGTAGCAGACTTCACTTCCCTTATTCCTGCTTCCACCTCCCATTTTTCAAAAGCATGCCAACCTACTTTGTCTTTTTTTACTTTCTTTTCTTTTACTTTTCCGTCTAATAAAACTTTGCACCTTCTTAAACCATCCATGCTTAGTGTACCTGTCAAAGGAAACACCCCCTCGGTTAACAGATGCCATAGTGGAACATTTTCAACCACGCTTGTACCCCATTTGTCTGCCATTATTTTAACAGGACCTGTAAGAGGGTCCGGCAATGGTTTTTCTTTACCCAATTTGTTCCCCATGTTTTGTATCGACTCAGTAACAGGTGTGCTTTCACTTACAAAGTTTTACCAGTCATTCACAAATCACCCTCACTCAGATCTTACAATACACATATGGTCAGATCAGTTCAAGCACGCACTAACTTTGGGTAGACTCTTATTCAGCCAGGTGGTTTGTATGACACATTCGTTCCAAGCAACGCACCCTTTAACATACAGGACTGTATGTGAGACACTGAATGAGTCACCCCAAAGTATTTTATTTAACTTAGCTCAAAATTTCTCCACTCATAGACCCAATTTAGTATGATGGGGCCTTCTACCATGAGTGTGCCTTAGTACTTCTTAGTGTTAATTCCCTTTCTGTTTTTATGGTTTTTACAATTTTTTGGGTCCCAACACCTCACAGGAATTATATGGAACAATAGCACTTTTTTTTGTCCTTTTGTTAAATTTTCTTCACTTGCTATATTCAACACTACGCTTAGAATTACATGAATATAGGACGCGCAACACTGCAGCGTCTGCAGGCTTCACATGCACTGCATAGCAACCTTAAGGATTTACGCAAAAACGATTGATACCACAAGCAACCGTACCTAGGATTTAACAACAACATAGGAATGATCCATAACACTGTACTCACTGGTTAAATAGATGGAGAGTCCACTGTCCAGTACCCGCGCCCTTCGTCAGGCGGGATCCTGTCCTCTGTTTGTCAGAGTGGAACTTTCCCTTGCCGGCAGTTAACCTTCAGAAGACTCAGGCACTGATCAGTGGAACTTCCATCCCATCCTCGTCGCCAAAAAATGTGAGTTTTGTCCCTCCTAAATATGGAAAATTGACCAGAACAAAAGAAGAAACAAGAGACTCAATGTTATGGATCACGGTTCCTTTATCTCAGAAAACATGCAGCATGGAGAGGAGACCTGGAGAGGTGTCCTCTGAAGACAAGACAGCTCACCAGCCTTAAATACAGCACTCTACAGAATCACATGACAAAAAATATGTATATTTAGAAACTGTTCAAGAGAGTATAGATCCCAGGACACCATATACAGGTAAAACTTCACACCCTGTTCAAAAACCACCCCCACCACCTGTTTACTAAGGGGTCAAAAGTTGTCTAAAAACAGATGTCAGACCTTGGTGTTGTTTTACTTCACTGAGTTCAAATAAAGCTTTCAAAAAATTCCTCACAACAGAGACAAAGTTTTATTGTTTTTTTTTATTTTCAACTTAAATCAGATCTTTGCTCAGTAGACAACCAAGACATTATGTAAAGGGTCAAACATCTCAGGAAATGGGACCTTAATATTGGCTTAGTGGTTCCAGTGTCTGCTGCTAAATATTGAAGTTGAACTGCATATTTTTTCAGATGTATAAACATTTGGCCTTAAATTATTTAAGACTATTGTGTTTGATTGTTTAAAAACAGTGTCTGTTTATCATTTATCCATAGTTTGAGCCCTAAAGAGCATCATCCACCTGTCAAATTCTGTCTAACCTTGACAAACTCACATTTTCTATACCCTATTGCAAAAAAACAGAGTTTAATAATTCATGAAGGCAGATGAAGGCAGATTTATATTTCTTCTGCAGGCTTGTTTTCTTCACAGACAGAGCTTGGATTCTTTATTTATAGATTACAAGTCAACATCTGATGAATCCCCACACGACTACAGCAGAGCTGACTTTATGAGTCTGGATAAGGGCACGATGATATGTTCTGCTGAAAAGTTTAAGTTTCTTTGACCTATAAAAAGTGAGAGGGGAGAGCTGGATCTCATTTCACAGGTGTACATCTGGGTCAGAATCCTGTCAGAAGAGCTCATAGTAATGTTAACAAACTGGGAATCAAATCACTTCACATGGAGTGGAGAACACCTCATTCTCGCGTCAAGATTCAGCTGGAATTTGACCATGTACCACCTGAAACTAGACAAAGCGTCAGCAGCATCAGGACATATCTCTCTCCCCTTGTAAACAGCTTCAGTGGCTATCAAAAACAACCCTTCCCCCCTACTCCCCTGAATATACCTACCTGTGTGACATCACAGTTGTTTAATCTGCAGTTTAAGCCCATTGACTCAAAGTAGCAAGCCCAGTGTGAAGCAGAGATGACAGGATGAATATGAACTTATTGATAACATAACAACCACTAAAGCAGCTCTAAACAGAAAAAATACCACAAAGAAGATGGATCAACCAATCAGAACAAACTGATCCCACATGGAAAAGTGAGCCTTAAAGGGGCAGGAGCTCTAGTACCTCATTTTCACTGAGAGGGCTTTCACACTGGCAGGGTTCTGGCTCTGGAACCAGTTCTGTGCTGGATTCTCAGAACCCTGGTGCTTTCTAGCAAGACGGTGTAAGCTACCAGTTTAAGCTGAACAAAAGAGAGGGGGCATTTTTCCATGTTACTCAGGCAGAGGTAAACAATCGACCAGCAAAACGGATCGCACTGATATTCTAAAAGTGTTTGTTGTTTTACTTAAGGTTTTTGTTTTTATCCAGCAGTCAAGCATGCAATGACTGTTGATAATGAGGCGAGATAGAAGACTTATGTAGAATGTAGTGTGTGTTCCTCTCCTTCCTAGACTTCCTGCTCATTTTAGGAGAATACAACATGCCCACTGACGATGTCAGGTTCACGAGCTGGAACCAAACATTTTAGGTTCTGAACCACTTTTTTTTACAGCCTGAACACGCCAGCCAGTTCCTAATTAAGTTCAGGAACCGGAACGGGAAAAGCCCTCTGAGTGGATTGGTTTGGTTCTGCACAGTTCAGTTTGGTCTGGATCTGTTAACTGTGGTTTTGTTTGAGTTTCCACTGCCAGCTGTACCTTCGCTTCAAGGCGGGGATGTGGGTAGGGAGGAGAAGGTCACACCAGCCACTTAAATACCAATGTTGTGAGAGAACTAAGCTTTGGGACTGCTCCATGAACCTCATATAACAACACTTAAAACATCCTGAATGATCCTTTTTAACTAAATTTCGATTTACCTGGATGGAGACAGAGGACGAGTTCAGGTAAGTGTTGAGCCTCTTGGCAAACAGCAACACTGTCGTGGTTTGCAGTCATAACAGCCTTGCCCCTAAATATACTGTACCGTACTGTTTTCTTCCACTTATCCGGGTTCGGGTAGGGGCAGCAGCCAAAGCAGATAAGCTCAGACTTCCCTCTCCCCGGCCACTTCATCCAGCTCTTCCCCGGGGATTCTGAGGTGTTCCCAGGCCATCTGAGAGACATAGTCCCTCCAGCATGTCCTGGGTCTTCTCTGAAGTCTCCTACTGGTGGGACGTGTCCTGAACACCTCACTAGGGAGGTATCTGGGAGGCATCCTGATTAGATGCCCGAGCCACCTCATCCAGCTCCTTTCAACCTGGAGGAGCAGCGGCTCTACTCTGAGCCCCTCCCGGATGACCGAGCGTCTCACCTCATCTCTAAGGGAGAGCCCGGACACCCTGCAGATGAAACTCATTTCCACTGCTTGTACCCATGATCTTGTTCTCTCGGTCACTACCCACAGCACGTGACCATAGGTGAGAGTAAGAGCGAAGATTGAGCGGTAAATCAAGAGCTTTGCCTTTTGGCTCAGCTCCCTTTTCACCACGACAGACCTGTGCAGAATCCGCATTAATGCCGACACCGCACCAATCCGCTTGTCAATCTCCCGCTCTGTCCTTCCCTCACTCTTGAACAAGTCCCCTAAATATGCACATTTTAAATCCTCAGTGACATAAATACTGGTAAAGTTAAAAAAAAAAGTCTGGGCACCTATTTAGATCAAGTTTCTTTCGTAACCAGGCTGTAAACATGTTTACTTCTGCGTTTGATGAATGTGACATCTCACACAAAAACAAATTGAAATATCAACTGTAACACATTAGATTACTGCGTTACCGTCATGTTACTATAGCAACACCAAACACTGATAATTAACCTCGAACACACTCAGGCTGAGACTGATGACAATGGCTGACTTGTTTTTCTCTTCTATTTTATTCGGTATATTAAATGTAAAAAAAAAGACTGTTTACTGTCTAAATGAAAACAGATGTGACAGCACAGCTGAGGCATCCAAGGACAGCAGTCCATCATATCTGTTAACCTTGAATTAGCAGCTCTGTCAGAGTCACACACTGAAACTCTTCTATTGATCAGAGAAAGATTGATCACAGAGCCATTCTCTCTGCACCTCCTCTAGTTTAAAAGCCAAAACAAAAAGTAAAACAACTGTAGTTGCATATTTCTCCCCTGATTTTATGAAGAGCCATATTGTATATTATTAGAGCATATGCCTATAATAACATTCCTTTATGGTTTAAACAAATAAACATTTAACTGGAGAGGATGTTCCCTTTTGATTTGGAAAAAAAGAAAAAAAAAGCACTCACTGTTTCACTTAACAACACCTAATTATCTTTCTGTTCACACATATCTATTTCTGAGAAGATGAGTTTTTGTCTTTATCAATCCCCAGGAGAAATCCAGATTTTTCAGTGTGTTGAAAGATAATGGAAAAAAAAAAAGAAAAAAAAAACAACAATATCTAACAGTTCAGCGCAAGTGGACTTATGTGAAGCACAATGAAATGTATGATGGTGGATTATAACGTTTTCCGAAGGCCCCCTGACTGACTGCAGCTGGATTTTAAACTTTCATTAACATACAGATCCTGCCGCCTCAATTTCCCCCTCCCTGCCAACTTCCAGTTAGTTACCAGCCACTTCCAGCCACTGAAGGTCCCCCCACCTCTCTGAGGTTGTGCTTAAAATCCATTGACAACATTCCCATTCATGCATTTGCAGGGTGTCTCAATGAGATGGTGCTTCCCTCACAAGATGATGTAGCCTCAGCCTTTCCCTTGGTTCGTAAATCAGCTGCCAAATCAGCTGGGAGCAAACTTGACATCACAAATTCACTCAAATATGGCCTATTTGGCCCCTTGACAGGAACCAGCCAAGTACCTATCATGGACAGAGGGGAAGTTAGTAGATTAGTTAATTAATTTCCTTTACTTACTGTAATTTTCCATGGTAATCAAAATTTTCTTTTATATATCCTGCAAAATTTAAGTAGATGTCAGTTTAGATGAATCCACTCCTCCCAGTCATTAAAATACACATATACCATGAGAAACAGGCCGTGGTGGTGGTGTAGCAGCTATTTATAATTGTTGTCTCCAAATCAATCCTAGAACAAAGGCTAATTACTCTTCTTTTGAAAGCCTTGTTCTAAATTTATTCCATACTGACTCAAAAACCTGTCAGCCAGTCCTATATGTGATAATTTACCCTCCTCCAGGCCCTTATTCTGAATTCTTATCAGAATTTTCTGAGTTCGTATCAAACTTGGTCCTTAGCTCTGATAAAATACTCATTGTAGGTGATTTTAATATCCATGTTGACAAAGAAAGTGATAGCCTTAGCTCAGCTTTTATGTCCCTAACAGACTCAGTTGGTTTTATTCAGGCCGTTTGTGAAGCTACTCATCATTTCAATCACACTCTCGACCTTGTTTTAGCATATAGTCTTGATGTTAATAAACTAAAAGTCTTTCCTGAAAATCCTTTGTTATCGGATCACTTCTTAGTAACTTTTAACATCTTCTTAGAGGATTTTGCGTTTTGTAACAAAATTTTGAAGAGTAGAAATCTGTCCAATGGTGCCGTGGCTAAATTTAAAGAAGCCATTCCTGCTGCCTTAAACTCTTATTGATCAAACATGGACCACTGAAAGCTATGGAGAGAGTTGTCTCAGGAGATTGGAAAAAAATTATAGACAAGCATGTTAAAGGTAAAGGCTATGAGACCATCTCTAAGCAGCTTGATGACTACAGCTGCACATATTATTCTGAAGTTTAAGGTCCACGGGACTGTAGCCAACCCCCCTGGACATGGTCACAAGAGGATAATTGATGACAAATTGAAGAGATGGATAATACGAATGGTAACCAAAGAGCCCAGAACAACTTCCAAAGAGATTAGAGGTGAACTCCAAGGTCAAGGTACATCAGTATCAGATTGCACCATCTGTTGCTGTTTGAGCCAAAGTGGACTTAATGGAGGACATCACTGTCGAAAGAAAATCATAAAAAAGTGAGACTGGAATTTGCCAAAATGCATATTGACAAGCCACAAAGCTTCTGGGAGAATGTCCTTTGGACAGACGAGACAAAACTGGAGCTTTTTGGCAAAAAGCATACAAAGAAAAGAGCACTGTACCTACTGTGAAACATGGAGGAGGCTCAGTTATGTTCAGGGGCTGCTTTACTGCATCTGGCACAGGGTGTCTTAAATCTGTGCAGGGTACGATGAAATCTCAAGACTATCAAGGTATTCTGGAGCCAAATGTGCTGCCCAGTGTCAGAAAGCTTGGTCTCAGTTGCAGGTCAAGGGTCCTCCAACAGGATAATGACCCAGAACACAGCTAAAAACACCCAAGAATGGCTCAGAACAAAACAGTGGACTATTCTGAAGTGGCCTTCTATGATCCCTGATCTAAATCCTATTGAACATTTGTGGAAGGAGCTGAAACATGCAGTCTGGAGAAGACACCCTTCAAACCTGAGACAGCTGGAGCAGTTTGCTCATGTGGAGTGGACCACAATATCTGTCGACAAGTCTCACTGAGAGTTACAGATATTGCAGTGATTGCCTCAAAAGGCTGTACAACAAAATATTGAGTTAAGGGTACCATCATTATTGTCCAAGCCAGTTTCATTATTTTGTTTTTTTTTTTTTAAATGATTCTGTTGAACCACATTTCAAAAGCAATGTCTGATTTTCATTAGTTTATTTTCAGTAAACATTTATTTATTAGTACTTTTGTCAGTTTCAAGTTATTTCAGTGAATATTGTGAGTTTTTTTTCCTTAAACCGAAGTGTACAAAAATCAACCGAAATCATATGGATTATTATATTTAACAATAGGCACTGAAATAATTTTCTGAAAAGCTAAATCATGTTTTGTGGGTTAACAGTCTGATAAACAGTCCATCCACTGCTAAATAATCACAAAGAAGCTCAAAAAAGTGCTCAATAATAATATGAAGCCTCTTATCTTACCTCATTGGAGTCTTAAAAAGCCTTACTTATCAGAATACTTTTTATTATTATTATTATCATTATTATTATTATTGTGATTATTATTGTGCAAAATGAACAACATTACAAAGGCAGTGGATGACATGTAACCTAGGGATGTGGGTAGAGGAGAGCTACTAACAAAAGTTAATTTAATAATAAAGACCAACAAACACACAAACTGAAAACAAAGTAATGTTATGGAAAAAGATCCAAATTAGATTGAGAAAACATCAATGTACCCATGCTATGATAAGCTAAATTGTTATCATTTTCCCCTTATTTCAGTCCAGATTTCCTGTAGGGATACATAAAAATAAACATAAAAACACCCAAATGGACCCAAATGCCAAGTAACAAAAAAGGTTTTATTATGAACTAAAAAGGGTAAAACAAAAAAAAAAAAAGAAAAAAATCCTTTCCCTAAAGTCAAAGTTAAAAACAAAATCTCCCACAAAGTATCACATAAAAACTGGTCAATTAAAGAAAGAAAACATTAGAAACTAAATATAAGGGGCAAATCAAAGTCACTGAGAAAAGTTTAACAAAAAACAGACAACTACCTACATACACTGTAGAAAAACTGGAGAGGCCAAAGACGTGGTGAAACATGGAAGACGAGGACAAAGGACAAAGGCCTGTGAGTTATTGAAAGGTTATTCCTATTCTCCCAGTTGAGAAGTGCAGTGTTCTTGGCGATTGCCAAAGCGATCCAATCCAAGTTTTCCCAAAATGTTTGGATTTGGGGACAGAGTCAGGTGGAGTGGAGGTGGTTGTCAGTGGTGTTCTGTTTTCAGTGATTGCCTGTGCTGTCAGTGAATCCCATTTCTGCCAGTGGTTGTTGTGTAGTGAACTCATGTTGTGTAGAAGTTTATGTTGTTTTAGTTGTTATTTGGAATCTGATGTCATTATAAATGTGTTATTGCAAATTTGTTTTCAGTAATAACGATATCAGTAGTAACAGCTTTGTCTTTCTCCCATTGCTCGGACAGGATGACAGGATTTACATCTATTTTCAGTAAGATTTTGAGAGGATTTGTTTTTCTGGAAGGTTAGCTGTTCGAATTGGTCTATTACTGGAGGTGGGTCCAGGATGTTGTTGACAAGAGAAATTTTTATCTTTGATAGAGGAGGATGTCTCACTGGATTGGTTTGCAGCAGAGTGTGAAGCGGCTGGGATGAGAATTAGCAACTCCAAATCTGAGTTCATGGTACTCAACCGGAAAAGAGGGGAGTGCCCTCTCCGGGTCAGGGATTAGATTCTGCCTCAAGTGAAGGAGTTCAAGTACCTTGGCGTCTTGTTCATGAGTGAGGGAATGATGGAGCGGGAGATCAACAGGCAGATCGGTGAGGCGTCGGCAGTGATGTGGACTCTGCACAGGTCCGTCGAGGTGAAGAGGGAGCTGAGACAAAAGGCTGAGCTCTTGATTTACCGCTCTATCTTCAATCCTACTCTCCCAGGCTGTGAGGCTGACATGCTGCTGTGATCGCGAGACCCCACGAGACGGTGCGAGATTCATGATGGTGGCATCTGGCTGCTAGACTCACAACAAGCAACTTCCTTGGGATTTTACGACTTTTTCCTCTGCCAACCTGACATCAACAAACGTTTTTTTCCAAAATTAACAATCTGGACTACAATAGCAATAGCCCTGGATCCACTGGAGGCAGATATAGACCACTATTTCAACAAATTCTGCAATATGAATTCAGCAACTCCATTCACCATGAGACCCAGAAAATCCAGCTTCTCCCCGGACTACAAGCGACCCTGTTCCGACTCTCTACCGAGTACAGGTACACCCCTGTCAACCTCCCTGAAACCTCCCTGCTGTACTGAGGTAAGCGAAATCCTACTCTCAATCGAAAACAAACTCACCTGACTCGACACTAGAATTGCTCTCATTGAAATAGTTCATCAGGAGTTCCAATCTTTGCGTCACAGTCTTGAATTCAGCCAGGAACAAATTGAATCACTGTCAAAAGAAAACAAAACTCTCAAAAACTCTGTCAACGCCATTACCGACCAACTTACCTCAGTTACAATACAACTTGCCACCGCTGATGCCGATAATGAAGCCTTGAAAGAAACCATACTGGATCTACAAGTGCGCAGCATGGAGGACAATCTGTTTTTTATGGGCATCCCTGAACGCACCATTGACAACCCCAAAGAAGCAGTGAAGGACTTCATGATTAACAAAGTCAAACTTCCCACAGACACAGTAAACAGGATCTTTTTCCACCGCGTTCACCATTTGGGACAAAAAAATGATAATAACCGACCATGCCCGATCGTCGCAAAGTTTGAGCACTTCAAACAAAAAGAAATAGTTCAACATTAGGCAAGGCAGCTGAAAGGGACGGACTATGAAATAAATGATCAATTCCCAAAGGAAATAATGGACAGGTGCAAAAAACTATTCCCAATCTGCAAACAAAAGATCCAAGAAGGCAAAAAAGCAGTAATCTCTGTAGACAAGCTGTACATCGACGGCCAGCTATACCGTCATAAGGACATTACCCCTTGGCTATTTTAGGGCCCCCATCCAATCCCCCCCTCTCCTCTGACTTCTCCGATGCCTGCACCCCCGAACTCGTACTTAAACTCAAACACACACATACCATCGTTCCCATCCCCTCCTTTTACATTCCTGCTATGATTGATTATGGCTAATATGTTCTGCTAAGTCATTGCACCCAAGTCTCCCACTGCACAGGATGAGTCCACGTCTAAATGGCTTTCTGTGTATATGTATATGAAATTCTTTGTGTTTTCTGCTTTCTTCCTTATCTTGTGTTTGTGTTTCTGTAGTATATTGTCACTTTGTTATTTGTGCTGGCCACAGGCCGTCAGATGCAGCCTTTACTTATTTACATCCAGGCACGGAAAAAAAAAAATCAAAAACAAAACAAACCAAAAATTCTACTCTCCCTTATAGTCAGGAGTTGTGAGTAGTGACCGATAGAAGAAGATCGTGAGTACAAGTGGCCGAAATGAGTTTCCCCCGTAGGGTGTCCCTTAGAGATAGTGTCATGATACAAGGCTCAGAAGGTTAGACACAATTGCACAACACCAAGATCAAGGAATTTATTTTAACAAGCAGGGTTTGGTACACAGGCAGCAGTATCAAAAGGTGTCAGGCGAGAATTGTGAACAGGTAACAGGCAGAAGTCAGTACACAAAGGTCAGATCGGCCAACAATGTCCATGAAGCATGAGGCAGAGTCAGGAACAGGCAGGAGTCAGTACACCAAGGTCAGATCTAGCATGAAGTCCAAGAGTCATGAGGCAAAGGGAAGGTTGGAAAAAAACAAGCAAGGTAATACACGGCAAGCCAAGACTAATGAGTGCTGGAATGAAGACTGAGCAGTTCAACAATCTGGCGAAAAAACAGTGAAAGACATGAGGTGATCAAGGGTGATTAGACAAAGCTGGGGAGGACCAATCAGGACGCAGGTGTGACGAGACCGGACAGGAAGCAAAACCTACGGACAGAGACAAGGGTTAGTGATTTCAAAATAATACAGGAAGCACGAGACAAAACATGAAATGGGGAATCAGAAAAGGAAACTTAACTAACAGAATGCTGATCATGACAGATAGGGTTAAGAAACTTTGTCATCCAGGAGGGGCTCAGAAAATACCTACCATTTATGCATGTTTTGGCCACAATTTACTCAGTCACATTAAAGATACACAAAATCATGAGAGGCTGCATCCGCCAGCCTACCGAGATTGGAGTCAATGGAGGAGAGATTGAAATTGGCACTGCGCCTTGCTCGCAGCGCATTTAAAGGCAAGGAGAAGCTTTCATTTGATTGGTGAAGATTGCACTCGGCTGTATTACACCCACTCACGTCTTCTGTCCTCCCTCTCTGCCACTTGCGCTGGTGGGAGGGACGGAGGCTTTTCTTTACTGGGCTTGAATGGTTTGAGGTTTTAAGTGTATTATAACAAAAATTATCCCTGCTGACTACAAATAGCAGAAAATGGCCTGAAATTGCACCTGGACAAGGCAGTTTTGTGCTCATGGTATCTGAGCATGTGGATAAAAGTCAGAGTCTTTAGGTCTCTAGTCCTATTGGTCCTTTATGACAACTTCCTTTTGATGTATTTTGAGGTACTGTTGGCAGGACCATGTGTTGAATGCTGATGTGCTCAGGATGGCGGAAATAGAAAAGGTCAGCTGCTGGATATGGGAACAGCAGCAGCACTTCCGTGGGCACCTGATCCAGCTCAATGTACACTGGGTGGCCCGGACCTGGTGAGTTGTATTAGACCATGGGGGTGACCTCATCCATCTTGGAGGGATCAACTCAAACATTACCTAAAGAGTTGGAATATGGGCCAGACCTGGATGAGGGATATCAGTGGCCTGGAGAAGTACAGGGAACAGGTTGACGAGCCGACATATGCTCCCATATCTCACCTGACCTGACCTGACCTGCAACACCACAGTCGACAAACCTGCAGCAACTGTTTTATACTATCATGGAGGTATGGACCAAACTCTCTGAGGAATGCTTCAGCAACCTGTTGAATCTAGAAGAATTGACCCCCCTGCGAAGCCCCTCCCACAAACAGCTATGGTCCAATCCTACATTAGCAGCTGTAACTATAAACGAGAGGCCTGTCAAGCCTTTGGCAGAAAACAATATGCCTAAGCGGTGTGCATATGGGACTTGCAAATCTGACAGTCGATATCCGAGAAGTTTGAAGGGTGGAGTTAATTTTTCTGCCTTCCCCAAGCCCAAGACACAAGAAGAAAGATGCTAGGTGTGCATACAGCAGTGTGGTAACCACACAAACAGCTGAATCCTTCCAAAATCAACAAGAACACCTACGTTTATTCTAAAGTAAGGTGCTAACTAACGTTAGCTAACCATACCTTTGTGTGTTATTTAAGATAATGTTAGCAAACAAAGAAGTCTCAATAGTAGGTTACTTCTGTTAAACCTTGAGCCACCATGTAATATTTGAGAAAAAGAAATACTAGTAACTGATAGAGACAAGTTCTGACATACTGGTATTTTTTAGCATTTTGTGAGCAGAACCCCTAGAAATAGGTAAACACAACAATAATTAAAGCTAACTTAATGTTCTTAAATTTAGACAATATATATTTTGACTATACAAGAACAGTTACTCTTGTATGTAATGGTTTTTAACGTGAGGTGTCAACACACGGGGTGCTTGCATTGAGATCTGTGCGCTTTCCTCCCTATTTTAATGTCCTCTTCATTTGAACTCAGACAACATTTGATTTGGTGAATGTGTCTCTCAAAAGTAAACTGGAGACGTTTCTCTCTGCTTCTTTCTGATATCTCTGAAGAATTTGTCCAGCAACTTGAAGATATTTCCTTTGGAATATCACTCACTGGTATCGCTAAAAACTCCATAGATGTGTTTGAAACCGTACCCTATCATGGATATTGAGCACTATATAGTGTGTTTGCCATTTTGTAGTGTTGTTCAAATTCTCAGCGGTTAATTTAATTCACTATATAGTGCACCATAAAATACCTACAATGCGCAGCAAATGTGAGTGTACATGCGATGTTCCTTGTATTGTACTCCCGTATACCACAATACAATGCAGTCCTGTTTTTCCAGAGGAGAAGAGGATGAAGAAGAAGAGAAAGAAGACTGCTTCAGCACAAATTGGCGCTGCTTTCATTTATAAATGTAGGTAACGTTAAAGCATCATTAAAGTCACGTTAAGGTCACTTTAATTTATCTTCAACACGGTTGTAGGGTAGCTTTTTTACGTCTTTTAACGGTTGTAAACAGCTGCAAAATTTGCTACTTATCCTCCTGAGTGCCTTGAGGTTTGTTTACGTGATGCTTGGCGCATCCACTTGCATCACAGGAATATCCGGTGCATCTACTGACGCTATGATGTTTACAAAATTTCAGTGTAGTGTACAAAATCTCATTTGGTCATTCCCTATGTAGTTCAACATTTCATTAACACTTTATAGGGAATAGTGAGTGAGTGAGTGAGTGAGTGAACGATTTCGAACACAGCTCATCTTTCTCATTCTAGGAAAGAAAGTTTGAAAGGCGAAGCAACAGTAACCAAGGGGGCTGGGACTTAGCAAAGGGTTTATTAAGGCAGCTCTGGAGGTAAAGTGGTTCAGGCCTGGTACTGGCAAGGTGTATGTGATAAAGTTGTTTGTGAGTGTATTTCTTTAAGGCAATGTATTCATATCTTAAACTGTTCAGATCTTAATCCCTTGCAGGATCACTAGAATTGAATAGTTTACCTTTCAACTTTTCAACTTTAACTTTATTGTTCCCTCAGGAAAATTTGCTTTGCAGCCAGGTAAATAAAAAAGACATTGATATACAGTCACACCAAGTCATTCACAACAACAAAAACACGGGAGTGCATTAACCAAGGGAAACATCAATAAGCAGACCAGGAATGGAGCCATCCCCAATTAAAAATTGCCAACAGGGACACAAATTAAATCAATCATGCTGATTCATTTTTGCAGTCAGCTTGGTCATGACTTGGAAGATAGAAGAATTTTTCATCCTGTTTGATTTGGCCATTGGTAACCTGAATCTCCTGCCTGAGAGCAGGACACTGTGTGATGCCCCAAGCCTTGGATCTTACTCTGTCAAAGAAGATTTCAGACGGATGAGGTAATGTTACGACAAAGATTGAGCAGGCAACCTTTACAATATGTTCAAGCCCCTTTTTTTTATCAGACAAGGCAAAGCTCCCAAACCAGGAAATTAAAACAAAGGTGAGAACAGACACCACCATGGAATTATAAAAGATAGTCATCAGCTTACTAGTCACTCCAAAATAGTTGAGTTTTCAGAGGAAGTGCAGCCGCTGTTGAGCTTTTTTGAAAACCCAGGTACCTGTGGTTTTGACTCCTCTCCACTGTCTCACCAGTCAATAAAATTGTCAACCACTGGTCCCAGAGCTGAGTCCTCCCCCTTTAACAGACTGACAATCACTGTATCAAACTTCAGAATGTGTCTTCCTGGATGGGAAATTCTGCAGTCATTGGTATAGAGGATGCACAGGATCGGGTTGAGGAGAAGAGTAGGTCAGACACAGAGCCATTGACCGTGACCCAGCTCCATATTTCTTGTGGGCCACTGGGATTGGCCTACAAGAAATACTTGTGTTAAAAGCAGAGGAAAAATCTAAAAACAACACGTGCATGTGTTCCTGGACCTTCAAAATGTTTAAAAAGCAGGTTAAAAAGAGTTAAAATTACATTGTCCGCTCCTGTTTCGCTTCTGTAGGCAAACTGAAAAGGATCCAGTGAGTTCTCTACAGCCATGACCAACTCTTTCTTAACTAGCGTTTCAAACACCTTCATAACCAGTGAGGTCAGGGCCACAGGTCAAAAATCATTCCAGCTTTTTGGGGATTTGATTTTTGCCACCAGCACAATTGTGGAATTTTTCCACAACTCTGGAACCTTGTACTGCTCTAAGGAACACTTGAAGATGTGATGAAAAATAATATCCAGTCGGCCTGCACAGCGTTTAATTTAGTGTGTATTTCAACTGATTCACACACTTGACAGCTGAAAATCTATTTTTCAAGCATCTTCTTGTCGCTGTCTGCTGGTCTTTCTGTAAATCTGACTGTATTTTTATTGTCTGCTCTCGGCCTCAATTTGGGGGTAAACAATGTCACAGTGTTTGCATAATGGTGATTGGATTGGACGGAGCCAAATCCTCCCCTGCTGAAAATGGCAAACATAAAGTCAGTGTCAGAGTGAATAATGAGCGCAGAGTAAATGGCCTCTCTGGGTATCATTCTCTGTTTTCTCCAAGCTCTGAGAAGATCACCTCTGAGTATCTGAAACACCACACTGCCCACCATTATCTGTCTTCCTAAACGCCACTGGCACGCCACGTTTTGCCTGAACCTGAAAGAGCAATAATTCTTGTCAGAGTGAAATAAAGTTTAGAATGGATTATTTACCCCAGTGCCAAAACTACTTAGAGCTAAAGAACAAGTCAGGGTGAGAGAGAGGACTGAGGGAGGTAAAGGGAGGAAGAAAACAGAGAGGAATTGGCATGCAAGCGTTTGTCCATGCTCGGGCAGAGATTGGTGAATCGATATTCTGATGGAGGGCTGACAGAATGACAGCTCCATGCCGATCGTTGAAGGACATCGAGGAAAAAGTGAGGGAGTGGAAGAGGAGGAAGGTGAAGAAGCAGTGTTAGCGGAGACAGGGGAGAGAGAGTTATAGAGGCTGACAGCCAGCAGTAATGAAGGATAATTGTTCATCAAGAGGACACCGCGCGCAGTCTGTGGGGGCGAACGTTCAGCCCGGTCATTTCTACCACCCCTCTAAGCATCAGGGTCACGCCTGTCAGCACGCTCACGGGGCCTCTTTCTGCAGAGGGATTCGGGTTAACGCTTAGATTCCTCGCGTCCCCTTTTTGGGCACTCCAGAACTTTTTGTCATTTTTAATGCTGTGGCCTTAAAAAATAAAAAAAAATTAAAAATAATGTCACCCACAGGCTCTTTTGTTGCAGTAAATAATTCATTGTTTTCAATATTGTTCTCAATCAACATGTCCTAGACTGTGAAATTAAAAAAAAAAGACTCTTTTATTTCTGGAAATAATTACAGAAGTAATTTATGGCAGTGAATTGATTGATTTGAGTGTTTAGTGATAATTAAGTATTATTATTGAGTAAGATGATTAAGTTACTTTAACAATTTTGATTGGAAATTTATTTAATAACTAACAAGACGTTACCTCTGCCAAGGCATTCCCAAATATGGAAAATGCCCTATCTGGCAATGCTAACAAATCCTTTAAAAAATTCCTAGACCCACATTCAGGTTTGGATCACTATCAAAGTCTTATCATAACTTCATTGAGCCATGGCCAACATTTACTTTAAATGTTGTGAGAATCTGTTGTGAACTCAGTTATTAGCGAAAATGTGGAAAACTGCCCTATCTCGTAAATTAAGATATTCCTTTTAAAAATTCCTGGATCCACATCCAGGTTCGGATCACCACCAAAATCTCATCCTATCTTTCTTGTGCTGTGACCAGCATTCCCTGAAAATTTCAAATCTGTTCATAACTTACAAACTAACAAACACCAGAAAAAATAATATGGCAGAGGTAATAATTTTTGGCTTGTTAATCTGATTTGTCCATTTTTGGACAGGGGTCCTAATGTGTCACATTTTAGTCAAAATCTGACCCTGCATGAGAAAACAAAAATGCTTTTAAATCATTACTATTGTTAATAGATGGCATGTCTAACAGAGTGAAAACAGGAATAAAATGCAAAACTAACAAGACACGGTGTAAAAAATCTCCTGGAGCAGCATCCTGGTTTGTATCACCTCCAAGATTCTTGAGACATGAATAACATTGGCTCAAAATTTCAGTCAAATCTGTTCAGAATCTTTTAAATTATCCTAATCACACACTAACAAACTAGCGCAATCTTGTTCACAAACAAGAAAACAAACGCAGGCAAAAACACAACCTTCTTGGTGGAGGTAACAAACAAACACTGGCAAAAACATGAAATCCTTGGCTGAAGTAATAATTTTTGATTTGTTAATCTGACGCTTCCATTTTTTTGACATGGAGTATTATGTGGCACATTTTGGTCAAAATCTGTCCCAGCATAAAAAAAAGAGACATGCATTAAAATCGTTAATATTTTTAATCAATGACATGTCCAAGACTGTAAAAAAAAAAAGATAAAAAAAGAAATAAATGAATAACCCACAGTCTCTTTTGTTGTAGAAAATAATAGGACATAATTCTTTTTGGAGTGTTTTTTTCTACTTTTCTGTAAAATTTTGTGATTGTTTTGACCAGGCAGCAACTGAGTGCCAAAACTGTAGTGTCCACTTTAGGCTGTCTGCAGTAGCCTGACACCTTAATGATTTTATACGCATACACACACACACGAAGGCACACATAACACACACACACCCTCCAGCTCAACGCCTTCATATTTAATTATTGATCAAATTATCTGTAGTGTACAAATGGCTCTTAAAGCAGACCTGTCACAATACGCTCCAAATAGAAAACTTTAAAGAGATTCAGATGGAGTCACTTACGTTTTCCCCAATTGTCTTGGTAGAGTCTTGGCTGGTCCATGATTGGAAAGTGCTTGGTAGTGCCCACCCTCATGTTTGTAATTACATCACAAGCTATTACATGACAAACATGTAATCCTTACCCCTTAGATTTTATAGGCTATATAGTAAACACTTATCTTAGCATAGAAAATGCCACTACGGAGAAATTCAGAACAAAAAAAAAAAATTGTTTAGAGTCCAAGTGGCTGGAAGTTGGCTGGTTACTGAATGGACCTAAGCTGGCATTTGGGTGGGAGAAATTGAAGCATCTGTAGGAAAAGGAGACGTGGAAGGCCAAAACAGACACAATAGCATACCACCAGGGACTGATGGAGAACCATAATGATGAGAAGCAGAAATGCATGTGAAGGAGTTCAAAAGTTACAGAAGAAACTAAATTCAGACTCAAAGACAGAGTACAGGCCTCAGTGAGACAGCAAACAGCTACACTGAGTACTACAGCAGTCAGAGGGCAGCGAGCAGAAGGGTGTGCTCAGGGATTTACTCACCACCATCGTATCCCGAGGACAAGGAGTTGAGAGGAGGATCACACTAGCTGTCTTGAAAATAATAAAATATAAAACAGCAGAATGTATGATGACCTGACTTGAGCTCCACCATCTGCTGCAGGCTTTTCCACATGAAGCACAGAGGACTGAATATGAGAGCTCTGTTCATGGGAACAGCTCATTCTGAGGCACAGAACCAAAGATCTGCACATTTCATTTCAAGGACTTCTGGGATGTGGTGGGACAGGAGAGCTGCATCATGGATGTGCAGCCCGCAAACCTGCAGCAGCTGTGTCACGTCAATATGGACGAACATGTCTGAGGATGTTTCAGGACTTTGTTGAATCTATGCTACGAAGAATTAAGGCAGAACTGAAGTTTACAATCAGAATAAGAATCAGAAATACTTTAATAACCCCTAAGGGAAAATTATGTTCTTTCAGTTGCTCTCATACACAGTACAGCAGTAATATCAAACAAAGACATTAAAATGGATAAGAGCATAAAAATTAAACAGAAATTAAGTAAAAAAAAAATAAGTAAGCAGGTTGCAACATGCAGAATCTTTAAAGGATAAGTTCAGTTTTTTGACACCTGGACCTTATTTTTAGGATTAAATACGCTCGTAGACTCACCCAGACAATTTTGGCGGAGCTCGGAGCCGTTTTTGAGCAATTTAGATCCATCCGACGGCATTTTTCCTCATGCTGTAGTAGCAGACGGGGCCAGAAATCGTATTTTGGGGGGCATCAATACGTGTTTCCTCTGGTCTCAAGTCCCACTCTGAGCAGCAAAGGCACTCCTCCTCTGTTGTGTTTGCCGTGCAATGTCCACAACAACACCACCAGTTAGCCCCCATTCGTGGATGTACAGTGGTTGCTTGTTCTCTGGCCAGCTGTTCGGCTCTTTCCCTCTGCATCCTCCTTTCAAATAGCTCCTCGTCAGTATATTCTGGCTCAAAACGATACGGGCATCCATTATACTCAAAGTTGTCGTCAGACACTTCTACATCGGATAAATATTCCGCCATGTTGCACAAAAGTAGCCGTGTAGCCGTGTAGCCTAGCAACAACAGCGGCTCTACTCATGTTCTTGTCTATGACGTCACCAAAAGTTACCCGTCCTTGTAAAGCCCCGGATGACCATAACAACAAAGTTGAGCTGACATGGTGATAACACTGGCCATTCATTTATAAAATGTATCTGAAATGAGTGAGTTTCGCAGCAGATAATGTCTAATTTAGGGGCTTCGATTTCTGGCCCCGTCTGCTACTACGGCATGAGGAAAAATGCCGTTGGATAGATCTAAATTGCTTGAAAACGGCCCCGAGCTCCGCCAAAATTGTCTGGGTGAGTCTACGAGCGTATTTAATCCTAAAAATAAGGTCCAGGTGTCAAAAACCGAACTTATCCTTGAAGCTATATCGACTTCCTTATGCGGGAAAATATAGACAATACAAGTAGAAGTGAGACTATGAACAAGGCCAAAGAATTAACACTATAAACATTAAGAATATTTACAATCTGAATATAAACATGACCGCACTAGAAGGGGTACAAACTGGAACTACCAGGTGTGCCTAATAAAGTGGCCGGTGAGAGTATACTTACCGTATTTTCTGGACTATAAGTCGCTCCAGAGTATAAGTCTCATTGGTCAAAAAATGCGTCATGAAAAGAAAAAAAGATATATAACTCGCACCAGACTATAAGTCGCATGTATTTAGTGCTCTGACAGAAAGGTGGTTTCCTTGTATGAAGCGGTAACACCAAGAAGGCCCGCTGTGTCCTTTCCGTTGGCATTGCTGTTAACCAATACATCCACCAGGGGGGGCTCAAACAAATCTGTCTCACACAGACCTCCACTTCTCCTTCGCTACCGACCGGCTGATATTTAATTGCTCTCCAGTCTCCTCGATGTTAGTAATTTCTAACTAACTCACAGAGTTTCTCTTCAGAAAGTTCCACCATTATTTTTTCTTCTTTGTGTCTCACTAGGGCTACGTAAGGGGTAGTAACAGCAACACTGCCCAACTGTTTCCAGTGGTACTGCTCCATTTGGCCCGTATCCGTAAGCTTTATGGAAACGGGCAGAAATACGGACGGAATGAACGTAGAGCATGGACAGGAGATTCTGTCCGGATCCGGATCTGTCTCTAATGTTAGAGCAAAAATGGGCCTGTAACAAGTCTCTCCCAGCAGCCCGTTGTTCAAGCACCCATCTGTGGACTCGTTCCTTCAGCTCTGGCCATCTTGCTTTCGGCCCGCGATCAGCTTTCTTCATTTTCTTCATTCTTCATTTTCATTTTGGGGGCATTTTGTTTACGTCTAGCCTCACCTAGAGTGCCCTCTCGCGGCTGTAGACGGTAATGTTTACTCCCTGGTTCATGTCAGTCGGTATGAATTAACATGTAAAAACATGTTAAACTATGTATATTTTGATATATAAGTTGCACCTGACTTTAAGTCGCAGGACCAGCCAAACTATGAAAAAAAGTGCGGCTTATAGTCCGGAAAATAGGGTATTGCAAAACCTTCTCTAAAAACAGTTGTTATTCATTATAATGTTATTACAAGCAGCTGTTTGTGGTCATTAGATGTTTTAGGTCAACCAATAACCTAAATATTCCTTTTATTTGCTTATTAATCACTACAGTTTGCTATTGTTTTCTATGAAGACTGTGTAAAGATAGAGAATGACCTGCATTCACCTCTGCCTGCCTCACAGTTTCCTTTTGTTCAGAGAATGAGGGTTCTGTTTATAGAAAATTACACTTTATAATTTTTTTTTTAAGGATTTGCCATTAAGTCGATACAACAAATTGAGCACTGTTTTGTTAAATATAGTCTTAAATTCAAGAGAAATAACCAGAAGTGAGAGTGGCATGGTGGCATAGCAGGTGTGCAGTGAAACAAGGAGGTTGCTGGTTTGATAACTGTTTTGGTCAGGGCCTTTCTGTGTGGAGTTCTCTCTGCATACATGGGTTCCCTTCAGCCACTCCAGCTTCCTCCCACAGACCAGAAAACATGCTCATTAGATTGACTGGCTACTCAAAGTTGCCCTTAGGCGTGAGTGTGAGCATGAATTGTTGTCTGTCTCTCTATATGGCCCTGTGATTGACTGGCATACAGTCCAGGGTGTACCCGACCTCTAGCACAATGTCAGCTGGGATAGGATGTAACCCCCTGTGACCCCAAAAGGAGTAAGCAGTATAGTTGATGGATGGGTTAACTGAGGTGATTATGTCTCTGCTCTCGTTTCACTGTTTCAGAGTTTTGGCCAGAGAGCAGTGAGCAGCTTCAGAAATAATCACTGTTGAACCAATGTACGTACGTGTTCCCATGGCAATAATAACAGGCTTTGTCCTTTATAGCAGTCCAGTCACCATGGTGGCCATGACTGACACAATACCTCATGACAAATTATCTCTCTTTGAAAACTTAAGAAGACATTGCAGGTAATTTAAGTGCTTGATTGAGGTAAATATATATAGTTGCATATTTATCTCCACCAAGGTGGTTGTGTTTTTGACAGCTTCTGTCTGTAAGCAAGACAACTTGAAAACTTTTGATTTTGATGAAGTTTTGAGGGAATTTTGGTCATGGCACGAAGAAAGAGGGACTTTATTTTGGTGGTGATCTGAATATGGACGCAGATCCAGGATTTTTCAAGAATTTGTTAACATTACACAGTAGGGCAGTTTTCAACATATTTGACAAACTCAGCTAAGAATATCAGAAATACCTTGGTGGAGGTTTGTTCTTTCTAGACACAAGTTTTGAATGTATTTTTGAATTGTCTGGGAAAAGTGCATTTAGATTTTTGATCAAAGTGAACAAGAACAAAACAAAAGTGCAGGGACAGCTTACAAAATGCTCAAACCTTTATCCCTACTCTATACCCCTTATCCTGTTTGGCTGTTTTCACCTTAAACTCTCATTATGCTGAGATGTTGCCCCATCTGTGGGAATATGTAGCCCAAGCCTCTAGAGCTGTCACCTTATGCTTGATATTCAAATATTCGTTAAAGCATTGGTTTAAAACTGCCCAATCCAACAAAGGGCACTCCAGAGCAACCCAACTATCCAACTAACAACAGCAAGTACATAATGAGAAACTGGAAGACAGGCAAAGCCACTCTGTGAAAGCACTTTGGGCTCCACACCGAATATGGCAAAATTTAAAAAACATAATCAACATTACCTACGAGGAGTGTGGCAGCTGCAAAGCAGCTGGAGCAGGAGTTCTCAGCCATGTTAAACTGTCTCCTCCTTGGCAGTCCCCCATCAGAGGCACAGAAATAGGCCATTACGGACGTGATTGTAAGATTCACATGCAAGGTCATGCAGCACACGGGTGTGGCCTCAGGGATGGTAAATAGTAAAATGATCTGATGGAAATGCCTTGTGTCTGTGTTGCTGCTGGGCCAAAATTAATCGAGTGTGATTTTTGGGGAAGTAAAAGCCCTGCTTGCTTCTGTGTCGGCTCTTTCTGTATGGGGACAGAGCTGATCTCCATCACTGTGGCAAATATTCAGGCTATTGCAATGTATCACAACCCTACTTAAAAAATTCTAAACTGTCCTGTAAAGCCCCCCTTTACATTGGGACTTGTCTATCCTGATTGGTTGACAGGTTTACTCTGTTGTGATTGGTCAGTTCAGTGCCATGTTTTAAACAACTTTGCATTCTGTAAAAGATCTCTGCACTACACTCGGATCACTGCCCTGAGCCACAGAGTGGTGCAGGGGTGTGACGTATATGTAGGCCAATGCAGAAGTGACCACTGTGCTGGTTCTCACAACTAAAAGCCTATGGGATTTTTCACCGTGTTCTGGAATCATTACTGGTAACAAGATCTGTAGAAAAACAAAAAAGTATGAAACTAACTCGTTTAATTCTGTGTGATGATCTAAGTTTTGTGATTTTTTAAGCTTAAATGTAATCAGCAACATCTGAACATCTGAAACTGATATTCTAAATCCCATATAGTTTCAGCCTTGGGAACCAGGAAGTGCTAAATGCTAACTAACTTTTGCATATTTGGACTCATTCCTGCACCAGTGTATTTAACAAACTGCTGACTAAAATGATGGTGGGATGTAACAATTCTGAGGCCCTGGGGAGTGAGCTGTTTCAGGCAACTACAGGCACTTAGGGGCTAAGAACACTTAAAAAAGCAGAATATGGGCATTTTAAGAACTTTGGTGGCATTGACAGTCATGCTTTTACAATATTAAAGCTTCAAAAAACCAATTCTTCTTGATCAACATAGATCAGTGCTGAAAATGTCTGGACTTTTCATAACTAGACAGTTGTATCAAACCTTTAAATCAGGGTCTTCACCAGAAGCAGATCCTCCACTGACAAACTTTAAAAAGACAACATACTGAGGAGAACATCAGCACTGCGCTGAAGGTTAGCAGCAGGGATTTGGCAGCCATGTTGTTAGCTGGTCCATCTCAGATATCTCTGGTCAGCACTCACTGAGGCCAGGGTCCTGCTGCTCATGGAGAACCTCTCTGTGCAGACTCTGCAAGTTCAGATAGTTCAGTCAAAATGTCTCATTATTTAGAGCATGTAATTATTCTGGAAGGTCAATGTGAAAGAAGATATTGATGAAGATAGAAATCAAGACTGGGCATGAATGAAGCTACATCCATAATGTCATGCCCTCCTTCTCTGTGCTTCAAATAAAAACATTTAACTGAAACAAAGAAACATATTTCAATCACATTCACAAGAAAGAACATAGATGTGAACAAAGGTCAAAACATAGATTAATGGTTTTGTTCAGAACTATTTCAGCAGTTTCAGTGTCAATTGATCTACACTGAGGAGTCATGGTCCAGACCAGGGGTCGGCAATTGAGTTTGGCCTGGGGGACAATTTTCTAAGTCACTTTATGATGGCCAGTACTCAGTCAGAGATTAATATATAGAGATGATTATTAAAAGATTTCTACTTCTATTTTCCAAGTTTAGTTGATTTTAACCTGGCACACCAGATGGACTGTTTTCACAAGTCCATCTGGGAAGGGTCCAAAGTGTCTTGGGAGGGCAGAAAATTTCAGAAGCATATCCAGCAGGTGACTGGATGATTGTTCCGTCAATCAACATTTGTTACGGGCCAATCAGATAATGTAGCAGGCGGGAGGCACTGTGTTTCAGGATGTGAGCCACTTTGTAAGACAAACTTTCATCAAATCATGTCAGAAGTTAAGAAATATCCTTACTTTAGAGAAGTTTGTAGTGTTACTATTTGTTTTTGATTTAAAGGGCCCATATTATGCAAAATCCACTTTTTTAAGTCTTTTGAACACAATTTTGGGTCTTTGGCCTTCCTCCCAGCCTGCAAAATGTTATCTTTTATAACAAAACCTGTATTTAGTAGGCTGCATGAATGTAAAATCATGTCCTTCAGTGAGCTGTTGAGTCTGCGGATATACTGTTATGTAACAGTATATTTTTATTTGCATAAACTAATCTGATTGGTCCACCGGAGTATCTCCACTCCCACCCTGTAGCAGAGATTCCTCTGTGAAGAGCAGCCATGTTGTTTTCACTCTTAGTGAGAGATCTGGGTTCAGCATGTCGAAGCTCAGAAGCTACCACTGCTCAGTTTTTGGCAGTAAATGGCCACATATTTCTTTACATATAGGCTACCAGCCTCAGAAAACTAGAGGACAAAGTGGATTAATTTTATTTTTGAAGGAAATGAGCAGCTGCAGTCGGTAAAAACCTGTATGTGTGTGTCAGTCACTTCACGACTGACTGCTTCTTCAACTTCAGTCAGTTCAACACAGGACTGGAAACTAGACTTTTCCTGAATCCAGGCTCACCACCAACTGTCTGCCACCAAACCTCGGACCATGGACATGTGAGTATTTTAATGCTGTGTGGTATTTATTTAGCTTATTGCTACGAGCTAATGCTAACAGCAGAGGGAAGTAGACCAGATGTAAGAGCACAAGATTTTCTTCAGTGTTAAAGTTACTCTGAAAGCCTGCAGTGTAAACTTAGATGTATGGATATTCCTACATTAGTCAAGAGGAGTTTAACAGTTGGAGGAATATAATTATTCCTCATACACCCCCTCCTCTCCTCCTCCCCCAGTGTTAGCTTTAGGAGGCTAAGTTTAGCCTGCAGTTAGCCTGTTGTTTTAGCCTGCAGTGTTTTGGAGGAAACGATCTTCGCTGTTTTCTGTCCAGCAGGACTTTACACTCCATGTTTGTTCAGGACTGTAATGTGAAGTCCCTGTTGTGTGTTACTGTGCTGGCCGCTGTTAAATGTATAGAGATCTGAGTACGAGGCAAACTGCTCTGCACTCACTGAAGCATGTAATCAGTAAATTATCTCAGATGGTATCAAAAGTCATTTTGTGTCAGAACTGTGGACGAGGGAAACGATCGGTGAAGGCTGTATTTCTGTGCATTTTGCAGCAGGTCATGTAAACATCAATACTAACAGGAGCAACAATATAACATGTAACACCGACGTGGGCTCAAATCAGTGTATCTGCAGATGTGATCGGCGTCACCGGCGTTTGTGGCCACAGTGTCGTTTTCACCAAATTAATTTAATCTGATTTTTGTAAGTTTAAAGACTCAGAAATGTCGCCAGGATGCTGTCACATGAGCTGTGTGGCTGTGTGGAGTTTAGCTGTGAGGAAAAGTTACAGCCACATAACACTACAGCACGTTAGTATGTTAGGATGAACTGAGGCCATCAAATAAGATCTGTGAGATGATTATCCTCCTGATTTATTTACTAAAAACATATAGGCATAGACATTTGGTTATGTATCACTTAATGAGACATTTGTAAGTGAAAACACACTAACCCCTGAAAGCCTGTTGTATCATATTTGATACATACTTTATGATACCTGTCGTAATCAATACGTTCAACAAATATCTAAAAAAAACACATGAATACAAGCAGATAAATGATGAAAATAAAAGTACTCGAGTGAATTATCAAAAACTATATGTTACATTTCATGGATTTTTTTTTATTTCAGTACAAAGTGAAACAAACATTTCAGCTCCAAAAAATAATAAAATTTTATGGCTATAATTTGTCTTTTCTTGCTTTAAAAGGTTAAACATTTTTCTTTCTTGTGTCTATGCTGGTCGACCTCAGGCAACATCTTCTGATGGTGAATCCTGTTTAAAGTCAGCTTCCCAAAATCCAAGACGGGAGACTGCACAGCAAAGCCAGTGAAAGCAGAGCCAACTTTCTGTAAGATGCACAAGCCTTTATTAAAAATCCACAAATTTAAAAACATTGGCAAATAGGCATAACATGAAAAGAAAAACATCAAGAAAACTTAAATAAAATGCTGCTAACATGGCATTGAGAAAAAATCATAAATAAGGAAATTGTGTAAATAAAAGACGATGAAAAAAAGTGTACAACACTGCAGTGAGGTATTTTGATTTTAGTGCAGTTTGTTTTTGTAATCAAACATTTTTGTTTCTTGCATTTCAGATTATGTTAGATGCACCGTTGGACCTTGTCTTTGAGAAGGTTTTCCAGGACCCTGCCTCATACCTGAAGGAACTGCAGAAAATACCAGACCCAGAAGACCTCTCTGCTCAATATGACAGACCTGACAAGGTGGATGTGATAGCCAGCTCCGTGTCAAGGTTCGACCAAGGAGAGCTCTGAACCCCTCATACTGGTCTTCTGCATCAGGAAACTCCGCTCTTATCTGCAGCACCACGCAGGCAGGCAGCACCGCCCTGATTCCTCAGCCCAGAAGCTCCAACACCAGCTCACAGAGGGTCTGTAGGCCTGGGATCTGTAACGGCTGGACATGATGTGCAGATTTTGTCAGAACTGAGGGGTTACTTTCATTGGTTTTTTTATGTATATATTTTTGTATATATATTTTTTTCTTATGTATTTGCTATTATGGTTTTACAGTTTTTGTTAAAAATTCTTTTTCTTTTTTTCATTTCTTTTTTACCTCCTTTATTAAAAATTGTCTGCAGCACCAGCTGGTACATTTGATGTTTTTATATGTACAAATATTTTTCACAATAAAAAGTTTACATGAACTGTTTTGTGTGTTTTCAGTGTTCCTTATGTTACATGTTATGTTAATAAGTAAAGAACAAAAAAAGATAAACGGTAAAAATGTAAGATGGAGGAAACAGTGATGTACTTTTAATCCTTACTATTTTGAGTAACAGTAATGGGAGCGTTTATGTCAAAATACTTCTGCATTATTCCTCTTAGATGTAAAGGCCCATAGTCTGCTCTATAAATGCATTTTGCACTGAAAAAACACATTAAAGTATAGAGGTCTGAGTCCAGGATGGTCCACCATGCAGGACGGTGGGTCTGGGAGTTCCTTTAGTCTTTCTCTGACCTAGTTAATTAAAAAGGGTAAGTAAGTGACATCATAGTACATAAAGGTGATGTACAAAATTATTATTTTGCCCTCAGTTTTCACAATACCTTTGGTATCTCCATGCAACAGACATTTTCAGGCTCGGTGTTTTTGCACAGTTGCCACAGGAGCACCTCTGTAGGAGAAGAGTAAAAACAGGGTCAGTTTCAGTACAATTTTTATGTAAAGGAAATGTACTAGTTAAGCTATCATGATGTCTTGTTTTTGTGTATAATGCTAATACACACAGGGCTGTGTAAGAATAAACAATATTGCAAGTGAAGAGGTTTTTAAGACAGCTACTGTGTGGCATACATAAAAGATATGGTTCACAGAAAACTGCTGGCTGCTTAGAATCACAGGTTATGACAAACATTTTCTCAGTGGCAGCACGTAACTGCCATGCACTATATGGCTCTATTAAATGCTGTATTCTGTTGGGTCAGTCACATAATTAATGTTACTTCTGTTAAACACTGTGGCCCTGAAGAACCCGGATATTATTTACATTTCACAACAACAAAGAAGTCCCCTTCCCTCGGTCTTATTTCACTATCAGTAGCAACGGCCCGTTCAGTGTTACTTATAAATAAAAGTTAATTTTGCCTCACGTCGGAGCTTTATCTAATCCTGTCAGGGTTTATATGTCTCTGTAGTAACCTGCTCACTCTACATTATCCCTTACTAAACGCTATATAACGCCAGTCTAAGTTTTGGTAAGCACCCATGATTACAAACTACACAGTCGAGGAGCGACATGCTTAACATCTACAACAACACACGGAGGGGGAGGGGGGAGCAAGAATGGCAGAACAACTTTAGTTCGTATACATATTAGCATTAAAGTAACAAACTTTACATGCAGACCACTGAGAAACCTCCTGGTTTAACCTTGGCTCTAGACTTTCTTCTGGTGCCTCTTCATATTCACGGTCTGGCTCGGGCTCAAACATGAATGGCTGCACCACAGTTTGTTGTCCTGCAGCCATTTTCTCTCAGGGCTCAGTCGTCATGGTTACATATAAGTATATATATATATATATATATATATATATATATATATATATATATATATATATATATATATATATATATATATTTATATATATATATATACACACACACACACACATATATATATATATATATATATATATATATATATATATATATATATATATGTACACACACATACATATATGTATGTGTGTGTGTGTGTGTGTGTTTTTTGGGAGAGATCAAGTACAAGTGCAACTCTTTTAATAGCTAAGTCAAGGGAATAAAACTTTAAGATAAATGCTTCCTTAAATAAAAATAAAAATTGTAAGCTCATTTATTTTCTTACAAGAGCCTTTTTTATTTAAACTTATTTTTCTCTCTGTCTACAGATGCACAAAGAGAGACTAGTGAGAGAGAAACAGAAGAAATAGAAAGAAAAGACTGTGACAGAAGTTGAAGTGCAGCAGACTCAGCGATGTGTGAAAGCATATTCAACAATCAGAGCTGCTCTTTGTGATTCAGAGAGGAGACAACAGAGGGGAGAAGAAAAGAGCTCAGAGTGAAAGTGATTTTCTGAAAGCACAGAAATGCATCTGAGAGCTCCTCCAAGGTCACGACTGTAACCCCGGAGCGAGAGTGAAAGTCAGAGCTTTGTTTCTAAAAGCTCTCTGGACTGACACTTGCCTCCTGACGGGCAGTGTTTGTGTGTCAGTGTGCCTGTCAGCGTAAATGCAGGTTTGAGCAGGCTGATCACATGTTACTGTGCACTGAGGCAGCCTGTGGACAAAACGCTGAGGGAGTTAAATACAAAAGATGGTATGACTGTGAAAAACATACAATCATGTTTGTGACATGACAGTAAAGGGATAGTTCAGGTTTTTTGAAGTGTAGTTGCTCAAGGCCAGTTGCACTTGTACATATAGGGCCAGATCCTCAAAAGGATTGCACTGCTTTTGCGACCGCTAAACGTGTGCAAATGACAGAAAAAAATAGCGCGCAATCCACAAAGCATACACAAAGGGTGAAATGTACGCAAACTGAACCCAGACAGCACTGCCACTCCTAGCTGCACCAATCCAACTTGCATGCATGTAAATTAGGGAATATTCATAAATTCAGCGCAAAATTGCCCCCTTCCTATGCAAATAAGCCTCATTGCAAATACCACCTAATCCACAAAGACCAGCACTTATTGCCACAGGCAGTAAAGTGGTGCTATTTAACGCCAGTGAGACCCGTGTATTAAATCTGCGCAATTTCTCTTTCTCTCTCTCTCCCTCTCTTTCTGGTGCAAAATGATTGCAAATTGCTCTCAGTTGGTGGTAACTGTGGAGCATAGCCTATATAGGGGCTGTCATGCCAGGACTCTCCGGTAATCATGGCAGCAGTGATTGTAGCCAGGCGAAGGCACTGAGGCGAGATGGCAGACGCGCACGAGAAATGATTTATCGGAGGAGAGTATCACTTTTTGATTTAAGTGACAATGAAATCATTTGCAGATACCGGTTGCCAGGCCGCATGATCCTTGCACTACTAGATGACATCAAGGATGCCACTCAGAGATCCCATGCTTTACCTGGCATTGTCAAATTAGTGTCTACATTACAGGTTCTTGTATCTGGCTCTTTCCAGAACCCCATTGCAGGCGTCTCAGGGCTTTCACAGTCATCCATCAGCAGGGCCATGTGGGAGGTTGTACCTGCCATTGTGAGAAAAGTGGGCAGCTATATTAGGTTTCCTCAAAACTGAAGGGACATTGAAGTGACAAAACTTGCATTCTTCCGTATTGCGGGCTTCCCAAATATTGTGGTTGCAATTGATTGTACACACGTTCTTGTTGTTCCATCATCAGACACCGAAAACGTGTTCCAAAACAGGAAGTATACCCATTCTGTTAATGGCCAGGTAGTGTGCGACGCAAATAACATCATCACGCATGTGGTCGCCAAATTCCCTGGATCTGTGCACAGCAGCTATATATTTAGGAACATCAGTGTGCACGGGATGGTGCAGGACATGGATGATGACAGCTGGCTACTGGGTAAGAAAATTTGTTTATTCAAATATTTATTTACTTTTCTATTTCTCAGAAAACGTCCGTACTGTAATACTGATTGGTAATGTGGGGGAAAATATGTGCTATTCATTATAGGTGACAGGGGCTACCAACTGCAGCCATGGCTGATGACTCCAGTGCGCAATCCGGCCAATGATGGGGAAGCAGCCTACAACCGGGCACACATCTGGACACGGGGTGTGATAGAGAGCACCTTCGGCATTTTAAAGAGCAGATTTAAATGCCTGGATCGCAGCAATGGAGCTCTGCTATACAGCCCCCCAGAGGTATGCCAGATCATAGTGGTGTGCTGCATCCTCCACAACATTGCCATGAGAGCCGGGCTGCGTGTTGAGGAACACGAAGATAATGATGACTCAGGGGATGAAGAAGAGGAGCCACCTGCCCCACTGGTTGATGTGCGGGAGGACCAGGGCAGGCGTGTCAGACTGCATATTATTCAGAATTATTTCCAGTAATTTGTTTTAGTTGGGCTTATCGTTATTTCTGGCGACATGCTATGTTTTCAGTTCACATTATTTCCAGCTATATAAAGTATTCTGTTTTACAACATTATTTTAAGCAGTGTGCTCTGTTTTCTGCTGTGCAACTTTATTCTTATTTTGATTTGGCGCTAAATAAAAGTGACCAGACTTTCAGTAATATAGCCTACTGTGTTCGTCTCTGCAACCATTCAACCATTTTTAAGTAAACATCAATAATTTGTCTAAATGCAGTCTGTTAAAAACCCCTATGACCCCCTTGACCACTTTGTGGTCGTTTGAATTGTATTTTCTGCATTTATTTTGGCTGTTTCAATAACAAAGGCCGGCTGTGTCTCAGGAGGTAAGGGTCGTCCACTAAATGCGGAATGCTTCACTAAATAAGGGGATAAATCAGTAATACCCAAACAAACCCAAGAGATAAATGCAACTCAACTTCTCACCCTGACAATAGTAATTCAGTGGCCTCAATGGTAGGTCACAGTGGGCTTTATGTTGACCTAAAGACAGGACCATGGACAGCTCTGCTCTAAGGTATATAGGTCAGTACAAAAGATTCAGGACCATGGACAGCTCCAAACCAACTTGTTTATTTTGTAAAGATGCAATCAGTTGTTTCATGAAAAAAAATAATAGACTGGATACTACAAGTTGAACTTAACCCATTTATTCACTTAGGATCATCAGGACAATATAATAAATAATAAATAAATCAACATACAAAGTCTTAAGCATTTCTGGAAACACATGAGTCGGAAAAGGACAACAAAAAAGTGAATGTCAAATAAGGTCATGATAAATTACATTTTTGCTTCCCTGCCTCTTGATTGCCTTCGTGTGGCAGGCAGCTCAGGCTGTGAGGCAGGCAGCTCAGGTTGACTCTCCCCCCTTGCAATGGAAGCATTTCTGGCCTCAAGAGCAGCAGCAATCCTACTCATGGCCCCCATCATCTCTGAATGACTTGCCTGCATTTGTGTTCTCAAACCCGAGATGTTTTGGTTGAGGCCTACTAGAGCACTTACCAGCTGACGTGACCTACTCATTATTGCTGCAAGTTCACGTCGTGTGCCTCGCTGTTCAAATTTGATGCCCTTCAGTGTTACTACATATTGTTCTTGTGCCATTGTTTGTTTCTGCTCCTCAGTGTAAGGGAGACGGTCAACCTCCTCGAAGTTTGCAGGGACAGATGGGGGTGGAATTTCAACCGGATTCTGGTCGGGCGCCGAGGCAGGAGGTGTGTGGTGGGATGTGGTGGTGTCATCCAAGTGGGTGACCAGTGTGTTCAAGCTGGATGGGCCTGGCATCGGATCGTCTAAACAAGGGTGGCATATTAATTTATGTTAGCCTATATATTTTTTTTTTAACAAACTAACCCAAGTAAAACTTGAACACATGCTGCATACAGAAATAGGCATTTTAAATATACATACCTCGATATTCTTGTAAAACACACTCTCCCGTGTCTATTCCCTCCAGGCCAACTATTTCCTCAGGCTGGAGGGTCTGCTGAACCATTTCCTCAATATCTGTTAGACGCTGTTCCTGGGGTGGCCCCCCACCAGTTGCAGATGCTTGGTTGTGGTTGTATGAAATCTTTTCTTTAGTTCTGCGCTTCAGATCATGCCATCTTCTTATGCACTCTGGAGGAGAGTGTTTGCACACACCAACTGCACTGACACAATGGGATATAGATTCCCATATGCGACTTCTCTCTGTTGCAGTGACATTTTTAGACAGGAGTTTGTATATATGTCTATTCACCTCGTCAGTGAGGACTCTGAGTTCAAGGTCTGTCAATTTTTGTTTTCTTTTCCTGTCTGACTCTGTCATTGTCTTGTCAACTGTGATCTTGGAACAGAGCCACTTATATGCCATGCGGCTTATTGCAATTAGAGGTGCAAATAGCATTCAGCTGCCAATCTGTGTGGGCGTGTTAGCACCTGTATATGATTGGAGCAAATTCTTTTGAGGATAAGGTGCTAAAACAGGGCTGATTGCGTGTTCTAATTCTGCACAAATGATGGCGCTATTAGCAGGAGCAATCCATTCTTTTTGGATCTGGCCCATAGTTGCCAATAAAGCTACCTGCTAACTCTGTCCCTTTGGGGAGATAGCCTGATAGTGACTCTTCACAATAAAAAGGTTGTTAAATTTACAGTAACTTACGGGCAACAAGATGCCAGTAAGTTACTGTAAACGTCTTTACAGTTGCATTACTCTATTTTAATTAACAGGATTATTATTGTATTTTTACCTCCGCCTAGGACGTTATGTTTTTGCCAGCACATGTTTGTCTGTTTGTTTTTTTGTTTGACTGTGCGCAAGATGCCGCAAAACCTACTGGACAGATTTTGCTGAAATTTTCAGGAGATGTTGGTAATGGCTCATCTTAGAAATAATTAGATTTTGGTGGTGATATATGTATTTTTTTCTGAATGCAAAAAAATCCCAAAATGTCAAAAAATCCCTTAAGTTAACACTGGGCGGAATTAAAAAAAAAAAACAAAACATAACTCTGTCATTTCTTAACAGATTCCCTTCCAATTTACAGGATAATATGGGGTCCATGTCTCTATCAACAAGGTAAATTTCATCTGGATCCAATTCAGCTGACATCACTAAAACATTGAACTTCAAAATCAAAATCAAAACTAGAAATTAAGTGATGTTCCCAAAACTTGTGTTCATACAGGATAACAACCTCTATGTATGTGCTGAGTTCATGGTCCAGATCCTAGCACTATTCTGGATCTGGTGATCCAGAATTGTATCTTTTACAGGGGTTGTGGTACAGCCACTGCAAGAACTGAGCTTCTTGATGGAGGTGTGCGCTCTCTGAGTGCTTTTCTTGTCAATAATAGTTTTATTACTCTATTTCTATCCAAGGTATCATTACTGTCTTTGAAATTATAGCATAATTACTGATTATCAAAGCAGCATCCTTATTGTTTTTCATTTACATTATCATTATTCTAAGCTTTTTTAAATGCATTTTAAATTACAGTGAACTTTCTGTATTTTCATATATATTAGGGCATCTTTAATTATTTTAATGACCATTCAGTAGCAAGACATCATTTTGTAAAAAAAAAAAAAAAAAAAAAAGAAAAACAACACATCAATGTTTATCCAAGACAATACTTTTACTCAAATGTTTGTTTTTTTTTACCCATGTGAAACACTGACTGAAAGAAATCTTACCTGCTATTGGTAAGCTTTCCTTGGAAAAAAACAAAATTTCTCTTTGCTGCCCCTTTCAGCAATTCACTGTAGAACATTTTGTTTTCAGTAACTGTTGATTTTATGGTAAAATGTCGGTAGTTTTACAAAAACAAAGATAGTTTTTCACAATCTTTTGCCATTTACAGTTATTTACTGTATCGTTTTCTTTTTCCTTTTTACAGTAGGTAGCTGTAGATTTTATGGTGAAATACTGTTAAGTTTGCAAACATCAGCTACAGTGTAGCCAGTAATAGCTGTCAATGGTGCCACCCCACTTTTAGGGTATAACATGACAAAACACAACTGCTCAATTAGACACTACAGTAAGATCCCTGACAGTATTTTACTTTTCTTCGAAAAAGCACATATTCAGAACTACATTCCTCCGAAAATACCAGTTGGTATTGTATTGTATATCATTGCAAAACCTGATTAGTCACCTTTACAATAAGGTACAACATGTAATTATCATGCATTTGTGAAATGAACAACACAGCAAAACGTCGATGTAGGACCCAAAAAAAGTGCCAAAATCCCCTACAACTGGAAGCTAGTACACAGAGTGGCAGCAGTATCTGGTGTCAGCCCTGGTATCATTTCAAAACTTAGGACCAAGTCCTGTGAGACTGGTAAAATTCATAGACTGACTGCAAAGTCCCCAGGAAGTAAAACCTCAAGAAGACTGGTTCCCCATCTTTGCTTCACTGATGAACTAGGCTTTCTTCCAGGGGAAGAGGGTACTGCCCGAACGTTTAGCTGTGTTGTTCATTTCTTACAAGTATTACCTCATTGTAATCAGGCTTTCATGCCAATTGATTAATAAAGGGGAGAAATAATCCACTAAAATATCCTTTTATCGAGGAGTATATTTTATGATTCAATGGGCTATGCATACTTCCTCTGGGAAAGCACTCTCATCAGCAGGTTGTTGGTCTGTGCAGGAAACAACATAGACTAACTTAACTAAAACTGAAGTAAAGATGAATGGTTGAGAGATGGTTGAAATAGCCACTGGAAGCACGATGTTATTTCCCTGCAGAGGGAGGAAACTGACATCTGTATTCAAACCAACAAGCCAACGTTGGCAAAGGCCCATGTGGCATTACGAAAAACTATACTTTGACCATTTGTTTAACCTGGTTTTATATACAGGTTAAATACAAGAGTGACCAATCTTCTAGATATTCAGAAAGTTAGATGTATATCAAGTTTGGCTCCAATGACTGCGAACTGACCCGTTGTGAAATAATGAAAAGAATCTTACTTTAGCATCTAGCCAAGCCAAAATAGTTTGTTGAGTAGATTTACCTTCAAAGTGGGGTAATGGCGAGGCTTTCGTTGACAAAATTGATTGCTGTTAATCAGCTAGCTTCAATTACTCACTCACTAAAACCTGAACTATGCCTTTAAACATTTTTGTAGAGCAGTTTGCATTTGGTTAGTCTCTGGATCTTCATTTTTGTGTGTTGAAAAAATGATGAATTGGTCTCAGTCTTAGACTACAGTTGATGAAAATACAAGGTCAAGTCAATACAAGGTCAAGTCACTCCTTTGTGATTTGCTCAAGAAGGAAGAATTAACCTCGCTGTGCCGGGTTGAAAAATAACTGAAAGCTTTGTTGAAGGCCTGTTAACAGTGGCCATTTTTTTCTTTTTGAGTTTTGCACACACTTTTGTGGATTTTACACATGTTCTTTGTGTGATAGAGTTTGGTCTGAAAAAAAGGAAAGTCTGAGACATCAGGACTTTAGCTGTGGGCTGCCTGAAACTGTCCCCTGGCTCCTTAAATAGACCTAACTAAATCGAAGTCCTACACAAAGATAATGAGGCCAGTATGTGATCTACTTATAGGAAGGGGCAGGCTTGCCTATTTACACTTAAACACACGTCTTTAATGTGAGTATTGGGTGTATCTGTGCTCGATATCTTTATGTTTAATGTAATTTTGTGTGATTTGTTTTTTTGTTGTGGTTTTAGTGAGTACCCGTCAGGTACCATGCAGATAAAGGAAATAATCATTAAGGTATGTGGGTACTGGTGAAAATTCACACAGTGCAGGTGGGTGGGGATTAAAGAGAAAGAGATTAGGGATGAAAATTAATTGTCAGTATTTTAAAACTCTAACTGTCCTATAACTTTACTTTTAAAGCACCCCTTGTTCTGCTTTCTGATCACTACGTGCCCTCCAGCCTCTCACTATCACAGGACTGTGCCTCACCTCTTTGGAGGAAATCTGAAGATCGATATTGTAAATGTCATGGGAATTTTGGTTTTGAAACTTTACAACAGCAAGTACTGGTTCAACGCATAATATTTGGTTGGATAGAATCATATTTCAACTTTGGAAGGGACTAAATTTCTTTTAATAATCTAATTTTTAATGTTTGGATGTCCAGACAATATCAAGCAGGGAGTAGCAAACAATATAACAATATATGTGTAAAAGGGGCCTATCATCCATCACTAGCTTACAGGGAGCTAAAGCCTATCCCAGCTGATTTTGGGCGATTTGCAGGTTACTTCCTGAAGTGGTTGCCAGCAAATCACAGGGTCACTGAGAGGGCTTTCGCACCAGCACGGCTCCAGGCCAGTTCCGGTTACAGAACCTAATTTTGAACCGGCCGGCGTGTTTGGACAGAAAAAAATTGGTTCAGAACCAGAAAAGTTGGTTAACAGCTGGAACCAAAAACAGTTGGTTCCAGCTCGCTCACCGTGATGTAATCGGTGGGCGTGACATATCCTGTGTTGATAAAATGAGCAGGAAGTCGAAGAAGTGGAGGAACACACACACACTTTTTACATACCAGGTGCCTTCTACGTACGTCTTCTGTCTCCTCATTATAAACAGTTGTTACGTGCTTGATTGCTAGAGTTAAGCAACAAACACTTTTAGAATATCGATACGATCTGCACATTTTGCCAGTCGGTTGTTTACTTCCCCTGAGTATCACAAAATAACACCCTCCCACTTTTGTTCCACTTAAACTGGTGTGAAGGCGGGCTGGTTCACTCGAAAGCACTAAGGTTCTGAGAGCCAAGAACAGAACCGGTTCCAGTACCAGAACTTTGCCAGTGTGCAAGCCCTCATACAGTCAGACAACCATTCACTCTCACACTCATGCCTAAGGGCAATTAAGGGCAATTAAGAGTCATCAATCAACCCAGATACTTTTTTATCTGGAGGAAACCAGAGTTCCTGGAGAGAACTCACACATGCATAGGAAGAACATGGGAACTCCACACCGAAAGGCCCTGACTAACACAGGGATCAAACCAGAAACCTTCTTGCACATGCATTACCTGCTGCGCTAACTTATTGCCCTTAGGTTACACCATTGATGAGGCAGTAGGAGATATTCAGGGTTAATTGTCTTGCCCAAGGACACATTGACATGAGATAGGCTGTGGTTGGGTTTAACCCCCAACCATGAAATTGATGATGGACTGTTATCCAAAATTCGTCACCAAACACATAAGCACATCATATTTAAATACATATATTATAGACCTAATATTATTGTTTTTGTTCGGGCAGAGAGCAGTCCCAAAACTCCAAAACTCGTGATCCTGGGGAGATGCATGTAAAAATCTTGCAAATTTAAGTTAAAGGTTAAAAAAGAAGCTGGTGGGTGGAAGCATTAATAGACATAAGTTCGTTTTTGTAGTGTTAAAGCTAAATTTGGTCTTTTTGTCAGAACAAAAGTTTCTCTGTTTCAGTTTTATCCTCATTTGATCCGGTCAGACAGTCAAAAGTTCTGAGAGACGGGGATGAAAAAAGTCTGAAAGTGAAACATGAACTCAATTTTTTGATGTGCTGACACCTCTGAGATCTGAGGAGAGAAAAATGATCCCTGGCACGACCTTTTTTGTGTCTCTCTCACCCTCTGACCTCCCTCGGTGTGTCTGAAATGGTTCACTGATTTTTTCAGACTTTAAGGTCTCCTGTCACACTGCTGCCTGTCACACTGAAGCTTCTCAAACTCCTCACCGTGATGTCACTTTAATAGCCTGGTCGACTCGATATCTGCAGTATCTTTGAGATCATCTTCCTCCTGATTAATCAGCTCTATTGAGGTAAAGACTCTTTCAATGAGTTCTTCTTTATGTGATTAGATCAAACCTTATTATCGACTGTTTTAACAAAGAAACAGCATCACCCATTTTAGGTTCATACACAAATAGAGGATCAGACTCTTGCCCTTGTGTGTTGAAAATCAAGCGGGGTAGACACATTAGGATTTTCTTAATCTGAAGATATTTTTTTTTATCTGTTAAAGACCTCACACATGATGATAAAATATCAGTTTTGACCGTATGTGTGGTGTGACAATTCTGTCCCACCACTGATCTAGAATCTAGTCCTCCAAGACAGAAATCTCATGATCAAACGTGAGCTAACAAAAACTAAGAAGAATAAACATAGCAACAACTGGAAAATGCAACACGCAACATGGAAGAGGACGTACATGAAGAGGGAATGATGGTGGTCTTGGGACTATTTTTGATGAAAAAAACAGAACTAAAAAAAAGAAAAGACTGTTGAAAAAATCCTGGAGACAGCATGAACACATGAGCTGGTCCTCCATTTCTGAGGTCTACAGAACTTTATGTTTCAGGTCGGCCATGATTGTTATTATTTACGCCTGCTTCCTTGTTTCTCAGTCTGCTCGCTTCTTGATTGGCTACATTCTGTTCCTAGCCACAATTTACAGAGTCATGACTCGGGAGTCGTCGGCTTTCCCCACACATGAAGATTTTTGGTAAATAATGAACAAGTTTGATTTCACTTTTCCTTAACTGTAGAGTGAACAAATGGCGAACAGGCTGCTGGTGTGTTTTTCTGGCTAACTAGCAGAGATTTAATGTGTTTTTCATCTGAGAAAATGTGCCAAACTTTACAGAAGAACGACAGGAGCACCCACGAGAGAAAGACTTGACTGGGAAGGGAGAAGGAGTGGGTCTGCGATTGTACTAGGAAAAAAGACAAGTAAAGCCGGGCTGTTTTGGCAATAGAGGGGGGCCTTCCCTGGACAAGGTGGTGAAACTCTCCATGTTTGGCTCTGAAGGATGTTATGGATCTTCAAATGGTTGTGTTTCTATTTCAGATTTTTCTCCAACATTTAGTTTCTCGATTTTGAGAACACAAGGAAGACTGTGACTGTAGAAACATCCAGCATGGTTGATCATGGATCGAGAAGGTGGAAGCACACGTTGTTGTGGCTGGGAGACAGGCCAACCCCCTACTCTCATCCCCTTTGGATCTGAGGGGTGAAAATTTAACCCAACAAATATAATCAGCTTTAGACAGCATATTTTTGCTGCACTGGTCGAGCTAGTTGAACAATTCTTGTTAAAAATATCCTCACACTTACAATAACAGTGTGTTGTCTCCTTTTCAGTAAGCTGAAACTGTCAAAAACAACTTCTCAAAGTGCCATTAAATAAGTCATTTCTTCTCTCTGCAGCTCATGAGAATAACCGAGGCAGCTTTCATGTGTCTCTGAAAGGCTGTCTTTGGTTGCATGTAAATTTACACTGGCACTGAGAGCGACTGTTGGCAGAGACTGCTGTCAATATTCTGCAGGAGCTGAAACATAAAAAAAAACTTGGATGTCCCCAAAAAAGTCTTAGTCACACACTGACAGCTGTCTTAAAAAAAAAAAAAAGCCTCCTTCAGAATTCATTGCCTTTCCGAAACCATTCAAAGCTTGTTTACCCAGAAACCTACAGCTTCCACTCCTATATCAGCCTCTCCCAAATACAGAGCAGTGACAGGAAGAGGAACGCACCTCCGTAGAGGACATGAGAAGGTCAGGCAAGAAGAAGAGCAGACATTTCAAACCATGCAGCTCGGTAAGTTTCTGAATCTGTGGATTGGCTTCTTGCTCACAAACAGGGTCAGTGTTTGGTGATGGAGAAAGAAGCAAGCATGTTTATATTCAGTTCTGTTTTCTTGTGACTTTCTGAGCACTTAAAGTTATTCTCACTCCAGGCAGGAAAACAATCACAAAAGATTCATTTTTATTACTCAGGACATATTTTCATCTGGTATGCATCTCCAGAAGTAGTATTTGATATATGATATTGGTGAGAGGGGAGCACGCAAATGTTACGGGTCCCACGGATGAGAGACCGCAAGTAACAAATATAAGACCTGTATAAAGCAGGTAAAACAGAGGGGTGAGAAACAGTCTGTCTTGTTGTCTTTCCAGATTGTCTCTGTATGATTTAATACACAACTTGTTTTAATGTTCACATAAGCACAATGTGTATCTCTTTCCACTTCAGTTTCAAGTAGTTCAGTCCATGTTTCCAGTTCAAGTTCTTTCCATTAGTCACATTAATCACATTAATACCTCAATAAATCTCAATACACAGTTCTCTATCACTTTCTTTGTCCTAATCAACACATTTCTCTATCATTTATATCAATAAACCCTTTTTTTGTAAATACATTATATTTTCTTTAACTCAGTTTAAACTGGATAAACTTTGACAGTGTAATTTTACAGTGTATAATACCTCTGCTCATGCAACAGACTACCTACTTTGCCTCTGTAAAAGAGCCTTGAAATGTATGAATACCAAAGTGCTCGTGTTACTTTCTTTCTTTAAATGCATATTTCAGTATCAACAGTAACAATATAAACAACAAATAAACAAACCATGTGTACAGGAGCCCTATTTCCACTTATCCCCATGTTAACTAGTGTAACTGCCGTCCCGCTTGACACGCATGGTAAAACCTTTTAATTTGATAACGGTGTTTGAACGAAGATAACTTATAAAACATGACACAAACTCTTCAAAAACATTCACGTTACTACTGCCTGTTTATATAGTACCAAATTCTGAGATACATTGACCGTTTACTGACCTGTATAAAGCAGGTAAAATAGAGGAGTGAGAAACAGTTTGTCATGTTGTCTTTACGGATTGTCTCTGAAGAAACGGGGGGAGGCGTCACCCCTTAAAATCTCCCCAGAGCAACTAGTTAGAGCACAAACGTTCCCCCCCTTACTTTTAACAAAATGTTTCAACTTAGTACCCAAGATACTCATTTGAAAACATAAATAAATATTAACAAAAATAGTTGCAGTGCTCAATATAAAATAATATAAATCTTAATTGTGGTTACCCTATTTTAGGGGTGCGACGCAAACTCAGTGGGGGACACAAGTGCTGTGAATGTGTGCATCAGTCTTTGTTTGAATGTGAAGCAAGCCCTGTCATGCTCTCTCGTGCACGTCCAAGGCCATATTGTACTGTAATAACAGAAATACACAAGCACACAGAATAGACTGGTGCAGGGATGATTACTTTTAAAGGACAACCCATGAGTTAGCAATGCTCTGGTTCCCTTGCCAACAGCCAGTGGGATATTTCACCATGTTTTGTGATCACGGCTGATAATAAGCCCTGTGTCGGACCTAAAAGTTATTTTCATAATGATAATCTTAACAAACAGAAGCAACTTTCACAATTTCTAAGCATAAACATTAGCTAGCAGAAAGCTATTGTCAGGCTTTTATTGAGCTACATGGTGGTTCGACCCATTTTTCACTGGAAGCATTTCGTTTGCATGTATTTGCGAGTGCTGCCACAGCTTTCAGAACCTGCAGAATGGTGAACAAGGGAAGTTTCTCCACAAAGGACAGAAACAGGAAGGTGGGTTTCATCTTTTCTGTGACATACTGTTCCTCTGTTGACATGCAAACCAGCTGGATTAAGGTAAATATGGCTCTATATTTGGCATTTCCCACCTGCTTTGGCTGAGAAACTTACACAGATCACAGAAAAAAACAGACAAGCCTCCTATACTTGAGATTTTGGCTTGCACTTCCAGTCTGAAAGCTTTGACTTGATAACATGAACACCAAACTAAAAACAGGCGTGCACTTCTGCCATCACGCAAGTTAAATTAATCCAGTGTGAAACGGCACTCAGAAGCAGCTGCCACTCTTAAATGTATAGCATTAGTGTCTGTCCCGAGGTTTCTTTACAGAGATAGAACTGGGCTGTGACACTGTGGCACATGTTCAGGCTCATGCCTTGTACCTGACACAACCCCACTTCAAAAACCTGAACTATACCTTTAAAGATATTTTTGTTAGATTTTATGAAAAAAAAACAAAACAAAAACAGAAGACAGAGAGAGAAGTGTGGCTCATATTTGTCACTGCCTGGATGCATCCATGCTGGGCTATTTGATGCCTGTTGGTTTAGTGCTCTTCTTTTTCATTAATGTGACATTATGGCCCCAAATAATTCAAGAACATCAGCTGAGGATCTACACTGCCATCTTAAGAACATAATTAAATGACAACAAACGATGGCAACTTTTCAGTTGAATTTAAGTATTTGATTTCTTACTTTCTTCAGATTACTGTTAGTCTGTGCTTGTTGATGTCATGTGCATATCTTTTATTGAATGTCCTGATCAAGTTGGTACTCATGACTGTGACTATCATGTTTATATTTCTGTTTATTAGAAAAAAACTACCAGAGATGTTGCTTTAGGGTCCACTGCCATTTTTGTAGTTCTTGTTAAACAGCTGTTCTTCTGTAGGCTAACATACTGCGTTACAGTTAGATTTAACTTTAAAACGGCATACAGGATCTTAATTATCATTATTTAGGCCTGGTGTAAATGCTAGTACAATTCAAATGTTGTTAAAAATATGTTGGATTGTCTTCATCCAGTGGTCAATGCTTTTATTTTTCTATTTATTTCATAAAGTTACTGTCAAAATGTACACAATGCAGGAAACAATGTCCACACCAATGCAATGTCACAGAAAAAAATTAACAAAATAAACAATTAAAAGGCATCGATGTGAGCAAGATCATTTTTAACAAACAAGGACATACACGGGATGAATGAGTCTCATGATTAAATTAAATGAATTAAAATGAAATCAGATCATGCTAGAAGGAGCTGATGTTATGTCTTTAAAAGAAAAATACTTTTTCATTTTCTATCCCCTGAACTCAATTTCAGGACACCACGGGTCAAAATCGGAGTAAATTTGGTGGAGAACGGCTGCATCAATGTGACACTGAAATGACAGCTGACAGCAGAGCCTGACAGATATAGTTTGACAGCAGTAAGATGATTGGCCCACAAAGGTCAGTGGAAAATCTAATTGGCTGCTCTACAAGAGTGAATGTTTGAGTCAGTCCCAGCATTAAAGTAGGACAGAAGACTTAGAGGAAAATGGCCTCCTTCCCCACCAACACAAACGTCACCTGAGGTAATAGCAGTTAATAATATTTATATAACAATGTCACAGAGAGTATTAATTTAAGTAGATGCAACATACAGAGAGTTCTGCAGCTCGGGACAGGGTTAAAAAGCACCAAAAACTGATAAACTTTGGGCAAAACTGGTATTTTATTTTGGGTTTTTTTTCCATAATTTATCTTCAACTGAGAAACAAACAATGAAATAATGGTTGGAACAACTTCCATATGCAATGAACAGAAACACCATCAAGTCTTTGAACACAACAGGGGGGCTGATGTCTACAGTTAATGAAGACTTTGGAAGATTAAGCACCATTAAATCCCTTCAAAGAATGAAGTCTTTGTTGTTCCTCACAAAGTTTCAGGGCGGTCTGATGTTTTTAAGCATTAAATCTGCCTGCCTCTGGAACTAAGGCCAATTATTAGGACTAATGGAAATGAATCTCAGTTAGTGAAGTGCTGGGGTTTGAAGTACATGGTGCCACCGATGTTGTCTGCATGAAAAGAAAAACTCGACAGACTCAACAAGAAGCTTTTTATTGGGGATAGAAGTGCAGAAAAAGCTCTGCATTCAGTTTTAGTCAAAATTATACTAAAGAATCTTAATCTCTTCATGGCAACTTTAAATTGATTTCTTAAGACATAATTTTAAAATACTTATTTTTATTTTAAAAAGGCCATTTTTGCAAGCACCTTGACAGAGTAAAACATCTACTGTCATTCTCTCCCATGTAGCCTTAAGGGCCCCATGCACAGCACAGGTCTAGTTGCTACAAGCTAAACAAAAAAAAAAAAAAAAAAAAGAAAACTAAATCACTCATTTTTGAAGGTTGGTTTGGTAGCTGACCTCCTGGGGCATTGCAGCCAGTTATGACAGTTGCTAATGCAGCTGAAGGGGTTGGTACCTCTGAAGCCTCAGGGTGAAGACTTTGCAACCCTATGTCCTTAAACCTCATTGCACTTTAGCACCTAGTGAAGTGTTGACCAAGCATGTGCTGCTATACCTGATATGACCAAACTCACAGTGACCAATTACAATATTGTGGGACAGAAAAATCATGACCAACCATAATAGCTAAGTCCGCTTAATAAATTCTGAGTATGTGGATTCTCTTTTAAAAAGAAGAAGAAGAAAAAGCCTTCAACAACCTGACAGCTCTGACTTTTTATCCAACACTTTAAAGATTTTTATTTGAAAACTATTATTTACCACTTATTTTTAAAGCAGACCTAGCTACACCATGAACTTTTGACCCTGGTAGTTGAGTTAGACTGTAACTTGAGTGGGGAGCACACAACCATCAGGCCTACTTTTGGTTGGATCTCCGCTTCCGATCAAACTCTGCAAAGGCCTGAGTCTGTCTCATGGACCACAGCACAGCCAATTAGGGCGCAAGCTGGCTGAAGCAGGAAGCAAAGGTAGCCAAGGGCAATGAGAGTAAGGTGAAGTAAAAAATTAGATGGAGGTCAAAATGGAGGTCCAAGTCGTTGATTTTAAAAAAAAAATACAAGTATCTGAACAGCATTAGCTGTAAATTGTACTTAAACTGATAAGGAGAGGAGCTGGACAGAAAAACAACCACCAAGGATGTTATAGGAAGCTAACCGCTAGCTGCTTTAGCCTTCCAATGTTGGCTGCCATGTTTGTTTACACGTCTTTTAGCAGAGGTGCTGCCCTCCTGTTAAATGAATTGGTTGGGTTTTGGTGTCCTGTTTCTCCTTGTGGATGACTACACGCTACAGGATAAAAACTAATAAATCTGACATTACCCGTCTTCATTTGTGGCTCTCTAACTGTTTCAAAATTGATAAAGATTTTAAAAATCCTTACTCTTGTTGCCATGGCTACCTTTGCTTCCTCCAATTATCAGGCTCCTCTTCTCTGGAACCATTTACTGACCACAGTTCGGGAGGACACCCTCTCTACATTTAACGTTAGACTTAAAAACATTCCTTTTTAATAAAGCTTTCAGTTAAGGCCGACTCAGGCCTGGACCAGCACACAACACATAGTTAAGGTGCAATTAGGCTTAGACTGCTGATTTGGACTGTCTTATGTACACCTATAGTATGGATTCATGTTGGATGTTGGATGTGTGTATGTGTATATATGTGTATGTGTGTATTTTATATATGTGTGTGTGTATATATGCATGTATGTGTTTCTTTTAAATGAGAAGTCTGCCTTCGGCCTGCTCTATTGTAACGTGTCTTGAGATAACACTTGTTATGAATTAGGGCTATACAAATAAAGATTGATTGAGATTGATTGATTATGTGTGTACCAGGCCTTGAAGGAGTAATTGAAGACTTTCATTATGAACTGCAGGGTCACCAGGCCTGATGGACAGGTCTACAGAACCTCGGTTGGTTGAAGCCTAAGTATCGACTTATACCGTAGGTGGTGCTCTGTCCAGGAACTTCAGGGTGACCACCTTCTCTGTCT